>CM030898.1:118254-153054 GCA_018136845.1 Heterotis niloticus
GTGTGTTCACCAACATCTTCAACCTTTCCCTGCTGCAGTCTGTCCCCACATGTTTCAAGAACCATCATTGTTCCTGTACCCAATAAACCCCAAGTCCTCTGCCTAAATGACTACCCCCCTGTAGCACTTACGTCCATCAAATGCTTTGAGCAGTTAGTCAGGTCACACATCGTTGCCTCTCTGCCAGACACACTGGACCTGCTTCGGTTCGCCTACAGGCCAAACAAGTCTACTGATGACGCAATCACCTTCACTCTCCACAAGGCTCTCTCCCATCTGGAACAGAGGAACGCATATGTACGAATGCTCTTTATCAATTATAGCTCAGCATTCAACACCATCATGCCCTCTAAGCTGGTCACCAAGCTCAGGACCAGCTCATGGACTTCCTGATGGGCAGGGCCCAGGTGGTGAGATTGGGGAACACCATCTCCTCAGTGCTGACTCTCAGCACGGGGACCCCCCAGGGCTGCGTGCTTGGCCCCCTGCTGTACTCCCTGTTCATGCACGACTGCATTGCCTCACTCAGCTCCAACATCATCAAGTTTGCTGACAACACCACAGTCATCGGCCTGATCACCAACGATGAACAGGCCTATAGAGAGGTGAGAACCCTGACCTCATGGTGACCTCCATCTCAACGTCAGCAAAACAAAAGAGCTGATCACGGACTTCAGGAGACAGCAGGGGAATGGCCATGCGCCAATCTCTACAGTCGGCACCTCAGTGGAGAGAGAACAGCTTCAGGTTCAGTTAACGTCACTGAGGACCTGTCCTGGTCACGGCACACCAGCATCAAGACGGCAACACAACGCCTTTTCTCCATCGGCTGAGGAGGTTCGGCATGGGCAACAGGATACTTAACTTCTACAGATCTACGATTGAAAGTATCCTGACTGGCTGTTTCGCAGCCTGGTATGGCAGCTGCAGTGCATCAGACCGTAAAGCTCTGCAAAGAGTGGTCAAGACAGCAGACCATCACCAGAACTGATCTGCCAGCCCTGCAGGACCTCCACACCCAGCACTGCAAGAAGGCACATAACATCCAGAGGGACAGCAGTCACCCCAGCCAGAAACTATTCTCCTTGCTCCCATCCAGAAGATGCTTTAGAAACGTTCGGACAAGGATGAAAAGGTTCCGGAACAGTTTTTTCCCCCCACACCGTAAGACTGCTAAACCACTGACCCCTCCCTGGGCCGTGGAACAGTCGATTAGGGTCTGTGTTTCTGTATGCCTGTCCCACCCATTGTGGAAACCAATCTGTTTCACAAGCATATTTTTATGGTACTTTTTGTTGTAGGTTTAGTCTGTGGTTGTAGGTTTGGTTGCTGTGTGCTGTTTGGCTGCTGTCTCCCCCCCCCCGCCAATCCCCAATGTATATCTTTTTTTCCCCACATACCTATTCCTATTAACCATTTGTTTACTCTATTTTCCTCTCCCGACTATCCTGTACCTTACTTATGTCCATATTTGCACTACTGAGGATGCCTGGAAACAACTTTTCACGGGGACAACACTGCTATGCTGTATTCACCCATGACAAACCTTTGAATCCTTCACTCATAACAGACCCAGATCGGACCTGTTCCTGTGCACCATGACCTAACTCAGATCTCCAATAACATCGTAACAGCACAGCGTGACAAGTCTTGCAACTGTCTCCAAAGAATGAGTACAGCCTCAGCAGGAAACCCTGGACTCCCGTGATGGTGCTTGTCCTCTTGGCAGTCATGGCCCCAGGTCCGCGTACAAACAGGATCTCAAGTATTCAAGAACAAGTTCACTTTCTCAGTGTCTGGGGTAGAATGACAATTAGTGTTTTGACTTGAGGTAGAAATCCTCTTGTCTAAGCTGGGTGCTTGTCATTCACTTTGCTTAACCCAAGAAACTATATTTGAAAGATCCTGCACCTATCTATGGATTCTTAGTCCATTTTAAAGTGTTAGTTTTGTGGGATGTTTGGTAATTATGGTATGTTTGCTAAAATGAAATTGTACAAATGTCTAGGTAGTTAAATTCTATAATGTATTTGGAAATGTATATACAGTGGGATTTTTAATGTATTTGGTGCATTTTATAACTAAACATGATTCAACCTGTAGCAAAATACTAACAATCTGTACCTGACTGTACACAATCAATCTATCCTTTGGGTGCTTATCTGCTTTCATTTGGATTTCTGTCTTTGAGAAGCATAGTAACCTGTCACTTTAATGTGATTGTGACTTTGCTGGAAGTGGTGTAACATGCTGACTGTACACAAATCTGACTTTCTCTTAAAAGAAAGAACTGAATTAGTTTTTAGCATGGTTGTATTGAAAAATACTGTTTGGTCACAAATAGAATGTCTTAATGTTTGGAGATGGATAATTTTGTGTTCATACATTTCTGCAACAGTTTGAAAACTCATGCAGGGGTAATGTAAAATGCTGCAACTATTCCTCTAAAGACTATGAAGTGTAATGGTAAGACTTGCATTGTATGTGTGCTTTCAAGTGTAATTTTACTGTAGATGAGTGTGGCTTTTGTTTCAGTTTAGGGGTATCCTTACAAAAATTGTGGCCTCCAAATAAGGTAGCAGCAGTAGCTCCCAGTTTGTAACATGTGAAATGTTTGCATTTTTTGGGGTTTGGGATTTTAAGATTTTTAGGGGGTTGAGATTAAGGTTATAGTAAATGACTGCAGCCCCAAACAGGTCAGGTTTCTGGTTAAGTTATATAGTATGTTTGCTAAAATTGTGGAAATGTGTACATGGTGAAATTCTGTAATGTATTTGGAAATGTATAGACAGTAAAAATTGTAATATATTGTGCATTTTATAATTTAACATTCAACTTCTAGCACAGTTATAACAAACTGTGCCTGACTGTACACAATCCATCAGTATCATTTAGATTCTAATCTGATTTCTTTTAAAGAAGCATAGCAGCCTGTCACTTCTTAAATATGATTGTTAGAAAATTGTAACTTGTTGGAAGTGGTGTAACATGCTACTGTATGCAAATCTGTGTCTTAAAGGAAACTCGTATTTAGCACTGTATTTAAGGATACTGTTCGATCAGAAGCTAAATGTGCTAATGTTTGGAGATTTTATGTTCAAACATTTCTAATAATTGGAAAAACTGCAATAGTAATGTAAAATGCTGGAACTGTCCCTGTAAAGACTATGAAATGTGAGGGTAAAACTTACACTATGTATGCTGTAAATTGTAATTTTTCTGTTGACTGTAGATTCCAATGTGGCTTTGTCACTATGTGGGGGTGGCTGGGGGTTAGAGATGCCGGCGGGCCCTGACAGTCCCAGAGCCTGCGTTATGCACTGGCATACCTGGGTGCCCAGCCGTAACCGCTCTCCCGCTCTGATGAGGGGTGTCCATCAATTACAGACTCCTCATCTGTTCATTAAGGCCCCACGGGTGCATGGAACTCAACCTGTTAATCCAATTTTTTTTGTCTTTTTCCTTTCAGTGTGGGACCACCATCTGTTGTGCTGTAGCCCCATGACTTTCAGAGAATCCAGTCCATGGCAGATGAAGTGTCGGACCAGCAATGTCTGTATATCTTTTTTGTTCCTGATATTTTACCAATGTTGGGCCATTCTTGTTGCAAAATTTTTCCTGGTCTCCCCAACATATTGTAAATTGCATTTTGTGCAATAGATCAAATAAACACAATTTGAGATGTTGTGCCTAAGGGTTGGCCTAATACTGGAAATGTCTTTTGTCTGAAGTTTTATAATCCAGCGTTTGGGCCTAAACTCTTTTATAGGGGTGGTTCTTCTTTTGTTGAAATGTGGGGAGTCTACTGCAGACCAGTAAATCCTTCAGATTTTTGTTTTTCCGGTACACTGAAATGACCCTGTGATTTTCCAGCAACCGGGCATCTACTGTGAACTTATTAAAATTATCTTTTATCCTCCTGTTCAATGTGATGTTACCTTTTGAAAATGTTGTGACAAAGGGAATGATTTTTCTGTTGTCCTCCACATTCTCTCGTCCGGTGAGGAACCTTTTCAGACAACCCCTGAGGAAGGACCTTGACTATTCCCGTTTCCTAAGAGCCTGGAAAAGAATTCTTTTAGCTCGCCCAAATTCCTCTGGCTGAGAACAAATCCTTTGAAACCTGAGCAGTTGAGACTTTAAAATGCCCCTAAACGTGTGCCTGGGGTGATAGCTGGATTTAAATAAAAGGGCGTGTGTGTCTGTGTCTTTAAAATATACTCTAACGTGAAGTTTGTGTGTCTGAAAAGTCCCTCCCTTTGTAGGTCACCGTGTCGAGGAAATTTACTTCAGTTTTATGTAGAGAGAATTTGAGTTTGATGGACTGATGAAATAGGTTAAGGTGATCTACAAATCTTTTGAACTCATTCTCTGTGTCTGCCCAGACTTCCCAAATGTCATCCAGAAATCTATAGTAATGGAGGGGTTTAGAGTGCCAGGCAGCTAATGCTGCTTCCTCCCATCGTGCCATGAAGATGTTGGCGTAGGATGGGGCGAATCTCTTCCCCATAGCGTGCCCTTTACCTGAAGATAATAATTTGAGTCAAATTCAAAGTCATTCTCAGTCAAATTAATTTCCAATAACTTCAAAATTTCTTTGTCAGGTCTGTTTTTGTTCGGGTATCTAACGAACCACTCCTTAATGGCCTCCAGGCCTGCCGATGTTTCGATGTTACTGTAAAGGCTGTCGATGTCCATGGTGAACAGGAGGCAGTCGGGCAGGAGTATTGTTTCTGATTTTCTCTATGAAATCATAAATGTCCTTTACGTAGCTGGGGTGTCTGGTGCTAATTGGATTTAAAAAGTGTTTGATGTATTCTGCTGTGGCATATGTCTCACTGCCACAGTCAGAGACAATCGGGCGGCCTGGGGGCATTTTGAAAGGAACGCTCCATGACTGTGGCTCCTTGTGTATTTTAGGGAGGAGGTAGAAGTACCTGGGCTGTGGATTTTCAGGCCCTATCAGGTAAGCTTCTTGCTTTTTATTTATGTAACCATTCTCTCTCAGTTTGGCAAGGATCTTTTGACCTCTGGGACTGTTTTTAAATATATTAATTCTGGGAGTTTTTTTATAGTATTGTTCCTGTTTTAAATGTCGTTCGCCCTCTTGTATGTAATTGTCTCTGTCCATTATGATAACCATGCTGCCTTTATCTGCCGGTTTGATGACGATGGATTTATTTCGATGCAATTGATGTAAGGCCCTCTTTTCCTTCTCCTTACTGAGGTTTGGTTTTTCTTTAATGTTCCAGCCCAATTTTTTATTTGCATAATTGTCTGCTCTAGTTTTCCTGATCGCATTAGGCACCTGGGACAATTTTGGTGTCCACATGGTGTCCACCTTTAGGAATGAAGGGGAGTGGTTCAGCCTCTTCCCTGTGTCTAAAGAAGGTTAACAACAGTCTCCTGTGGTACTGTTGTACATCAAAGGTGAGTTGTTTTTTTCATGTCTATGTCCATTTTTGGTGTAGGTACAAATGTGAGGCCCTTACTTAACAGTTCTAATTAACTTTCTTTATGCTTGCAGTCCTTCGATAAATTAATCACTTCATTGCCTCTCCAAAATCCCAAGATCAGGCTTAAAGGGCTCTGAAGTTTAGGTGATTGCACCAATGCTGGAGGATTGCCTCGGCGCATGCCAGCATCCAGTGAATTTGATTCTTAGCGACCTGGAATTGGGAGCTCGGCAACAGGGGTAAGTGGTGCCTGTTCTTTTTAATGTGGGCAATTAGATTGGTTAAATTTGTTTTTCCTCCGATTTAAGCGCCTTGGAGAAATTAATCAGAGGGATCCATATAGTAGCCTTGGGGAGTTTCTCCGTGGTCATCTTTATCGCCCTCTGAAGCTCTTTGACCGCTGTCTGTTTCTGTTTCTGGTTCCTATGGTTTATACCACAGACTAGGATGACAGTTTCCACAGTGGTCCGTACATTGGCCCTGGATATGATGGCTCCCACATGCCTGAATGAAGCACGCGGATAACTGTCTATTTGTAAATTTTCTATATTGTATCCCTGAATTCTACCAAGGTTGGAATCCCCAATAACGCAACACTTTTCTGGATCGTAATTCCCCAATCATACATCTTTTTCTTGGTTGTGTGGTGTCTGGTGGGACTAAATTTCCAGGTTGATTGAGCTGTTGCTGTTGTTATCAGAGTGAACCTGGGTGGGGGCAAAGAACTGGACTCCAAGTCCTGTTCTGTGAGGCAAAGCAGAGAGTCCACCATCAGTGAAATGTCCCCCTGGCCCCCCTCCCCAGCATGCCCCGCGACACAGATGCGGCATCCACCGGGGACACTGACCCCACGTGGACAACAGTAGCAGGCGCCTCCAAAACAACAGGCTGAGGGCCTTGATCGGCCTCTTCGTTTGTCTGGGGGTTTGGCACTTCGGCATGCACTACCACCAGCTGGGATGTGGTCTGAGGCCTAGGAGCATGCATCGGGGTGGATGTGTCCCTTGCACCCTGAGACTCGGGACACTCGCTAATTTCTAGTAACTCAGGGAAATTCTCCACATTAGCCACAGCAGGACACTGTTTTTTGGCTGCATGTCCACTAAAGGCAACCCTGGTTCTCTGTCTGGGTGCCCTGGGAGGGAGCACCAGTGGAAAGGGGGAGAGTGGCGGAGGCGAAGGAGACGGTGGTGCAACTGTGCGCGATGTGGGGGGGAGTTTTGAATGAGGGGTGGGAACTCAGTGGTGGCATCAGTCAGCCCCACATCCCCGAGTCACCTCAGAGCATGGAGGACTCCACATGGGCTCTGGGTTGTTCTCAAGGTCATGGTAGCAAAGCCCCCACCCTCTCAATTGGGCCTGTCCTATGTCTCTTCTTGTATCTATTTTTGTACCATCTCACCGCTATGGCAAAGACTGACTTCCAATCAGTCACCATCATGGTATGTAATTCTTCCTTCCCCTGTCAATGCACTGTGCATAGTGATCCTGCAAGATCAATCACAAGTGGGTGTAGACCAGTTCCCCGTGACATTCTCCAAGAGCATTCTCTAGAGGTGCCATCTTAGAGGTTTAACTCCTTGCTCAGATAGTGTAAGATGAAAAAGTATGGTCCACATCCTGGTCAGGTGACACATTATCAAAAATGGTGGTGTGACCTCAAATTTGGTGCCTCAAATATCTTCCTTACAAGAAAAACAAAATTTTTATAGTCAGGGTCATGCCTATGCTCTCTAGGTGGATGGCCATCGGACCTGTTGTTAGGTCTGCTCCCAGGCCCACACTTCCGAGGCTTCCAGAACTGCCCAAAAAGTTTCCCGCCAGTAAATTGCCAATTAGTTCTGTAGTTATTAGTGTGCAGGAAGGGAGTCTAGGTCCACCTCGACAGCGCCTAAACCCGTAAGGTTGGGCAAGATTCCAAGATTCAAGGTTTATTTGTCAGGTGAATAAATACAGCACAGCAGTGTTGTCCCTATGAAAAGTTTCTTGGTTTCCAGGCATCCTCAGTGCAAATGTGGGACATAATATGTATATGATATGTATAGTCGAGAGGAGAACACAAATAATAAACAGAGTAATAATAAATAAAGAGCAGGACAAACGGTTAGTAAATAGGGATAAGTAAGTGGGGAAACGGATATACATCAGGGATTGGCGGGGGGAGGGAGAAGACACGGCAGCCAAACCAACAGCACACAGCAACCAAACCTACAACTACAGACTAAACCTACAACACAAAAAGTACCAGACAAAAAGCACCAGAGACCTAACCAGACGTGGTTTCACAATGGTGGACAGGCATACAGAGAGACAGACAGACCCCGATCGACTGTTCCACTGCCCAGGGAGGGGTCAGTGGTTTAGCAGTCTAACGATGTAGGGAAAAAACTGTTCCCGAACCTTTCTTTCCTTGTCCGGAACGCTTTCTAAAAGCCGCCTTCCTGATGGAGGCGGAGAATAGGCCTGTGGCTGGGGTGACTGCTGTCCCTCCGATGTTAAATGCCTTTCAGAAGTTGCGCAGTGGAGGTCCTGCAGGGCTGGCAGATCAGTCCTGGTGATGGCCCGTACTGTCTGACCACCTTTGCAGAGCTTACGGGTTTGATACGCCTACAGCCGCCATACCAGGCTAAGAAACAGCCACAGGATATTTTTGATCAGAGATCTGTAGAAGGTGACAGCATCCTGTTGTCTATGCCGAACTCTCCTCTAGCCAACGGAGGAAGAAGAGGCAGGTTGTGTTGCCGCTTTAATGACGACGTTGGTAAAGAAGTGACCAGGACAGGTCCTCAGTGATGGTAACGCCGGTGAACCTGGAAGCTGCACCACTCTTCCACTGGGGTGCCGGGCTATAGAGATGGGCGCATGGCCATTCCCCTGCTGCTCTGAAGTCCACGATCAGCCTTTTTTGTTTGTTGACATTGAGGTGGAGGCCGGCTGTCCTGACACCTTTATGAGGCCGGATTCTCACCTCTTCTCTATAGGCCTGTTCATCGCTGTTTGGGTGATCAGCCTATGACTGTGGTGTCATCAGCAAACTTGACTATGATGTTGAGATGACGAGTCGCGGCGTGAACAGGAGCAGCAGGGGCTGAACACGCAGCCCTGGGGGTCCTCGTGCTGAGAGAGTCATGCTGAGGAGATGGTATTCCCCAATCTCACCACCTGGGGCCTACACCCGGCCAGGAAGTCCACATGACCCAACCGCACAGAGTTGGGTTAAGTCCTAGGTTCCTGAGCTTGGCAATGAGCTTAGAGAGCATGATGGTGTTGAATGCTGAGCTGTAATCGATAAAAAGCATTCTCACATAAGTGTTCCTCTGTTCCAGGTGGGAGAGAGCCTTGTGGAGCGTGAAGGAGATTGGTGTCGGCCAGTAAACCTGTTTTGGTCTGTAGATGGTCCGGAAGCAGGTCCAGTGTGTCCGGCAGTGAGGCAACGATGTGTGACCTGACTAACCGCTCAAAGCACTTCATGATGATGGACGTAAGTGCCACAGGGAGGTAGTCATTTAGGAAGAGGACTCGGGGTTTCTTAAAGGAACAATGACGTGTTTCTTGAAACATGGGGACAAACAGACGCAGCAGGGAAAGGTGGAAGACGTCGGTGAATACACCCGCCAGCTGATCCACACAAGCCTTAAGAACCCTACCAGGGATGTTATCTGGTCCAGGAGCTTTGTGTATGCTTATCCTTTTAAAGGATTGACATATGTCTGCCCTGGACACCTGCAGTGAGCAAGCATCCTGGTTCAGGTCCATGGCCAGGCGCAGAGCCCCAGTGGTCAAACCGCAGAAGGTGTCTAGCCTCAGCGAGGGGAGCAGATGTTTGGCCAACACACTGCTGCTTTTCCCTTGTAGTCAGTGATTGTCCTAAGCCTTCCACATGTTTCTGATGTTTGGAGCCCCGGTAGAGAGAGACTCCACTTTGTCACTGTACTGCCTCTAGTGATTTCCCAAACCGTAACTGTTTTGGCGAATTCCTCAACCCGGTTTTCCGCCACTTCCCGGAACATCAGCCAGTCCGTTTCGCCGAAGCAATGACGTAGAGCCGCTGGGCCAGATTCGGCCCCGCCCAGCTGATGGTCCTTTTTTTCTCACCAGCTTCTCCTGCTTAAGCCTCTGCCTATAGGCGGGCAGTAGCAGGATGGAGGCATGGTCTGACTTGCCAAGGCAGGACGGGGGAGGGCCTTATATCCATCCCGGAACGGAGTGTAAACATGATCCAACGTGTTCCCACCACGTGTCGGGAAGCTGATGTGCTGGTGAAATTTCGGCATGGCTTTCCTCAGATTGGCGCTGTTGAAATCGCCAGCCACAATCACAGCAGCCTCCGGGTGTAAAGCCTCCGACTGCTCGACAACACTATACAGTTTGTCGATCACCCCTGCGGTGTCGGCTTGTGTACACGGCTGTTAAAAATGACCGGCGTAAGTTTCGCAGGTAGGTCGCATTCGATCGTGAGGTGCTTGAGATTAGGGAACATCCAGAGGAGATATTCTCCTTACATCCCGGAAAGCACCGTTGTTTATCATGAAGCAGACACCTCCGCCCTCACCTTCCCTGACTTCGTTGTCCTGTCCTGCCAATGTATTGTGAGGCCCTGGGGTGTAAATGGCAAAGTCTGGAATCGAGGGTCCAGCTGTTCTGTAAAAAACCAGCACATTGCAGTCCCTGATGTCCCGTGGAAGGACAACAGCTGTTTCTCAGTTCATCTAGCTTGTTGTCCAGTGACTGAACATTTGCTAGAAGAATACTAGGAAGAGGTGTACGGTTTGCGCGTCGTCTCAGCTTAACCAGAATGCCAGCTGTCGCCCACCACCAAAGTCCACTACCATCTCTTTAGTTTGGAAATTATCCAGTTGGAGACAGTTCTCCTGGCACCATAATGCTGTTTCTCCACCTCCTCCAAGTATGCTGTCTCATCATTGTTGGAGATGAGGCCCAGCACCACCGTGTCACAGCAAATTTGATGATGGAGTTGGAGGCGTGCGTGGCACACAATGGCGGAGGGCATAGAGCAGAGGGCTACACACAACCTGTGGAGCTCCTAGAAGAGTATGACGATGCTGGGAAGTAATAACTACCGACTCTCACCACCTGTGGTCTGCCTGTGAGGAAACTGAGAAGCCAGGCACACAGGTGGCAGTTCAATCCCAAGTCACTCTGTTTAGTGAACAGTCTGTGAGGGACAATGGTGTTGAAAGCCGAATTATAATCACGAACAGCAGTCTCAATGAATTTTTCCTGTCCACATGACTGAGGGTGGTGCAGGACGTGGGATATGGCATCAACCGTGGGGATCTATTGGGGCGTGTAGGCAAACTGAAATGGCCCACAAAGCTGGAGATGGATGTTGTGATGATGGCTTTGATGAGTCTCTGAAGACCTTCTCAAGTGACTACCGGTGTTAGTAACGGGTCGGTAGTCATTTTGGGCATGAGGCTTAATGTTCTCGGTACCAGGACAACAGGATGTTTTAAGGCACCTAGGGACGTGACCGAGCCAGAGACCTGCGCAAAGATGGTTGGTGAGCACTCTGCCAGCTGGTCGGTGCAGCAGGCGCCTGGAGATGCCGTCCAGCCCTGGCGCTTTCCTGAAGTTAATGCACTTCAGCTCCCTCCGCACATTGGACTGGGCGACGGTGATGAAGTCACCACATTCTGTCGATCCGCTGCGGCCCTCACTGCTATCACTGCTGTCGCAGGTGACTTTAGCACAATCGGCTCGAAATGGGCATAGAATGCGCGGAGTTCGCTTACAACCCCAGAAGTCGCACCTCATACCCATCGCTAGGTCCATTTCCTTCCGAAATCTGGTGATGGTGCGCAGTCCCAGCCACAATTTGCACGTGTCACCCTGGTGGAAAAGTTTAATTTGACTTCCCGGTATTACGGTGCATCCTTCACTGCACAATCGTGATGAAGCCACCTCAGGCCGCTCACATGCTGCCGGTTCGAGATCTGCATTGTACGTAGCAGTGTGCAAATTCACTGCTTTAGGATCGCACTATCACCCACGGTCTTGGGGGTTGGGAAAGCTCTGATTGTAACTGTGACAATGTTGTCTTCCAGCACGCTCACAGCTGACCACTACCTCCTAATTCGCTGACATTATCCGAACTTGTCCTGAACATGTCCTGTGTCAACGCCACACGAGCTGGGCCCTATAGCGTGGTCGGTAATTGGGCAGACCCAGCTTTAATTTCGTGGCCGGAGCCTCAAGACAAGACTTCTGTTTGTGGGCCGCACAGGGGAAACAGCCAGGTCCCATCTCTAAACACCGCCGAACAGTTTGTAGCCCTGCTTGTACGGCGGTAGCAGTCGCCCAGCATGTTATCCTTTTAGTCATGCACGGACATGTTGGAATAAGTCCGGCATGACTTGTTTGAGGTTCGTTTTATTAAAGTCCCCACCACTATGGTTAAGTGGGTTCCGGTGCTTGTGTTGAGTAGTGTTGAGTGCCTCGCGGCAGTTTAGATACAGGGCTGTGCTAACGCCCGCATGCTGAGGAGGAATATAAATCACGTGGGCGTATAACCGAGCTGAACTCCGAGGCAGGTAAAAGGATGATGATAGTCAGATGCTCCAGATGAGGCGAGCAGGACCAAATGAGAGAACAGATGTTTTCACTTCTGCACCACTTAGTGTTCGCTACCAAGAAACAGACTCTTAATTTTTGGATTTGTTGTCCTCTGCTGTCATGTCCATACTAAACACAGAGAATGAGTCCGACGGAGTCACTGCCTGTCCGCAATAGGGGTCAGCTATTGGTCTCAGTGAAACACAGGATGTTGCTGAGTCCCTCACTCTGTTGAAGGTCACCCTTGTTCTCAAATCATCCAGCTTATTTTCTCCAATGACTGGATGTTCATGAGCAGAACAAGGCAGTGGAGGGCGATGAGCCTATTTCTGCAGTCTGTCTAATTCCGCTGGTCCCTGATGTTTGTAAAAGGCCAATGCGAGGTCTCTCATTTGCGCCCTTCATCACTACATATCCACCGTCCAAGTATCTCTATTATGACGAACTGGCTTGAAGAAGTCAGAACCACGAAATCTGATTTCCACCCCCGGCATCACACTGTCATACAGTAACAGTCCAATAATCTAATAATACTGTGGTGCAGTAGCTGAACCACACCAATGTACAAGAATGTAAAGAGGAACTATGCAACTACAACAATGAACTGCTGTGCTCAACTTCCTCATTTTTATTGTGTGTCATCATTTAATCTGTGGTACAATCCAGCCGCAAGGGGATGCACAAACTAGTGCATGTCTTTGTGCCGGTCCCAAGCCTGAAATGGAGAGATTTATACAGGAATGTTATCCGCGAAAAAATTCTTTCACTTAAACTAAAATATGCGGACAAAAATGGAAATTTGTGTCCGATCGGGTCAGGCCCGGGTTAACAACGACCGCCACCAGCACTGCTAGCCGACAGGGTGCTGGCGGAAATTGGGCTACTGTTGGCCAAAGAAGGAGGAAGAGAGGAGGAAGGCATGTCCGGAGGAAGGAGGAGAGGAGGAAGGTTAAGAGAGGACGTGAGGGTAGGAACTTTGAATGTTGGTAGTATGACTGGTAAAGGGAGAGAGCTTGCTGATATGATGGAGAGAAGGAAGGCTGATATATTGTGTGTGCAAGACCAAATGGAAGGGGAGTAAAGCTAGTGCATCGGAGGGGGTTTAAACTGTTTTACCATGGTGTGATGGGAGGAAACGGGTAGGGATTATCCTGAAGGAACAGTATGTAAGAGTAAGTCTTGGAGGTGTAGTTTAGTGTCTGACAGAGGATGGTTATGGATCTGGAAATTGATGGTGTGATGCTGAATGTTGTTAGTGCATATGCCCCGCAAGTTGGGTGTGAGATGGATGAGAAAGAAGAATTCTGGAGTGATATGGATGAAGTGGCGAGGAGTGTACTTGAGGGAGAGAGAGTGGTGATTGGAGCGTGATTTCAATGGACATGTTGGGGAAGGGAAACAGAGGGAGATGAGGGAGGTCGGCGGGTAGATATGGTGTCAAGGAGAACGCAGAAGGTCAGATGATAGTGGATTTTGCAAAAAGGATGGATATGGCTGTGGTAAACACGTATTTTAAGAAGAGGGAGGAACACAGGGTGACGTACAAGAGTGGAGGAAGATGCACACAGGTGGACTATATCTTATGCAGGAGGGCCAGACTGAAGGAGACTGTAGACTGTAAAGTGGTGGCGGGGAAAGCGAAGAAGGCGATAGGATGGTGGCTTCTGTAGGATGACATTGGAGATCAAAAGAGAAGGAGAGGAGGGCAGAACCAAGGATCAAATGGTGGAAGTTGGAAAAGGAAAACTATAAGGTGGAGTTCAGGGAGGAATTAAGACAGGTACTGGGTGGCAGTGAAAAGTTACCAGTGAGCTGGACATCTACAGCAGAAGTGGTAAGGGAGACAGCTAGAAAGGTGCTTGGTGTGGCATCGGGACAGAGGAAGGAGAACAAGGAAACCTGGTGGTGGAATGAAGAAGCACAGGAGAGTATACAGAGTAAGAGGCTGGCAAGAAGGGACAGACAGAGAGATGAAGAATGGGACAGAGTACAAGGAGATGAGGCGTAGGGCGAAGAGAGAGGAGGCAAAGGCTAAAGAGAAGGCTTATGGTGAATTGTATGAGAGGTTGGACACTAAGGAGGGAGAAAAGAACCTGTACCGATTAGCCAGGCAGAGGGACCGAAGCTGGGAAAGATGTGCAGCAGGTTAGGTGATAGTATGATAGCAAAGGAAATGTAATCACAAGCGAGAGAGGTGTAAGAGCAGATGGAAAGAGTACTTTGAGGGGTTGATGAATGAGGAGAACGAGAGAGAGAGAGAAGACTGGATGATGTAGGGACTACGAATAGGGGAGTGCAATGGATTAGCAAGGAGGAACTTAGGACAGCTATGAAGAGGATGAAGAATGGAAAGGCTGTTGGCCCAGATGACATACCTGTGGAAGCATGGAAGTGTTTAGAAGAGATGGCAGTGGAAGTTTTTAACCAGATTGTTTAATGTAATCTTGGAAAGTGAGATGATGCCTGAGGAGGGAGAAGGAAGTGTACTGGTACCTATTTTAAGAATAAAGAAGGATGTGCAGAGTTGTAGTAACTACAGAGGGATAAAACTGATCAGCCAAGGAAGCATGGTTTTGCAGAAGTGGCCCAGAAGGTAAGCATGAGTTGAATTCGTGTCTTGTGGGGACTTAGAGAAAGCATATGACAGGGTACCTAGAGAGGAGCTGTGGTATTGTATGAGTAAAGCCGGGGGAAGCAGAAAAGTATGTAGAGTAGTACAGATATGTACAAGGACAGTGTGACAGTGGTGAGGTCTCATGTAGGTGATTTGATGCTTTCAGGGTGGGGTAGGATTACACCAAGGATCAGCTGGAGTCCTTCTTGTTTGCAATGGTAATGGACAGGTTGACAGATGAGATCAGACAGGAGGCACTGTGACTCAGGATAAGCTGTGTAAATGACATTGTGATCTGTAGTGAGAGGAGCAGGTTGAAGAGACCCTGGAGAGGTGGGCGACATGTTCTGGAGAGAAGAGGAATGAAGGTCAGTAGGACTAAGACAGAATACATGTGCATAAATGGGGAGAGGGAGGACAGAGGAATGGAGGGATGCAGGAATAGAGTTGGCGAAGGTGGGGGGAATTTAAATACTTAGGATCAACAGTCCAGGAGTAATGGGGGAGTGTGGAAAGAGGTGAAGAAGAGAGTGCAGGCAGGGTGGAGTGGGTGGAGAAGAGTGTCAGGAGGATTCAGACAGACGGTACCAGCAAGAGTGAAAGGGAAGGTCTACAAGACGGTAGTGAGACCAGCTATGCTTTATGGGTTGGAGACGGTGGTACTGACCAAAAGACAGGAGGCAGAGCTGGAGGTGGCAGAGTTAAAAGATGTTAAGGTTTGCATTGGGTGTGAGAGAAATTCTTGAAGGCTTTTGGTGCATGTTTCTGTTATGTTGGGGTGTTAATCGGGTGGTGTAGTGGAATCGCTCTTATGACCATAAGCATTCAGCATATTGCGCTTACTGCTATAAACCATTGGGACTTCTTGCTCTATGGAATGTTAGGTACTCTAAGAAGGCTCCTGGGAAAACAGCAAGAGGGTACTTAAAGAAGGAAACGTAAACTACAGATAAAGGCAAAGATGAGGGCACAAGGAATGGTCAATTTAGACTCCAGGCCAGACCCTGGTGGGGTGTAAAGGAGCACAAAACCAAACTCCTGAACTGGAGGCACCTGCCATTAGGAGTTACTCCACCACACTTAGATGGGAAAATGATTCCATAACAACAATGTTTAAAGTCACACTAACAAGAAGCAGATGTGGGAAACACTGAAAGGGGTGTATACCTTAAGTAGCTGCTGTATAAATGATCCCTGTATTCTTTGTTCGGGGAGACTCTTTCCTAAGAGGCTCTCCCCACCGTGTGTATTTATAGAAAATAAAGTGTAACTCTCTCACACTCCAAACTGTTACTTTATTTTTTCTTCCACAGATTTTGGGGGTTTCGGGTCTGGAGGGCAAACTTTCATGAGGCAACCCACCTACTGTAATGATCCCAAAGGAAAGGGGGCACTGCCCTAGGAGACTCGGCTGGTGACAGAGTCTCATAAACTTTTAGGGCTGGCCTGTCCTGGGGCGTGATTGTCTCAGACAGAATACGCCATCAGCAGAAACCTAATCTAGGACAGAATTGTTTCCATTTATCAGAATGGGTTTCTCGAAGTTTGTGTCTTTTATAAAGCTAAAAGGCAGGGTGGTCCTGAAGCCATATGAGTAGTTCTGTCCAGTTCCAACAAAAAGGGTGTATAGAGAATTACACCAGGAGTTGGTGGGAGTCCAACTCGGGCTTAGTGGGTCTAAGCCAGCAGGTCCGGGTGTGGGTCCCGACTTCAAGAAAAGAGAAAGGTTCATACTTCCACTGCACAGCAGTTCCGAAGTTGGTGGGTTCAACTCTGACTTGGTGGGTCCAAGTCTGTGAATATTAATTGGGTGCAGTTCCGAAGTTGGTGGAACCAACTCTGACTTGGTGGTCCAAGTCTGTGTAAATAGCGCGGCTAGTGGTTTAATTCGCATGTGTCGAAGTACTTCATTGTCTTTGTTGTTTTCTGTATGTCTTTGTGTGTGGAGTATTACCTATGAAATATCTAACAGCATTATTATTATTGTCAATAAACAACAAATAAATAAATAACAAATAAAAGTAAAGGCTGAAAACAGCATCTTAGAACTGTACGTACAAGTGCATATAAATGTTAGAAAGGTATTTATCAAAATTAAGAACAGCACCGATACAGTCATCGGAGTACGTCTGTCTTTTTTTCACATCAAAGATCTTCGCTAAATTTATGCGGAAGGGTGTACTTATTTAAATCATTAAGCTTAAAAATCATTAAACAGTAAATAAAGGCTTGGTGCAGGTTTGACGTGAAAGAAAAAGCACAATGGGCAGGGTGATAGTATTCACAATTTTGTACCAGATCCCGCCTACGATCCGAATGGCGAAACTGAATTTGAGAAACGGATGAGAGAACATGAAGATGGTAAATTTAGGTTCAGCAAGTTAAAGAAAAGTTGCAGAGAGAATGTAGAGAGGACAGGAATGTTGCTTAAGAAGGAGTGCAGAAAGTGGCATAGAGTGACACGGGTTATGGCCAAAAGAGGTTCATATTAGATCCAGCAGTAAGCAAAGAAAAACTAAAGAAATATTATGGCAAAAAACAAAAATACAGGATGTAGAAGGAAAAAGCTGTATTTGGATAAGCGAGAGATTGGGAAGGAGCAGAAAAAGAAAGCCTGAGTGTAGCGCAGAAGCGCAGTAACCGGACCTCACCATCAAGTTAAAAGCAGAAAGCAAAAGAGTGAAGCCTGCTGTTGTTCTGACAATGTCCGCACAAGCAAGCTTCTAAGCAGAAGCTACTCACAGGAAAGAAGAAAGAGGGGAGATGCTATTGTACTCCAGGTTCGAGACTCCGCCCATACAATCGAGATGGAAGTGCAGTGGGAGGTGCTGAAGGCAGTGCCAGTGCCCCCAGCACTGAGTCAGAGGATGAGACAAAGGAGGAGCCACAGCCTCAACCTCTGTCACCTAGACACACACGCAGGGACACGCCGAGACGCCCAAGCCAAGCTCCGTAGGTGCATTTCCCCTTGTCCAGATGCCTGACCCCGGTGACCTGATGACCAAGGCAATCCTCGAGGGTACTGGTCCATGAAACTGGGACATCCAAGAACTTTTAGATGTGTATAATAGCCTCCCTGGACCTGAGGGGGAGGTAGGGGGGGAACCAGGTTCTGGGCTGCTGTGGAAGACTTAGATGACATTTATCAACCCAGTGGAGGTGGAGCGGGACACAAGTGTTCAACAAGGTTCGAAAGGGTGACTGGAATGCAGTGAAACAAGGATGGAATGGGCAAACTGTGATGATGCTAACTTTACAAGGGAATGGCAGTAAACCCCTAAAAGATAAAATAGAAGAGAAATACAAACGTCGTTCCAGACTGGTCTAAGATTCAGAGAGAAAAGCAGAAAGATGGTGAGTGTCACCGAATGGGAACACCGACTGATGGACCTGATGTCTGACTCATTATTCCGTATTGAGGATAGGGCAGAGGGAGCGGTAATGCTGTCGTTATTTGTTGCAGGCCCAAGTCCCGAGATCCAAAAGTCAGTGAAGGCCACGCATCGGATGGAGCCAGCCTGGACATGAATGAGCTATGCACGTCATCACCATCCATGCTGAAAAACAAATCCACAGATGAAAAGGAGAAGAAGGTAAAACAAGTTGATGGCTGTCCAGTATGCCTTACTATTGTGACCCCAGGTGAACACCGCGGGCAACAGTGATTCCCCGGGGCAGGGGACGAAAGCAGAGGGCGACGTGGCAGAGGCAGAGGAAAAGGAAGTGATTTATCCCGCCCAGGAGGGGGTGAAAGAACAACTGTTGTTTCAACTGTGGTAGCAGGGCTATTGGCTTATATAACTGCCCTGAACTGCCCAAAGATGGTCGAAGGAAATTGGCCAGTCAGTTCTCCTGAAGATGTCACCGCCACTCCAAATGCCTAGAGTACGAGGGGGGGGGGGATGGAGGAAACAGGGTCAGCATGTTGCCCTAACCTGGTGCCCTGCCACAGACCTCCCCATGTTGACGCTCTTCTGTTTAACCATCGTAAGGTGTCATTTTGCAGACACAGGGCTACACGGTCCAATTTGAGAGCAACAGAGGTACTGTGTAACCCCACCAATGGACAATTTGTGAGGGTCATTGAGCTGCAGGCCTACACAGTTCCCAGACACAGCTTCTTACTGTGAATACTATTGAAGATAACTGCCAGCCCATTTGCCATAAATTCCTGTTGAGTGACCACTGCCCTGTGAATCTCATGGGATGAGATTTACTATCCAAACTGGGTGCCACCATCTGAGTCACCAAGATGAATCATGCTAACAGCTCCCCAACTTTGGGACTGTTTCACCTGTCATCAGTAAAATTGCTTCTGTATTGTGCATGGACTTTAGATGATAACACCTTATATTTGGATACAATTCCACTTCAAGATCAACCTGACTGTTTGCACTGGTACAGCACTTATTCTTGCAGAAGGCCAAGACGACGGCTTTTAGAGGAATGGGAAGAAGGACTTTTATGGCTGCAAGTTCTTTATGGAAGAGGTCTCAGTCAACAATTTGTACCGCAGTGACCAGCTGACGGCTGCATCAGTCATTCTTGTCAGAGGTACAACAAGAGTGGTAATAAAGGGGGGTCAGTTCCGTGATCTGTCGCTAAAGAACCAGTCCAGTGTCATGGCAAGAGTTAGGTCCATGGGTAGAGCAATGTGAAAGTAGAGATGATTGGGTTCAGGTAGAGGAAGCAAGATGGATTTCACGAGATGGAAAAAGTATAAATTTGGTGTTAACCAGCGTATACAAGTAGAAAGACGATTGTAGAAGCAAGTGTAGGGGTACCTAGGATCTGGGAAGACATGAAGGACAGAACCTCCTTGGTTGCAGGAAATCCCCGAATGCTTCAGGGCAAAGGGGAAAAATGATTTGGGAGAGTAAAAAACAGCACAACCCCTGAAATACCAACAGAATATAGACCTCATCGAAAGCACAATATCCGTTACCTAAAGAAGCAGAAGAGGGTATTGAATAGTGCATGAGGACTCTAGCTGTAAAGGAGGCACACAGAGATTATTCACCTGTTAATTCAAATTAATTTTGCCAGTTAAGAGCAGTGTGATGGGTCCTGGAGATTTGCAGGACCTGAGAGGGGGTGAAATTTGAAGCCGTACATCCTCGCTCCCATTGTGCCAAACCCTGCTACCATTTTATCATCAATACCTGCAAATGCCAAATGGTTTTCAGTGAGTTGATCTGCTAAAGAGTCAAAAAGAGTCAAAAGAGTTTATTTGTCAAGCACATGGTTGTGTACCATGTGTTGAAATGTGCAATCGATCTGAACTTAGGATGACTAAAGTAACAATCTATAATGGAAAATGAAGCAAACACATATCCAAACACTAAGAAGAATAGAGACAGAAACAAGCAGTAAATAGATAAATAAGCAAGTAACAAGTAAATAAATAAATAAATAAAATAAATAAAATAAATAGGCAAATGGTACTTAACAGTCAAGGTGTTCTGGAAGGGCAGTGACAGTGGGGTGGGGTTGGAGCGGAGTGGTCAGAGATTACGGAGGTAGTCATAAACAGAAACTGTTCAGGAAGTCTCAAGGGCCTGTGGTAGAAGCTCCTCCTTACTCTCTCCGCTTCTGGCCATACGTTTCTGTAGCTATGCTAATGCATTTTTCTCTCTTACTTCAGCACACCCAGACTTAGTACTGGTTTGCTCTACATTAGGGCAAAGAGATGGACGTGGACTAGATACAGGGCTGTTGACCTCGAGTCCCTGGTGTATGGGCAGGAGGTAGGAAAGAATCTGAACTATTTGTAACACCAAAAGGAGCGGCTTACTTGGCAGTATGTTGATGACCAATACTGTGCCAAGAACTAAAGAAGATTGTGGATATGACACAAGAGCTCGTTAACATTCCCTGGCCGTAAAATGGTCGCCAAGGCCCCTAAAGCAACCCAGCTGGTGTGTCAACAGGCACAGTACCTGACATGTCCTTCTTTCCCTCGGTCGCCTCCCTAGGGGCTAAAACAGAAGCTATTCTCCAGGCACCAAAGCCTGTGACTAAAAGACAGTTAATGTCATTGATGGGCATGATTACGCTGTCGCCCCTGGATCCAAGATTTTAGCGCCACAAATCCTACCCGTAAGACATGATGCATGGTAAAGACCCGGCACTGACTGACCGACTACCGGACTGAAGAGGGTGAAGCTGCCCTGACTGACCTGAAACAGCTCTGACGACTGCTCCCCACCCTCAGCAGTTCTTGACTCACAGTAAGGTGTTTGTGTTATACGCTCGAGCCGAGGGTCTTTCGCGACAGCGTCCTTAACTCGTGGCCATGGTGACCGCCAGCGCCCATAGCCTATTATTCCAAACGCCTTGACTCCGCGTGGTTATTGCTTTGCTCTGCTGTTTGGCGGCAGCGTGTTAATTGGGCTACAGAAGCAGTTTTGTCATGTGCAGACCTTGGGTACAGATGCATCCTCTCATTGTGCGAAAGTGCTCCCATGCAGTGCATGTTATTCTAACTCAGGCACGAACCCCTCGCGAAGTTGACTCCCTGCACGAATAATTCATTACCAGAATGTGTTGTTTCACTCTTAGCTAATGTAACATTGAAAGATGTTCCGTACTCAACCCCTGCCACTTTACTTCCTGTTGAGACTGATGGAGACCAACACAGCTGTTTGAGGTGTGGATGAGGAGGTTAGTAAGCCACGCCCAGACCTGATTTGATGAACCCCCTGAGGGAGGCTTAAGTTCTCAAAAGTGTAGATGGGTGCTCCTTGAGAAAGAAGGATGGCTCATCCACTTCCTATGCTGTGGGTGGCAGGAAATGAAGAATTAGCTGAAGGAGCCAGGGCTCCCCAGGTGGGTCACGCAGGCCGCTGAGTTGTTTGCGCCACCAGAGCTTGTGTTCTGTCCAGGGAAAGTGGGTCATAAGTGTGCGCTTGACTCTCGATACGCTTTTGGTGTTTGTCACGACCATGGAGCATTGTGGGAAACAGAGGTTTTCTCACTCACACTGGGAAACCTATTCAACATCATCAGCTTGTTCTACAGCTGCTGGAGGCTCTCATGCTCCCACAGGAAATAGCTGTAGTGAAGTGTCAAGCCCATACAGTACTTCACTGACCCGGTTAGCAAGGGAACGCCATGGCTGACAATTGGGCTAAAACAGCAGCCTTGTTGTCAGAATCTCCAATTGTGCCTTTAATGGCTCAGCTAACAGACACGGATTCACTGGCTAATGATCCTTATCTTTGGCTAAACAGGTGCTACAGAGAAGGAACGCCAGGCGGGCTTCTCGAAAGGGGCATTGGGTATGATGCTCGCTGTATTCGCTCAAACACTCAATGCCTTTTTCTTCCCTCAGAAGCGCATTTCCTGGGATCGCTAAGATGGCACATGGATTGGATCATAAGCATTCAGAGATGCAACAAGGAAGGTAATGGTCTCGAATTCTGGGAGGCCCCAGGGTTTTTCGCACCTTCGTGATTGTTTTCTGTCAGAAAATGCTTGCTCTGTCTCAAACACAATATAGGGAAAGGCATGGTGCTGTCACCAGCCCATACCCCCAGACCGAGGGTCTCGCTCGGTTATCTCCAGATGGACTTTATTATTGAACTCTACCCCATCAGCGTGCTGGTTACAACAATGTTTGGTGATTATTGAAATTTTTACCCTGTTGGTAGAGGCCTTCCAGCGCCGTAAGGCTTACAGCGCCAAACAGCTTCCAGTGCCTACTGAAGGACGTGGTTGCCAAGATGGGAAAGCCCTCACGTCTCACTAGCGATAATGGCGCTTTGGTATTTGTTAACTCTGTTATTCACCAACTCTCTGGAGGATGCAGTACCTCAGACATTATTGTGCTTTTATCAACGGAGTGGAGGCTTAGCGGAAAGAGCGAACAATCAAAAACCAAACTTGCTGTGTTTGCAGGAAAACACTGGTCTCAGCTGGCCAGATGCCCTTCCCATGCTATTGTCAGTAATGCAGGAAAGACAATGTGCAATTGCGTCTCCTTTGAAGTTCTGACCGAAGGCCAATGCCGCCCCAATGCCGCGGACGATTACTCTTGAAACTGTCGATGGCATTTACTCAGATCTTGGGCAGGTCTTGGAAAAATAAGCATGAGTGTCCACCACCAGGTGCGGGCGTGGTTGGCAAATGACGGATTTGCACGAATCCTGAGATCAGGTTCGCCCAGGACTGGGTCCTGATTCGTGACTTCTAAGGAGGAAGCACTGAACCAACCCCGCGGCGAGGACCACACTGGTACTGGCACAACACCTATGCTGTGAAAGTTGAGGGCGCGGACTGACACATCTCCTATTGCAGGAAGATTGCACCACTCACATCTTAGAGACAAGGAACTCTAAATAGCTAGACTGTTTCTCAAGTCAGCTTTTCATATGGTTCTTTCTTGTTGAACAGAGAGTATCCCAACTCTGATCCTGATTTGAAGTTTTATTTGGAGATGGCTACTCTGATACAGACTGTGATTCTGATGGTGACAACAGTGGTGTAACCAGTCAAAGGGGAGGGGAGAGAAATTCTTGAAGTTGGGCTTTGGCATAAGTGTTTCTGTTAGGTTGGGGGTGTTAATCCGTGGTGTAGTAATGTCATGACCATGTTATTCAGTATATTATGCCATTGCTATAAACCATGGGACTTCTGCCTTGCTGGAATGTTAGGTACTTAA
Organism: Heterotis niloticus; assembly: GCA_018136845.1. NCBI lineage: Eukaryota > Metazoa > Chordata > Actinopteri > Osteoglossiformes > Osteoglossidae > Heterotis > Heterotis niloticus. The sequence goes on from CM030898.1 coordinate 141,563, forward strand.
GAAGGTTCCCTGAAAACAAAGAGGGTACTTTAAAGAAGGGAACGTAAACCCTACAAGGATGTGGGCGCAAAAAACATTTGAAAAGGGTCAAGGAAATGGTCAATTTAGACCAGGCTGACCCTGGTGGGGTGTAAAGGAGTAATAAACCAAACTCCCTGAACTGAGGCACCTACATTAGGAGTTACTCCACCACACTTAGGATGGGGAAAATGATTCCTTATAACAACAATGTTTAAAGTCACACTAACAAAGCAAGAGGGGAAACACCTGCAAAGGGGTGTATACCTTTATGAAGCTGCTGTATAAATGATCCTTGTATCTTGTTCGGGGAGACTCTTTCCGAAGAGGCTCTCCCAAGACCGTGTGTATTTCTATAGAAAATAAAGTGTAACTCTCTCTACACCCAAACTGTTACTTTATTTTTTCTTCCACAGAAACTATTTGAGTTTGCAAAGATTCATCTGCCTAGATCCTTTAATGAATGCATACCGATTTCATTTCAGTTTACACAAGATAAACCCAGCTGATTTTGTCAAGAATCAGTGAAGCAGATTTTTCATTTTCATTGTTAAAATGCACTGAAACTAAAACCGTCAAGTGTGTTTAGTGCACTTACCACTTCAGCTGTAGCTCCACTGATTATTTGGGATATGTATCATTTGCTTACAAATGATATATATAAAAACTTCATCAATGTTATCTATGCTCTTTATATTTCTTCTTCTTTCTTTCTTTCCTTGTCATTTTCCCAGTTAGGGTCGCCACAGCGGATCAAAAGCTTCCATTTCCTCCTGTTCTCTGCATCTCTCTCCGTCACCCCCACCACTTGCATGTCCTCCTTCACCACATCCATAACCCCTAGGCCTTCCTCTCTTCTCTTGCCTGGCAGCTCCATCCCTAGCAGCATCCTTCTCCGATATATCCAGGATCTTCCTGCACATGTCCAAACCAATGCAGTCTCGCCTCTCTGACTTTGTCTCCAAACCGTCAATGCCTCTATATTTAATTGGATCAATATTTAATTGGATCAATATTCTGCATATAAAAGACCATTTAGGAGTTACAAAGTGTCCCCATTAGACGAGAGAGCAGAATCTGGTGGTGATGCAGCTGTCGTTGCCGGGTAAGACTGGTTTATGCTACCGACCACGTGTTGAGAGGAGCAGAGGTCTGTTCATTACGTAGATACTTTCTGGGATGTGGGGGAGAAATCGAACTTCAGGGCACAAAGACCGGATACGGAAGAAGAAAAATGGCGTAAAAACAAAGCGTCAACACCGGCATGCCTGCATGTCAGCTCCCCTTTGGTTGGTGTGTTCATTTTATGCTTAAGTTACAAACAAAAACGTAGAGCAGAGGTCTGTTCATTACGCTGCTCTGTTCACAGCTCCAGAGTCCTTTTCAAAGCACTGAGTCCTAGTCCACAACAAACAGATTATGGATGGCCCTGGACTTAAAAATAATGTAGTTTGACTCCAGTGGCAGGATGCTTCAAGCACTGCTACTACCTATTACCGTATTATTACCTTATAACTGCTGAAATGTTAAAACACACAGGTTCAGTGCGAGCCAAGTGAGCCCTTCATCTCCCAGGTGATGCATAGCCCCCCCAGCGAGCTCTGCGCCATGATCGACGTGGTGGCACTGAGTGGGAGTCCTGTGAACAGCCAGCAGTTGGGTGAGCTGGGCCTGATGATGGAGCAGGGCTGGCAGCTCCTCTGGGAGCTGTACAAGGCAAAACCCCTCGTTTTCCTCAAGCGTCACCAGGTGCACCTACGGCCAGAGCACCTGAGTGCCTTCGTTCACCTGGGGATTGCTGAGCCCAACACTACAGCCACGAGGTGCTGCGTAGAGAATCCTGCCCAGCCACTAAGACTCAGCTGAGGAACCAGCAGTATGCGGCGCAACAGTTCCTGCAGCAGGGTGAGTGGCATTACTGTGGAAGCCATCCAGGTGAGATGTTTGGCTGGAACCTAACTGCCTGCTGCTGTTGCTCCTTGCCTTCCAGAGAGACATTACTTTAGTGAGGAGCAGATGAGGTTGCGGGAGCCCCTGCTGTATGAGCAGTACATCGGCCAGTACCTGAGTGACGAGGAGCTGCTGAGGCTCTCCGAGGGCCTTTTGCAGGGTGGCACTGTCGCGCTCACTGACCTCCTCCTCGACACATACCAGGAGCGCCTGCTGCATAGCTGCCTGCAGGAGCAGCGGGACAAAGAGGATGCTGCCCAGGAGGAGACGGAGGAGGATGAGGATGATGATGGTGAGTCACACGGAGCGGCTGCAGCACAAACACTCCCATACCTCACTGTGATGCTGGGTCTGTGCCCCCCTGGAGCCTGAGCAGGAGTCTAGCGCAGAGGAGAAGGTCCTGCTGAGGAATGAGTTTGTGAGCCAGATGTACCACCGCTTCCTGGATGGAAAGGACAGGGACTTCAACTACAGGTAAGCTGGAGGAGCTCCGATCAGGCACGATATGCTAGCATTAGGTGCTGTCATCTTCTACCTGTCTTCCTTGAGTCCCTTACAAATCAATGTCTTTGCTGAGCTCCTGACAGACACATCATCTGTTGTGATTATCTTTGTATTTTCTGTTGGAGTGTCACTGCTATAGCCAGCTGCTTGAAGGATGTGAACCAGCAACACGGTGCTATTAGACATGGTCTGTGTATGTTGGCGAGGTTGATGAGAGCCCCAATTACAATAACCTGGGCATTATGAGCTGTGACGCTGTGGAGAGCTACTTTGATGAGGAGGAGGAGGAGGAGGTTGAGAAGAAGGTGGATGAAATCCCTTGAAGGTGACACGCAGCCTGTGAATACGAAGACTGCAGCAGTGTATCGGTACTTTGCCACACGTTGTCCCCTTTCTTGCGTCCTCCTCTGAAGGTTTAGCGATGAGCTCTTTGTGTCTCCATGCATCACCAACATTTTCTTCAGTCAAGATATATTTTACTTTGAAGCATCACTCCCTCATCATCTCTCACCAACACGAGCAAGCCAAGGCATGGCTGTGATTTTAGCTTTTCTGGCTCCTTCTGTCGGCCTCCGCTTCTGTGGGAATGAGTACCATGCTTTTGACGGACCCTCTCAGTCGGGGCATTGTCTGACAGCAAAGTCAGTTTTGGGCCGGAGGTGCCACAAGGTCACATCTGGGAGTAAACTGTTATTTAAAGAAGTCTGTGCAACAAATCATTTGTGAAGCATCAGTGTTTTTGTCTCCAGGTGCAGTGTGTTGTTTGTCCCTCACTCAAAATCCCATTGAAAGGAGAAAGTTCTACACTAAATGCTGCTGGCATTAGTAGCAAAAATGTTACATGTCATAAATATAATAAAAGCTTCCAAATCATTGACATCATGGTAAAATAAAGAGGAGAAAAACAAAGAGTAAGTAAGGGAGGTTTTTCTTTCACTGCAAAAGAACATTTTGGTAACAGAGGACTGAGCACGGATGCTGATGGAAACGAGCAGGAGACCTTCAGGGCCCTGATGGCTTCAACTGTGACCTGCTGAAGGTTAGCAGTGTGCTGGGTCAACCAGGTCTGACTCGATTCCCTGCACCTTTCTGTGGATGATGCCAGTGTCACACTAGAGCTTATCAGGAGTACAGGTGGTTTTAGTCAGCGCTATAAGGCAGCACAGATGCTGCTGCTTCACCGCATTACTTGTCCTAGTACAAATGTGGTTAAGGAGCTTGCTGTTTGGCAGAAGCTGGAAATTTGGCCACAATCACTGTGTTCCATCTGGTGGACATTCTGAATAACTGTGCCACTTTTATACAGACAAAAAATTTTCCTTAAATGTCTCCCCAAAGTATAGTATCACCAAATGTATTCCATCTGCAATGTGAGTTCAGAATTTCAAAAGTCAGCAGAACTTGGTTTTAAGAACATTAATGTTTGGGTTCCATTTGTTTAAAAAAAAAAAAAAAAAAAAAGATGCAACTTGAGCTCCACTGCAAAATTCCCAGCAGGGCAAACTTGGCCTAATTAGCTGGCTTAGGCTAATCTGATTTACACAGGTAATATGTGCATAAACAAATGGGAAAAAAAAAAAACTTGCCAAAGTCCTACTCTAGTTTAGCTTTCATGTGCATTATTTGCATAGTTGCCTCACTAACATACCAGAAAGGAACATGAAGTGCAATTCCAAGGATCAACAAAATAACAGTAGGCAGACGTGCCTTTGGCTACATGGCTCCTAAACTTTGGAATAGCCTCCCAGATGAATCACATTCTGCCACCTCTTTACCTCTCTTTACATCTAGGTTAAAAACTTACGTTTTTGATGTAGCATATCATGCATGATAACCGATGCCTGTTGTCAAGCTCCCTGAGTATGTACCTTGCCTAATGCCCGATCTGTTTTCTGAGCCGTTTGTGCTACAGGTCGCCTCACAGTGTCTGCTGCCCCAGAGGACTGAAAATACTAGGGTGGATGGGAAACAGGAATGGAATCTATGCAGGAGACGGGCAGAAAGCTGAACAACCCGATCTCATCGAATCAGACGCTGCAGATGCTTGTGGCCGTGCCTCGCTGCGAACTGGAACCGTAGCATACCTCTTTTGCTACAATGACAAAAAACTACTACTCTTATTAACATTGGTATGAACTGGCTATTAACATTGTATAGAATTCCCAGGAGGGGTGGGCTTCCACTGGCACATGGACCCCCAGAGGTTTATTTTTCTCTTATTCTCTAGTAGAATGGCGTTTTTTGTTTTCCTCTCCTGTGTGGCCAGATACCAACTGTACATGAATACTACCCTTGACATGTCTTCAGTGCTCTGTGTCACTGCAGTGAGAAGAGTGGTATATAAAAATAAAATTTAATTGAACCTGGGCAATATGGTACCAGTGTTTTGGCATCCCATGCACTGTAATTCTTTGTTACAAAAAGCTGAAGACAAGTGTCTCACTGTTAAAACCTATGGTGTCATATAAAAAGGATAACAATGAGTCTTCTTCCCCACTGTCAAACAAAACAAAGAATTTTTGCTTCAAGTGTGATGGTCTGACTTATGATTTTTCAACTTCAGAAGGGTGCAATAGCGATATGCATTCAGTAGAAAGCATACTTTGAATTTTAATTTTTTTCCCCTGCGCAAACAGTATGTGGCGCGATACTTTCGTGATGCTGGACAGCAGCAGCAATCCACATATCTCAGTCTGTCATGCGGTTGCTAGTGTATACAACCGATACGCTACAGTGTTCTGTGTTGCCAGGTTTTTTTTGGATAAAACCCCCATATCTTCTGGTGAGAAGAGGAAGGCAATTACTTTTGAGGAGAAACTCAAGATAACTGCCCAGCAGCAAGCCTGTAATGACTTTCAAAGTAGACTAAGGTAGATAGGTGTTATAACATGGGTTGGAGGAAGGAGTCACAAAACAACAAAGTAATACTTTTAAGTTTTGTTAAACTCTTTACTGAGTGTTTTTGATAAAGTGTGTTGCTGGGAGTTAGCGCTAAACATTAGCAATTGCCAGAATTCAGAATAAACAAAATACAAGGTCTTAGCAAAACAATGGTTGCAAGAAAGTTCACTAGGGGAAGTGGAAACAGAACTGACAGGAAGAATAGAATAGAATAAACCTTTATTATCCCACAAATGGGAAATTTTGGTGTTACAGGACTCTTATCAGGAAGGGAATATAGGAGAACAAGTAGGTTAGTATTAAAGAGGGACACGAACAATTAGATTAGTAAGTCTGTACACAAGTACAATAAAATAAAATGACTATATACATTAATAAGTTATAAATAAATAATTTAACCAATTCAGACTGCGTTGTGCAGTCTGACAGCTCCTGGTAGAAATGACCTGCGGTAGCGCTCCTTCCTACACTGTGGATGTAAGAGTCTGCTGCTGAATGAGCTACCCAGTGCTCGTACAGACTCATGTAGGGGGTAGGAGGTGTTGTCCATGATTAATGTCAACTTGGACAACATTCTCTCCTCCCCAGCCTGCTCGATGGACTTCAGAGAACAGCCAAGGACAGAGCTGGCCCTCTTGACCAGTCTGTTGAGTTTCCCCCTGTCCCTCTCCGCAATTCCGCCACACCAGCAGACCACAGCATAGAGGATAGCAGACGCTACCACAGTGTCATAGAATGTCTTTAGGAGAGTCCTTTTAACCCCAAAGGACCTCAGTCGCCTTAGCAGGTGAAGGCGACCTAGGCCCTTTTTATAAAGTGCCTCTTTGTTTGTGGACCAGTCCGGTTTATTGTTGAGGTGAACACCCAGGTACTTGTACTCCTCCACCGTCTCAATGAACAAGCCCTGGATGGTCACTGCCGTAATAGGGGGTGACTTCTTGCTCAAGTCAATCACCATCTTCTTCGTCTTGCTGGCATTGATGCGAAGATGGTTCTGTTCACACCAGCTGACAAAGTCGTTGATGACCCCCCGTATTCCAGTTCGTTCCCTTCAGACACCCGGCCAACGATGGCAGTATCATCCGAGAACTTCTGGAGGTGGCAAGTGTCCGTATTGTAACTGAAGTCCGCGGTGTATAGAGTGAAGAGAAAAGGGGCGAGAACTCTGGGTAGGGACTAAATCCCATCCATGATTGGTTCCTATTCCAATCAGTTATCCAATCAGTATGAAGGTGGGGTTTGGGTGGTGGCAGAGAGACCACTTAAGTTCTATTGCTGAAGCAGGTGTGACAGTCAGTTGGGTGAATTAAATGCATTTGCGACTTCAAATGGGTTTATTGGAAAGGAACCCTGTACCAAGTCAGAGATCAAATTATGGAACCACTGACATATTCAGCTTTATGTTTCAGTAAAACTGGAAGAAAATTATGTAAAAGTGTAATAATTTGTATTTTAATTGGTTTCTGCAAGACAGGAAATGGCAGCTGGTCTTTATTAGAGTCACCTGCTGACTAGGCACACCTGATCTCAATCACCTACCCCTGTAATCCTATAAAAAGGCTCTCTGAAGAGTTTTGCACTGTAGAGTCAGGTTTGTTTCAATTCTCCACAGGTAAGGAAAATCTCTGAGTTTGGCATTTTAGGAGGGGGGTTGTTTTAGAAGTTTAAAATTCTGTGCTTTGTTTTATTTCTGTCTGATTTTGGTCATTTTAAGTTGTAGTGATTTATGTTTTTGTATTTGGCTGTTTCTTTACCATTGAACTTCACTTAAGTCATTTATGCCTTTTAAGTACAGTGTTCTTTCACTTGTTTTGGTGTGCAGTCATATAACAATTGAAGTGTCTCTGTTAGTCTCTGGGCTTTTTTTCCATTAAGGTGTCACTGGGTGTTGGGCTCTGTTGAGGAGACCTGCAGTTTAGCTTTCCAAGTATCAAATGGGCACTTGGATTGATAAGTCATAGTTTGTGACAAAAGCAAAATGCTGAATTGCTACCTGTGACTTAACCATATTCTGAACCAGGCCTGCTGTTTCTCATTATGTTCTGTACTTACTGTTTTGTCCTGAAGTGCAGTGGTGGCTGTTAGAGGCCATGGTAAATGCATGGGAAGGAGTTCTTCTCTTAGATACAGAACCTTGTCACAGTAATGATTTTGTAAGGGTACATGTCATTTGTTTCACATAGGGTACAGTGGAAGGCTTTGGTTTCCTGTGCTATTTTTGCCACTTAAATATTGGAATCCATTTTTTCTACTTAAAGGAAAAATGGTGATCTCCAGTGCTAAGAGGTATAGTGCTTCTTACTACTTAAAGTAGATGGGTATTGCTACAGATGTCTACTGTACAGCTTTTGGTCAGTGCTGTACATTTAGTATAAAGTAAAGTGTAACTGCTCATCAGACCTCTGGAAATATTTTTGATTTTAGTATGCAACTGGCAAGTAGATGGAGTCAAAATTAAGTAACCCTATCAATGCATGGGAGGTTAAGGTTATATTGGTTGCCTCCTGAAACATTTTGCTCCTTGATCCTCAAACACTTTAAAACATGGGCACACTTAGAGAAATGTTTTTGCCCAAATTGCTGGCCCTTACAGTTCTAGAGTATTTGATGTTTTAATGCTGTGCATGGTGTTCCTGTGAGCAGACTGGTATAGGTAGCCTAAGTCATGTTCAGGTAATTGCCTGTTGTAAACCTTTATTCTGTCTGGAAATATCATTCACTCCTTAGTGACATGTCCAAGTCAGTATCTGTGAAAATACTGCATGATGTAGCTCAATCATTGGTTTTATCCTTGCTATTTTCATCTGATCATGTGAGATGCAAGTTGTGATTCAAGGCATAACTCAAACTATGTTCATGTTCCTTTGCACTGTGTATTCTAAAGTGATTTCTGTTTGTATGGAAACTTTGCCTGCATTTTTGGGAAATGTTTTGGTAGGTGGGGATGTTCTTCTGTCTTAGAAGTCAGAGTGCCCCAAAGGGGACATATATGATTCCGTTACCTGAGTATCGTGAAGCTTTGTCTGTGCTGTTACATGGGCTTAGAAGCTCAAGGAACTGGAGAATGAATTTGGAAGATACATTTGTGTTCTGATGTACTAAACTAGTCTTTAAAGAAAGCTGTAATTGAGTTATCTGGTTTGTCTGTTGGGACAGTTCCTTATGCTGCACTTAAAGCAGATCTTTAGGTTTTTCATGAATTCAGAAAAGTGAATTGGCAGGTCAGCCAGTTGCACATTTTCTTAAATGGCTTGCTGATGAGATACTGGTTGCACTCATCCTCAGCAAGGTAAACTTTCAACTGTTTACCTGAATGTTATCACTCCCATATTCTGACTTTAGCCCATGATTTCTGCTCATTTGGGTATCAGACCAGATTGCATCTTGCTCCATTTCTTTTGATCTGGTATTTCATCTTGTTGTGCTGTATTACCATACTTGTCAAGCAGTAGGAAAACCCAATCAAGTAATTTCATTAGCCCCCCTACATCCAATCCCAGTAATTGATTAATGTTTTTCCCATGTGATGGTGGATTGTGTAGGGCCATTTCAACTTTAATTACTTGCTATCCTGAATCTATTTTGAAGAGGAATGTTTATAGTTCAAGCTTGAATTTTTTTTCACCACATTTGGCTTACCAAAAATTGTTAAAACTGGGCAAGGTACTGAATACTTCTGTTTTGTTCAAGCAGGTTTAACAAACTCAAATATCTAGTACTTACCATCCAAAGTCACAAGGTGCCAGAATGTTCAGACATTGATAAGCCCTCAGCATTGACTTGAGTGGGATATCAGTGTTCCTTTAGTGCTTTTTGCCCTACATGAGACTGAATGAGTTACTTGGTTTTAATCCTACAGAACTTTTTTGGGCATAGCGTTGGGAACCCTTGAAGCTTTTGAGAATAGCTTGAACAGCAACTGGCTAAAACTAATTTTGCTAACTTTAAGGAAAGCCTGTATGCAGTATGTGTTTTTACAAGGGATATTAAGACTCAACAATTACTGAAAGCACTTTGATCTTAATGCTCAAATGTTTAAACTAGGTGACAAGGTTTTGGTGTTGCCAGTTCCGGGGCAACATTGTCTGTAAAAATTCCTTTATCTTTATGTAAAGGAAAAGTTGAGTGACTTGTGTAGCAGACACCCCTGACAAAGTGTAAAACAAGGGTGTGTTACTTGAACATACTGTTTTAGCATCAGTCTTGTGGCTTGCAGCCATCAGCTGAGTTTGAGTTGTGGAGTTTAATTCTGTCCCTTGTACTTTGCCTGTGCTGACTCTTAAACCCCATCTGATAACCCCAGTTTATAATATTCATAGATCAGTTATCTTGGAAATGTTACTTGGGTTGAACAGGACAATCACATTTCTTGACAGTATAGAAGGGAGACTTGGTTGACCTTATGAACCATTTTCCCTCTATTTGGTGACATAGCAGCTCAGACATATCTGGTTCAACATATTGGTGGTAAACAATTAAGCATCACTGTGTCTAGCCTTTAAAAAGATGCATCTTTTGAGGCACAAGTTGGCCAAACCAAGTCCATGGTGCTCCCTTTGTTCCCAAACTGGATGGAAGCTTTAGATTCTATACTAATTACAGGAAGGTAAATTGCCATTCTTGACTCCTGTCCTCTGCCTTGTGTGGGTAAGACAGGGTCAACAAAACTTACCAAATTACATCTTAAGGGCTATTGGCAAGTACCTTTAACAGCATGCAGCAGAAATTTCTGCCTTGGTCACCCCTGATAACTTCCTACAGTACTCCATTATGGCTTTTAGAATGAAATGTTCCTTCCAAAGACTTATGAATGTGCTTTCTGGGGTTAATGATTTGATTGTGTAGACACTTGGTCAGAGCACATTAGCCTTTTGAGAACTAATTGCCTAGCCTTAGCTAACCTTACTCTAAACTTGGCTGAAAGTAACTTTGGAAAGGCTTTGGTTACCTATTTGGGTAAAATGGTAAGGCAGGGATTTGTGAAGCCTTGCAGACAAGGCTGCTGTAGAATTCCCCCCTGCCTACAAATGTGAGTTGTGCAGGCTTCTGAGCATGGCTGGTTACTACAGAAGTTTCTGTACAATTTTTGCAGTTGTACATTCTCTAAGTTAAGAGTCCCATTTGTATGGAACATGTGCTCAAGTGTGAGCTTTGCTAACCTCTGCACCTGTTAAAAATTTCAAGCTAGAAATGGATACTAGTGCTGCTGGAACTGTGCTCCTTCAAGAAGGTGAGGATGGTATCAACCAACCTGTTTGCTTCTCATGTTCCTGAGAAATCAAGCAATTACTCCACCACTGAGGAGACACTAGCCTTGCTACTTTGTACTTAAGTGTACCAGTATATTAGCTCTAGTACACTACCTGACCATAACCCATTAGTTCAAAATGTAATTCTGACTAATGAGGTGGTCCCTGATTGTACAAAATTAATATCTTTAGGCACAAGGTAGTGAAAATGTTAAGGATGCCTAGTGTAGAGGTATGTTTGTACTTATGTTTATAAACCTTCTAGGCTCCCTCTTTTGCAAAGGAGGTGTTACAGGGTCATTATGTTCATGTAATTTTTTTCCTGTTACATATGCTGCCCTTTTGGGGCGCAAACTTGCATCTAAGGGAAAACACAATGGATGCCATCTCTGCCATTGGAGGACTTGAACTGAGGTCATTCCCTGATTGGAGGATTCAAGTCCATCTGTAAAGGAAGAGCTTTCACCCCTCATGACTCTGGTGTCCTGCCTCCTATATTATGGGAGGAGACAGTGAATGAGGTGTGCTTTGTCTGAAGAGTATGAAATGCTGGAACTTTGCTGGGCCCAGAGATGTAAGGGTAAGATGAACAATCAACATATGTGATCAACCTTCACCATTAAGCTAAAATAGTTATAGCCACACTACACTTAGTGGCTATATGTATATTTTGTTGACCTAATCCTGACTATGTTAGACTTTTTCTGCTTAGGGCCAGGTTACTTGACATGTAACAACCAAGGTAGACTTTTTTGGACTGATTCTTTGATTTCATCAATACTGGTTTAACTCCTGTCCTCCATGCATATTTTTCTTTTCCTAGACTATTGCTTGGTGAACTTCCCATACATATGTAAATAAAACTACTCT
>CM030898.1:1953554-2231054 GCA_018136845.1 Heterotis niloticus
AGAGATCCGTGGACACTTTGACTGTCTCGGTCATGCATTGTTGAACTTTGACTCAGCTTCAGTAGCACAGTAGCAGAGCGACAGAAACATTGTTTAGCTTTGTAATAAAAGGTAGCCACGGTGATCCACGCGTGTTCTGCGCCATAACACGTAAGGCTGGACGACCGCCAGCAGCCCTTAAACACAACAAACAGACGCAGAGACACGAAGCGCGCGTTTGATTTTGTTTCCTGAAATGTACACATCCCTGGAAAGGCTGGGGCAGTTCTGCAGCATTGCAACGCAGGGAAAACCGGTCACATGCAGCCCTGGTTTTGTTGACCTTAGTCACACAGGAGGTCACCTCCGGTACTTTGTCTACTTTTGCTTTGGACCAAATCCACAGCAAGTAACTCCTGAGCTGCAGCCTTGCCCACAAACCATCCACAAACACATAACTCATTATATTTCCTATTTTAATTTGTCATACTTTTGACAAAAAAGAATTTAAATTTTTTCTAACATTGACAGTGTTGTATTGTCTTATGAAATCTAAAAGGATGCAGACGAACATTAATTTGGTGTTTGGAACATTTGTCTCATAACTTGTCAACGATAATAAATAAATCATGAGCCAGGAAGGTAGCCAGGTGTATACATCAGGTACGGGTTAGGGCAAACAGAAGACAAACAGAGGGCAAAATCGCCCTCACCGCTCATATTGCGCCCCGTAACTGTGATATGGCTGCAAAAATACACGGCAGACGTGAGCACAATTTTATAAATGCAGAAGGTTTCTTGACGCGTGAGTCTGAAGTGAAGCAGGAGAGTGTTACAGTTCTGTGAAATATGGGAAATAATTTAAGATAGTGTGCAGGACGTCTTTTGATATTGGGGACGGGTCTTCCCCAGGAGAGTCACTACAGCAGCAGTGTAGGTGGCTCGATGTAGCCTCACAGCTGGGGCAAAACCTGTGGGAAGTTCTCTGGAAAACACCCTACGTTTTGGCAGCAGAAAATAATCCGGTGTAAGCTGACAAGGTCTCACAGGACGACTTGGCCGGGGAGAAGGTGCGGCGCCCGGATCGTCTGATCGCAGGTCTCCTTCCTGCATTTCCTGGCTGCTTTTGGCTCCGGTCAGAATCCTGCCGAGAACTCCAGAGCTGGCATCGCTACTTTAAACTCCATAAGCTCTCCCAAGGGTGAGCGAGAAACCGAAGCATGGAGCCACTGCGCTCGATACGTTTATGTTGTGGATGCATATGTTGTGTCAATGAAGTAGCGCACCCAAAATGGCTAACAAACAGACGCCTGCAACTGCATTCACATCCTATAATGTTCCACTCTCTTAAAGTGGGACATTTTGTATGCTGTAAATATTGCATTTATATTATAGCACATATAGGTTATAAACTGTGCTCTGGACTGATACCGATGTTCTCATTCCTGGGATTCGATGGTGTCGTTGTTCCAGCTTAGGGGTCACAACCCCGAGTGCTCATTTTGGCAGTGGGGCTACGTTTGTTTTAACATCTGCTTTCTCTTCAGCTCCTCTCCCAGCGCCTGGTATTTCTCCAGCTTCTCCAGCAGACTACATGGACCAGACGAAGGAATTACGTAAATCCTGTACAATTGTGTCAAATTTGTTGCGACCGTATTTGAAAACCGATATGAGAGTTAGAGGCAGTCAGCTGGATGGTTACTGTAGAAAGACAGATACTGCCTTTTGTTTTTTATTTATTATTAATTTTGCAACTTTCATTTCGTCACCACGTGCGTTTCCCTATGGGGACCAATAAAGTGTTGTCCAACAGGAGGCGCTAACACATCACGTCCGAAGGTACCGATAATGCTTTCGTATTTCTGGCAAACAAAGCAGAACAGAATCATTTGTGTGTGTGTGTGCGTGTGTCACAGTCCATGCCTCAGCAGAAGTCCTCGTACATGCTGTATTGGTTCAGCTTCCCAGTGGTGGCCCATGGTGGCTCAGAGGCCCGAGGACTGCCCTCCTTCTCCAGACGTCTTTCCCCAAATGCACGCTGCCTTATCTCGCAGGTAACCAAATGAAAATGAAACACACCTCTTTTTTTCCATCGCTTCAGCTGAACTCACGGAAAAGTGACGGAATCGGCGTGGCGTCATTCGCTCTGTGCCAGCTACACAAATGTGCTTCTTGTTTTTTCTCCAGAGTCACGCGCAGTGAGTTCCCCCATTTTGTACTGCTTGGAAACATTACTGTATTAATTCAAGGTAAATACCTTTCTGAGCAGAGCAGCGCAACAGATACGAACCTGCATTCCTCAACTGGAACTGAGCGACTCCAACCGCTACGCCCCCTGCTGCCCATATTTCAGTAACACGGATCGATGCAAATAATGCTTAATTTAATGACAGCGGCATTTGTGGACAGATTTATTCTGCAAAATGTGGATCAAGCGCCACAGCGAAGGACGGACTGCTTTTGGCAGGTGTCTGGATGCGTCCGGTGGACGCGTGGCCGTGCTCCAGTGTCCGCTCCCTACTGCCCCTGTCCTCCATCTGCCAAGGACAAGGCAGCGGCAGCGGAGCGACAGACCGTGGTCCATTAGCGCGGGAGGTTGCGCTTGATCGCTGGAGACGGCCGTGGTCCTGCCAGTAAATCACGGCTCGCGACGCACGGAAGATGCCGGGATGGGTTCTGCTCCGCTGCGTCGGCCTCTCCGCGGGAGCACAGCCCACGTTCGGATGCATTATTAATGCCGTTCTGTAAGCCCAGCAACTAAGTTCGTGGAGCTCAGGAACAAGGCCCACGGGTGCCCCCCCCCCCGCAAAGCCTCTGCCGGCAACCTATAAACACACCGAGGCGGCGAGCGCTGTTTGCAGACGTCTCACAAGCGTCGCGGTTGCTTTTTCCTTCTGCCCATCCCAAAACTACGGGGGTCCGAGTCTGATCTTCATGCACGGCATCTCAGCAGGGCCCAGCGATTTTACATCTGAGGTCCTGAAGCGGCTTTCAAAACTGTAACGCAAGATGATTTCTGTTTTGCGGCGGACGTGACATTTCTGCCTGTAACCCACCGGATGTTTTCTAAGCGCATTAAGGGTAGGCAGGTGTGCACGGGTGTTTGCCGAGGAATGCTTCCCTACCCCGGATAGCGAATTTGCGTGCGCTGCCGCACCTCCGATGATGCGTATTCGCCGCTCGCTGATAATGGGCCCAACCGTGCAAAAAAGGCTTCTTGGAAGATCTCTGACTTGGCGTGTTGTTCTGCGTGGAGGCAGAGGGGAGAAATTTTGGCTCGATGTACAGCGCACCCCGTGGGTGAAAGTTCCTCCGCGCAGGCATCGCATCTGGCATTAATCCAGCCGTGCAGAGCCAGGCGAATGTTTGGGACTCGTGTGGGGGCTAAGGGGCTCCGCCGGTTTCTGCTTTGGCCCTGAGGGTCCCGGCGTCCCTGACATCAAAATAACCCTGATTGCTCACAGCCGGTGGCCCTAACTCACCCCATGTGTCAGGGCCCTCCTCTGGTCCTCTGGTGTCGGCCTTGTCAGCATCGAGGCGGTTCGGGACAACGGAAGGGCGCGAGGAGCGGTGAGGAAACGCGTGCGTGTGTTTTCGGTGGGGTGGCTGGTAAACTCGGCGTCAGCGAAGGGTCAACCTTTTGTCCTTGCATGCACTCCTTTATTTAGTGTTTTCTACCCGTGGAGAAAATCTTGGGCGTTGCCTTAGTAGGAATCAGTTTGGATTTGTAGATGCTTGTACCGTGCAATTCCTTTCCTGTGTTCCTCCAAGAATTGCATGCAACTTAGGGGCAGATTTGCATCCCCTGGATTAAACAAATCCTTTTCATCTGAGTCATGCACCGATTTTCCTGCGAGGCTCCAACGTTCGGTATTTTGTACTTTTTGGTTTAAATAGCGAGCATGATTTTATGTGATAAGGCCTCCATCTCCGGTGGGGAATGATGAGAAAATTCATGTAGCAAACCTTGCGTGTGCAAAACACCGAACGTTTCAGCTTTGGAGAAACGGAGCGCGCCGAGAAGATTTGCCAAATTTTTTGTTGTCGTTTTTTTTTCCGTGCGTGTGAAGTCTGCGCGGTTTGACATTCTGCAAGCAAAGTTACAACGGATGAGTTTCGGTTTAAAACGGGTTGAGAAGACAAAATGGCAAGAATGGGTTCGTGCAGGTAGAGCTGCCGGGCCCAGGTGAGACGTGCGTGAAAAGGCCATTGTCCTGTTGCGAAAGAATGCCGCGGCGCCGCATTGCTGCCGGCCGGTTTCGGCAAAGGCCGAGCGTTTGAAGTGGAGCCTGATGTGCCGCAGAGTCGGACGCTAATTGATTCCAGGAAAGCTGTGACCTCTGAAACCGGCGTGCAGTGCAGGGAAAAGCGAGTCGGAGGGGTTGCCACGCACGTGTGGAGGGCCTCATGCGCCTGGATGCCGCCCGTGGAATGTTCTCAACTGGCTGTGATCCCGCAGGCTCATCCTCGATGGGCAGTACAAGACAGCGCAGTTGCGCTCCGGTCGATCTGCGTTCGGTCCTCCCGCGGTTCAGGAGAATTAGTTCTGAACGCTGTGGTGACAGAAGGGGAGCTCCAGCCGTCTGAGCCGCACGGGCGCACGTACGGCCTCTTGTTGTCCTGTTCTGGGGACGCTGCTTGCCCGCATCGTGTCGTGTGAGAACGCCTACCACGCGCTCTCTTTCCTTCGCCCCTCAAGCAGTTATGTCAAACGCAGTAGGTGACACTTGCCTGCGACAGGCATCTCTAATCTGGATCTGGTGGCCTGTTAAGGACTTGGCTGCATTTCCAGTCTGTCACCATCGGTGGGGCCAAGTGGAAAAAGGTGAGCGGCGACTCAGCCGCGAACGCTCGCTCCTAATTCTTAAGCTGTTGCGCCCACAGCGACGCTGGTGCTGGGGTAGCTGTTCGGCCAGAAGAGTGAGAAACTCGGGCAGGTTTGAGGAGAAAGGATCCCGACAGGCCGATTGCCATCTTTTATCGTCTTATTGCAGGCAATCGTAGCCCGGTTACCTCCCGTGAAGGAACGGGCCGGAAATAATAAAGTTTGTCGGACGCTAACCGAGCGGAATTTGTGACCTGGGTGGCGAGAGGCAGCGTTTAGGACAGGCAGGGAAGGCGCTCTTGCGGGTCTTGTTTATGTTCCGGCTTTGCTCGGTTTTTACTACGCCGGGTCCCGTGTTCCAGTTCGAGGTGTTTCTGAAAGTACGTCAGACCCGATGGCCGGCGTTACTCTTGTTCTACAGTAAAAATGAGTTTCCTGTTAAATTTATCGCTTGTAATGCCGCTGTAATGACAGGTAGGGGTACCTAAATCTGTTTAAATATTATAGTAATAGGAAACCAGAAAGCTGCCTCTTTAAGATTGTTTTGGACCTGTGTTTGTCTTATTTTCTGATTTTAATAACTAAAGGCCATTGCAGCGTCGCAGCCGTCGTTCAGACCGTCCTCTCTGCACAGGTGAGCTAAGCAATGAACTCATATGAACTTTGCTCACCGGTACGGGTTCGCTCACGGATGGATCGCGGCCGGTGTAGCCGTTATTTCCCTGCGTCGCCGTTCTTGCCTCCGCGTGTGCGTGACCCAGTGTTGCTTTGGTTGGACTTGCGAAAAAGACATCGCAAAACGTTTCCTAGAGAAAAGCCTCGGCAGCTGAGTAAGTGCAAATGTAATGTGAAATACCGGCGTGGAACAGGAATCCATTGTAATAATTTGTCCCGGTTTGCTGATCTTGGTGTGTGACAGGGAGCGCTCGGTCCTGTTGTCCTTTAGTGCACGGCAATGGAGCTGCACATCGCAACAGTAATAAACTGTACGGCTACCAAACACATGTACCGTACCGTAGTTTAATTTTAAATTATCCGCATGTATTACTCCATATTTTTGGCATATTTAATACCCGACAGCTACCGGCAATGGTTATTATTCGCTACAAGGACACAGTATGGCTTAGTGGTTTACTGCAGAGCGTGGTATTTTACCTAAATGAGTCTGGATAAAAGGGGTAAAACGGAAAGTAGTTTTGGATGGACAGCGCAACAGTAAAATGCAATATTAATTCCAATCCCAGCAGGTATGAGAGTGACAAGATTAGCCTGGAAGAAATGATGGCAGGGTGGGCACTGCAGGTTATGAATGAAAAAAGCAGCGCGACACGATAGCCACGGTGCAGCTGGCTCGCTGCTGCGATGGTACCGGCGGCCATTTGGCCATGCAGGGAGCAGATAGCGCGGACCCACATGACTCTGCCAGATGGTTTTCACCGATGGACAGATCCATCAGACCACATGCAGGGGACTGGACAGCACCGTGCACCGAGGCAACGGCGCAGGAAAGCCTGGAGGGGTGGGGGTGCCGAAGAACAAAGCTGTTTATTTTTAAGAGTCAGGGCCAGGAAGGGACACAACCATCAGGGGTAATTTTAAGTCGGTTCACTGGGAGGTAGAGAGCTCCTGCAGTAACCCCCCCAACAAAGATCTGTGCTCTGCTTACACACACGATAGGTAGCAAGCAACGTGATGTCGGAGACCTGTTCGTCGCATTTGCTTTAGCCTTCTGGAATCGGATGCGTTCCCATTCGTAGTCTGGGTATTCTGTCCAACTCAAGAGGACATTGAGCCCAACAGCACGCGCGAATTTCCCATTTTAAATCTCTGTTATCGCGCAAAACCTCGAGCAAGAACACCGGTGTGAGCCCGTTGTCCGTTCAAGGTGAAATTAAATTTGCAGCGCAAGGCACCAGAAAACAACTGGACGTCCTTTCTCAGCAGACAAGGTTCCTGCTTACTGGGGCAGAGCGTTTGTGACAGACGCGGCGGCGGCGGCAGTTATTTAACCGGATGAATAATTTGGTGTCGAGCCATTAAATTGAACGATTAATTAATTTGCCACTTATTTAACGGTGATTAATTTGTTGATCAAAAGCAAAATCGCGCCCGCAGGCCCACCTGTGGATATTTTGCGTTTTTACCTGGAAATTTCCAGCAAGGGGCTTGCGTCCATCCCCTCGGTGGACGCTGCCCCGGAAAGGGTCTGGACCACTGTGACCGTGCGCCAGACACGTGGTTTGTAAAAATATTTTAAAAAGTGATTTTTTTCCCCCCTCCCTTTATTTTATTAAGATGTAAAAAAAAAAAGTCAGCGCGTAGTTTTGCATCTGCAGCAGCTTTTGAGCTGAAATGTGAGTTTTTGTGTGCAGCGCGAAGGACGTGGATGGGCAGCGGAGCACGGCCCGAAAGACGACGCGCGCAGTTCCTCGGAGGGGTCTGTTTCCTAAAAGCGGGCCATCGAGCGGTACCTGTTCGCATCGTGGGCGGCAGCTTTGTCTCTTTGTGGCTTTTCAGTTAGTTAAATGACGCCGAGTGATCTCATTGTCCCCCTCATAATAATAATGCACTTCAGCAATTCAGGGTCAGCGGGGGGAACGGAGCCAGAAAAAGCACCCAAGGCCTTCTGTTCCCCCACCCTCGACAAACACGTGTAACCCCGTCGCTAAAAAGGTGACGCCGGCTGCAATTTAAAAATGCCCGAGTCCAAAATGAACATAATCTCTTTAATACTGTGTAATATTTTTCTCATAAAATACAGTTTTTTTTTTTTTCTGAGGTAGACCATCATGGTTCAAGAACATTATTATCATCATTTCAAAACAGACATCAAAAAACATGAAATAAATACTTTCATGTACAATACGTAGCAAAAATGAGGTAGAAATGGTTACAGAGAATGTTCAAGATGCATGAACAAGGATGCTGCGAAAAGTAAATGAAAACACTGTTTTATCAGAATTTTTGTTGGACAAACTAGTTTTTTTTTTTTTGGTCAGTACCTTCCATGTGCCAAGCCTGCAATACATTGTTCCGGAGAAGGAAACAAACCTCCACGACAGCGCTTTTCATTTTGCTCCTTCAGTCTCGTTTCTGGGTGCTTGTTCGTGTCGAAGCAAATGCCGGACGCATCGGTGTATTCTCGTTTTTCGTCACGAGCGGTTTCTCGGGAGCGGTCGGTGCCACGGTCGGGTGGACGTGGCTCATTTCGTTCTCCCAGGAGGGGAGCCGTGCGCACGGTGGAGGTCACTCCGACTGACCTGCCTGTATGGTTGGACTGGAGCCGCCAGCTGGACTCGAGGGAGGACGAACGTTAATATCAGGTTACAATGATCAGCCGCGGCCCTGCCGCTCCAGAAGGCTCTCTGCGCAGGTCTGCCAACGGGTGCATTTTGGACAAAGCAAAGGACTGTATTTCCAGCCTTCTGATGTGTGGATTTAGGGGGTAGAATGGGACATGCGGGGAGCAGTTTTTTGATATTGCATAGTAATGGATTGTTGCCCCAAAGGAAGAAAAGGAACAAGAAAGGGATTCAAACCACAGTCACAGAAAAGAGGAAAGAATGCACCATTACAGCAAGAGGCTGGTGTCTGCAGTTCCTAGATTGTCTGCTCGTGCCGACAAATGATGATATTTAAAACGAGCATTTAATTCTCATTTTTATATATTATTTTAATCGCGCTCCTTTCGCTGGATTCATGTCGAATAAAAATACTTGAACTCTTTCGCCTCAGGATGATGATGATAACAAAGAGGGCAAGACTGCATCAGGATAAGCGGCTTTTGAAAATAAGGGAGCAAGGGTGACTGTAATGATAATAATAATCGGGTATTTCATTATTTGTTTTATCTTAATTTTGCTGGCATCTGTGCCATTCAGTAAACGACGGGTTAAACAGTTGGGAGTTAAGGTGTACTCGAAATAAAGTTATAGGTTAGGATAGTAATAAGATCATTTTATCCCAAATAATAATAATAATAATAATAATAATAATAATAATAATAAACGGTTCATATGTACTGGATTGTAAACTCCTTGTGTACGATGGTTGTGCTCTAAAGAAGGCGTACAATGCACATGCAAGTGATTATTAGATTAAAAAAAGAAATGAAAAGGGAGGATGACTGAAGGATTTTTAGTTTGTCCAACAAAAATAAAAGCATTATTTCATGTAATGTGTCACAAAGACAATCATCCGCATCAGCAAAGTTCTATAAAAGAATTGAAGGCGATATCGACAACAAAGTATCCATATGTACTCAAAAACATGGATTTATGGCATCAAACATTCTTTGAAAAATACCTGAATTACATTCATTGTTGGCCTTGGTAGCAATTTCAAGTTTTCCTCCTGAGGTGAGAGCGCAGGCGTCGCGTGGAAACGGGCCCGTGTGGAACCCGCCCGCCCGCTCCGCCCTCCTCGCTCTCTGTACAGCTCACTACTAAGACCCTAGGGTTACATACATTCTTCTTCAAACATCTGAGGTAAAGAAATTCTTCCTGAGCATTTAACACAAGGGTACTAAAGTCATTAAGAAAGCAAACAAGACATCTGCGAACGCCTCAACAGTCTGCGTCGGGGCTGTCCAGGGCTTCCTCAGGTAAACAGTGTACTGGCTGGAGGAATGTTTTGCGAACTGTAAACCTGCCCCTCTGATGTTGCTGGTCCTTTGACCGTGTTAGTAGCACTGTTTTCTCCTGTTTGCGCAACTTAACGCACAACGCAAGTTTGCTTCTGAGCGAAAGTGAAGGGAGATCCACTATGCTGCCCGGATGGGGCAGTACTGTACGCTCTGGTATAGCCTTGGGCCCTCCCACAGTCGTGAATTATTTTTTTATTTGCCTTTTTTGTCATGTGCCATGTTCAAAGCCGGTGCTTCTGAACAGCTCACCTCAGTATGGCGACAGTGCTTTGACGGTGCTTTGTAAGCAAATGGTAAGAGCTTGCGATGCACGTGCGGTTCCCGCTCCGGTTTGGGCCGTTTGGGCCTCCGGGTTGGAAGAGTGACGTCTCGCTGACATGCTGTGCTCTGAAGTGCCACTCAGGACAACAAGGGTTGTGGTTCGGGGTGAAAGACAACTGTCGCCGTTAACGCTCGGTCACAAAACACTGGGATTCCTCCGAGTCCCGACCGAGAACTTCCTTTTTGCAAGCAGCAAGTGAACAAAATGGATCGACAGAGCAATAAAAAAGCACTACGATGCTACGGATGCAGACTGGCAATAAATAGGGTCCTGAGGAGAAAGAAAAAAAATCAGCAATAGGAACCTTTTGCAGATTTTGGGAAGATATTGTCTATGACATGTTCACTGGTGGCCGCACTCGTAAGAAAATGTGATCAAGTCCTAGAAGGAATCTGACCAGCTCGCGAGATGCCCCCTTGAAGCCAGTCGTCCTTTCTTGTCGCATTAGTTAAACTACTATCACTCTACCAGACCAAGAAAGGTACATTAATCTGGTTCTTTGGGACAAAAAAATTAAAGTTATATGTACTGTACATGTAAGAGGCAGCCGCCGCGCGTTACGGCATAATCTGTCAAAACCTGCTCCCTCCCCCAGGGCTTATGCAGTCCAGTTCTAACCTCTGTTTTGTTTCTGAAAAAGAAAAGAAGACCCACAAAACATTATTCCCTATACAAGAAGACAAAAGTACATTTCAGTCCAATCCAGTTCCATTCTCCTGATTCAGTGGTTGCTCACCCTGCTCCACTCCAGACAAGTGTCCAGCTCCTTGGGCGTGGCATGAGGCCGGACTTTGCAGAAGGCGTTTTCAAAGTCCTTGAAGGTGGGGGTGGCCAGGGGAACGGGAAGGCTGTGGAGAGAGCTGGGGGGTGCAGTCGAGGAACTGGCTTGGTGACACAGCTGCAGGAGTTCGTGGACGGAGAAGCCCTCGGTGCGCTGGAGCAGAAGCGCCAGCTCGCATTCGCTCAGGCAGCAGCCCTGGGACGCGAGCGCCTGCAGCAGCACCTCCTTGCGTGTTCCCATGTCAGGCAGAGGTACGTAGTAGCGCTTGGAGAAACCACGCTGCATGGTCTCCTCTAGCAGGTCAGGCCTGCTTGTGGTGCCCACCACAAGAGCTTGACCACCTGCCCCATGCCGTGCACCTTCCAGGTGGGAGAGGAGCTGTTGCTGTAGGATCTGGTCCCCCAGGGCCTCTACCTGGCTGAGCAGCACCACGCAGGGCTGACGAGTCGTCGCCACCAGGAAGAGCGTGTGCAAGAGCTCTGCCCCTTCAGCCTTCCACTTGGAGACCAGAGCTGCACAGCTCAGCCGAAAGAAAGAGGCACCCAGCTGGATGGCTAGGCCTCGAGCTAAAGTGGTCTTACCCCCTCCCGGTGGGCCAAACAGCAAGACTGTCCTGGGCGGGCGACTGGTAGGTCCAGGCCGCAAGACAGGCCACAGCAGGTCTTCTTCTAATGCCGTCTTTACATGGGCATGGCCAAACAGCTCCCCCCAGGCTGGTGCAGGGCTGCGGTCCTGTAGCTCCTCGTTCACCAACTTCAACAGCTGTGGGTCGGCTGCCTTCAGAGCTTCGCCCGAAAGTTGACGCGGCATGAAACCATGTTCCCCTGCCCCGTTTTCACCAGACAGGCCGGTTGGAGGACTGTACTCCTCTGTTCCTCTGTAAGGAGGCGAAATCATTGGTTTTAATCCAATGTACTTGCCCACCTCTTCTCCTCCGAGACTAGGCTGGGAGGGAGGCTTTCCGGGCTTGAATGCGTGAGGGTCGGTACTGGCTGTGCTGAGGCCATTGGCATGGCACTCATCTTTATCGCCTACGCCATAGGGCGAGTCACCGTCAGGCCTAGCGTGCTCATAGCCGTACTTTCTGTAGCGCAACCCATTTCCCTCTTCGTCATCTGCTGTCATTTCAAAGGCTTTTCTTTTCATTGAGCCCCCAGGCTCTGAGACCACCAGATTATGATTTTGGTACCCATAGCTACCGCCCACTACGGCAGGCCGTTGAGGCAGGGGTGTGGGAGCAGCTAAACCTGAAGCCAGGTAGGGTGTGGATGGATGAGTGTAGCCAGGGGCCAGGCCAGGCTGGTGAGAGTAGTTATAGACTGCGCTAGGGGAACTGTAGCTTGGAACCAGGGTAGGCGTTGGCTGCAATGTGTGGAGAGGGCCAGGCGGCAGTACTGAGCCTGGCTGGGTGCAGTACCCCGAGGATACGTAGGTGCCATTATAGGCGGTAGGGTAGTCGTGGGATTGAGGGCCACTGCAAGAAGTACCCGCGCTATAACCGGTGTCAGAAATTCGGCCGTCAGCTATTGGAATTCCGACCCCACCGAGAAGGGATGCTGACGAGGCGACCGATTTGGCCGCAGTGATGCTTTCATGACTCGAGTGTGTCACCAGTGGGAAGGCACCCTCTCCGCCGTGCGCCAGTGCCCATGGTTCCAGCTCACCCTTCTGCCCATTCAGGTTCCCAAAGGCTGCCGCCTCGGGATAGGCTGCTACGGGCGGACGCTCATAGGGAGAGTCCAGTGCGCTGGAGTACTTTTCTGCGTAACGCTTCAGCAGATTGGATGCAGTGAGCGCGGAGATGTCGTCATTGGCCCAGGCATAGCTGTAGCCACGGCCCCGGCTGGGATACAGTTCGGTCTTGTGGGCTGGTGAGGAGGTGGTGGAAGATACGTCAAGGTGCTGTTCGGGCCACTGGCTGAGGGGCTGGGCATGCTCTGGAGTCCAGTGCATCTTCAACAGACCTGGAAAAGGGATAGAGAGACTCAGTATGTCAGAGACAAGATCCTCCCTCCTGCTGCTCAACAGCCCTTCAGGAAATGCACTCCCTGTCTACTGCTCACTTGGTTGCAAGGTAATGCCATTCATGCTGCTTCCGCTTTGTGGTAATCAAAGACGCAAAGAAATGGTTCCTTCATCTCTGATTCTTGCGTCTTGAGCAGAACAGATGTTGCCATGTCTTGTGGTCGTAGTTGCGAAGGATTGAATAACCTTTCTCCTGTTTTGGTGAACCAGCACTGCCAAACCTGTCGTCGAATCTGTATCTCTCCCAGAGGGACTATTGTTTTTGTGTGTTGTGTGTTTCAACGGATTCTTCAAAACCTCCGGGACTTGCTGGAGTGGGGCCGAGAGAGCAACAGCAGAGCTGAGGAATGGGTGGGGAGGGGTTTGGGCTGGGTGGCAACAGGCAGAGAATAGAGACCATTCATCGGGAGCCTCCCATGGAACATTGGGAGGCTGGAATGTGTTCCTGGCTGCCTGTGTCCATCACTACTACCTTCTGATTCATTAGGCAAGTGTTGAACTCGGCAATGGAAGCAGCACATAACAGATTATCTCTAAGATGAAAATGTTCCTCTACTTCTGGAAGACGCGTTTCTCCAACGTGAAAAACAATGATTATTGTACAGGACCTTTAAGGTGACTTCCACTGCTGTGTTTACTACATGAATCTCTGTACTCATTCATCCACGTACACATGAGGACATCACTGTGGTCGTGCTGGTGGCCTTGACAGCATCCTTGTTTGCAGACCCATGTGATACATACATGGTACATACATATACACTGCGCAATTGAGTCACCCGTTTACCTCAAACTAAACTTCCTGGAGTGCTGTAGGAAACCCACACAAACCCCGAGCACTGAAGGAGGAAGCATCCAGTCGCACAGCCTTTCTGTACCTCCTTTCTGCCTGTTTTTTGTTTTTTTTGTGTGAGATTTCCAGCTGTTTGGTCAAATTCACCTTTTTTTAAACATGGATTGTTTTGATGTAAAAGTTATAAGCGCGCAGATCGCAAACAATTAAACAATTTCTCAATTCCATTTGACAACTGTTTTGATTTTGCAATAATATTGTCTTGTGCATCATACCAAGCAGTATCTGTGCAAGACAAAAACAAATGTATATCTGCTTAACTGATAAAATTTGCTTTTTTAACACTGCTATGTTTATGCTTTAGCTTCTCTCCCAGCATATCATATCGCCGACTGCCAAAGAAGCTGTGGAATGGAGCTTCATTAGTGCATCCCAGCTACTTTTGGTTTGAAGCTCCTAACTGACATTCCAGGCATAGCAGGGCATTAAGGGAGTGTCATGATTTGGCCCCAGGAGACAGTTACCATGGGAGGGAGGAAAGATGAAAGCCTCTGCTTGTGGTGAGCACCCATGTCTTGCTGGAGGAGCTCTGCACTGATGGACAAATGCTTTCTCTCCCTGCTGTTCCACCATCGTGCTCTTGCTTCCACAGCATTCATTTTGGGTTTGTTCTGTCTTCAGGTTACACAAGCTGTTCAGTATAGAGCAATATTTCTCTTTCCATTTAAATGAATCTCCTTACATCTTCTGTGTTCTTGTTTCTTATAAAGCTACCTGTCACTGAAGGGAGCAAAATTTCTATGAATAGAAGTTAAATGACATTGACCACAGCCGACAACTTTGACTCCTAAGTTTAGGACCAAACTAGCAGAAGGGTACGGAACCTAGAGGGGGGAAACAGTCCCAGAATTACAACTAATCCTGCCAAACTGTCTAGCGCTTCCATGCTTGATGAAGTTATTCCAAGGAACCGACCCATATGGTACATCTGGGCAGGGCGGGATGAGGCAGCGTGGGCCTTGTGACTCCCTTCCCGGTGTTGCAGAGGGCTTAGGGTGCATTGCGTACATCTATACTCGTTTCAAGAACAAGACTTGCTTGGTGAACGTTGTTCAGTTCATAAAATGAAGCCGTAACTGCTACCTGCCACGTGAAGTCACCCTTTGGTCTAGGTTAAGTGCACGTGTGCTCTCTATATTAGGCCATTATCAAACCAGCTCACGAAACCACTGTCATTCACATGCCATGAAGAATAGCCATGGTCTGCAAAACTTCTCTGTGTTGCATGTTATCAGGGCACTGGAACAGACACCTCCTTTCGGTAAATTTAGGCATGTTTGCATGGCTGGATCAATTAAGCAAAAAAGCCAAATGATGCACATACTGGTCAGCTGGAGAAAAAGCTGCTTTCCGCTCTATAAATAAATCCAGGCCTAAAGTGTGGATTTAACTAATGCCATATTAATACCAAACCTGGTTGTGGGCCCTGCCGTATCCTTCTTGACCCTGCTTTTGCATTGCCAGTTCTCTTAGCCCAGTTATGAATCTTGACTAATTTCTATACAAATTAAAAGGACAGAGATGGCCAATGATGGAAAATTGTTTCACTTGAACGACTAAGCCCTTGGAATCAACAGCTGTGAACAGATACGCTGGTGGCAGTCTGGAGCTGGACCACTCCCCATTCCTCAGATGGAAAGCCTCACCTGGGGATGGCTATTTGAAAAGCAATCTAGAACCAGGTGTGGCCAGTTTACCAGTTAGAACATGATTTATAAAGACTGGACTTAAAAGAAGCCTTAAAGTGGGATGATTCGAAAGTTTTGTATCAAGACAAATAAGTTACTTTGTCTAATGCCCTTTATTGTGGCTGACTTAATGTTGTCAGTTATTCCTGGTCAGAGGTATGTTTATTTAGGTTAGAAATGTAACTTGTGGAGGATGAGGTTGTTCTGGATGTTCACCCTGTGCGGTCACTATCCAGACCAAGATCACCACAGAAACACTGCAGTCCTGTGAATGTATTTTGTTGACAGACCAAGAGGGCTCAGTGAGCAGTGCTGGATGAACCACAAATGTTATGCTGGACATGGATCAGGTGTGCGGAGAGAATCGAAACAGCTACTGGCTACCCTACACTACACCTTCAGACACTGTGTGATGTTATGGAGAAGATAGTCCATTTCTGTGCGGGACGCAGGGGAATGTTGCAGTCGGAGTGAGAACATGAGTCTGAGTGGCACCTGATCAGTTTAAAGAAAGCGCAACTGTCCTTCACGGTGTCTCTGTGAGCCCTGTGCAACCTTCTAGCAACCAGCTCTGGGATCCCTATTTATGGGAATCTTTGTCTATTCTGTTTGTATTTATGGAGGGTCTCATATTTTCGTTCCCAGTCCATCACTAAGGTGAATGTGAGGTTGCTGCCCAAAAAAAACCAATAATCTTTGGCTGTGACATGTTGGGGGCGCTCCAATGGCCAGGAAAGTGGACTCATGTTTTGGTTTTTGTTGACTACTACATAGCTGGGTGACTTCCTCATAGCACTTCTATCTGCTGCTGCACACATTTTTGTTGCTGCAAGCAGAGACCTTGAAATCTGAGAGCAACAGGAAGCCCTAATGGAGTCACGGCTTCACTACTCCCTGTGGTAGGATGGTTCCCCCTCCCTTGCGCTCCTGCTCTTGTCTTCTCTCTTGGGTGTTGAAACACTATAATAAAACGACAGACCACCTGAGAAAAGCAAGGTACAGTAGCTGAAGCGGCTCTATTGTCTCAATGTCCCGTTCTAACAATGATCTCACCGAATCGATCCCATTAGGAGATAGCCCTCGAAACAGCATTCCCTCTTTCTTTTACCTCATAAACCCTCCAACAATAACTCCACCCAAACCTCTCCCCTCATGGGAGACCTAAAGGTGCCCCCCCTCCCCATTTCAGCAGCACTACGCCCCTTAGCTCTAGCTTGTAAAACTGCACATTTTATAGCAGTATCCCATCTCACTAGCATATATACCACTCCAGCACCATATGCTGGCCACACAAGCAGCGACCGCGCCAGCACCGTCTTTGTAAAGCCAGAGCTGCTCGAGGGGACAACTTCCTCCAAAGTAACAGGCATCTGTGAGAAGCCCCCCAGCTTGGCACTTTCTCACTAAAATATTAGTCCTTTGTTTAGCGACGCTGTATCGTTTTTGTGTGAATATTACGAGACGCCCTGATGAAGTGGCACTTTTAAACACCGTGCTTCTTGTTCCAATGTCACCACATCCCAGGAAGTGGAAATAATATTGAAATATTATATTCACTCTGTTTCTCTGAGCACCATGGAAGTTTTCAGGTTAATCCTGGAGCTCTGCTGCTGGGCATTCATCAATTCCTCATGTTGTCCATGCATCCTATAGGTATAGATTCCAAACGCGGCTTCTGACAGGCTGGTTATGTTTTTCCGTAGAATCCGTAGCGTAAAAGGAGCACAAGAAGAGCCGCATAATCTGGTGCTGTGCTTGGAATTCAGTCGCGAAGCTTTTATTCCCAGGAGTGTTGAAAACGCGCCACTTTGGATGCTCCTTTCACGCCAGCAGTGAGGTCAATTGATCTGAGTTGAGGCAGCAGAAATACGGAGCGCGTCGGAGGGGAATGGGCTTTGTTTCCCACTAATTCATCAACGCCACGCTGAGCTGATAAAGTGGTTTGCATTCAAATCATTCGCTGTTTTGCATTCATTTCCAAAATGCCGGACCATCAGTATGCGGCACCGAAGCCCCGGCACGAGCAAGCGCGACAGCCCGGGCTTCGTTTCCATCCTCCCAGGCTCCGAAGCGTTCCTTCAATGTAGACCTCGGTCTCGCAAGCGACCACTCTATCACCACCGTGTTTTGTCAAATCGCGTAAGCTGCATTAGTTTAAAACACAATGATCATCATTTTATGAAAGATTTGCACAATACCTGTTGTACTGTGTCCAGTGGATGCCTGCACTCACCAAGTAATATGGCCTCGTGCAAAACCGGTTAATCCCGCGCTCGGTCCTGCAGTCAGAGCGACAACACCAACCTGTAAAAGGCCATTCTTTCATATATTTCTACCAGCGCCTTAGAAGTGCCCGTGTGCTGCGCTTACCAGTTAATGATCTGAACTTTTCCCTTGCAAACTAAAGGTTGCTGGTTGGAACCCTGCATGACTCTGAAACCCTGTATGTGGGATATGTTGTTTACCTTCCCCCTCATTCCT
Source organism: Heterotis niloticus (assembly GCA_018136845.1). Taxonomy (NCBI): domain Eukaryota; kingdom Metazoa; phylum Chordata; class Actinopteri; order Osteoglossiformes; family Osteoglossidae; genus Heterotis; species Heterotis niloticus. The sequence goes on from CM030898.1 coordinate 1,971,154, forward strand.
GCACTGGTAAACCAGCTGCGGATGTGCTTCTTTGTTGATGGTGATGAAGGAAGGTCTCAGAACAGGTTTCACCGCGTTCACTGCTCTGTGCACGTAAGAAGAGGGGCTAAATGGTAGGATGGACTTTTGGGCCAGCGGCCGTGCCGTGCGCCCGCCGTTGTCCTGCCCTCGTAGGAAAAGGCCTCATCAAAAACAGGTAATAAGCACAAAGACACTCTCCAACCACCCATGGCAAGCGTGAGGTCATAGCTCGGCACCCCCGGGCAGCCATTAGTTGCTTACGACGCTGCATCCGACAACGGGGAGTAATTTATAAGCCGTGTGTAACTGGTCATTGCTGGAAAAATTATTATAAATCTATGCATTAGTCACAGCAATGCTATCAATCACAGGAAATGCAATCCCTCTAACCCCTCATCTGTTCTCTCTTTCAGAGGCTTCTGAAAGATGTAATAACAGAAGAGCCAGGAGCCTCTTACGGGGTCTCACACCTGCTGCCCACAGTGTCCCCCCGACTCTGGCCAGAATGGTGCAGTCCCTGGAGAAGGGGAGCCATAACTGAGGGTCGCTGCTGGCTCCCTTTAACTCCTTCTGCCCCAGGTTTCCACGGACGTTGCTGCGCCAGCGTGCTTTTGGCCTGTTAGACGCAGCCTCGCAGACGTGCGTTACTCTGCCGTTGCCCCCGGTACACGCAGCTCGCGGTCCACCGGGAAGCCTCGCGGCCACCTGAAATTTCACACCCGCAGAAGAACAATCCTGTGGAAGCAAAGCCAAGTGTTGTATTTCTGTGCGGTAACATAATCTTTTTAAAAGAAAAGCTGCATCTGGATACACAGCTCAGCAGTGCAGTCACTCCATGGGTTGTCCATGTTGGGAATACCATGTCGCGGCCTTCATCCGCGGATGAGCTGTTAAAATATGCTCACGTCATGGTGCTCAGAATGACAAAAACCTGCGTTCGTTCTTGGCGACGCGGAGCTCAGAAGTCATTTGTCAGATCTCTCATTATGCCAGCTTTCCACCAATAAAATACAGTATTTGAAAAACCTTTTTTCCAAGCGCTTTATTTCCAAAGGTTTCATTTAATACTAGAACTGCCTTCCCATCCCCCTCACCTTATTCATGTCCACCAATGGCTACTGCTCTCCCAACCCCCTACCCCCTTACCCTCTAAAAAAACAGGATCTCTATTTTCTGTGGCTGGAGGCTGGGTTTAGGTCATTACGTCCACTAATATATCAAAGGACAGCTGTCCTCAGGCCTAGTGATGACCAGTTGCCCCCCCCCCCCCCCCATCTGTCTTCTTTGCCCCATCTCTCTTCCCCCTTTCTTCATACAGCCAATTTCTTCCCGTTTCCCTCCATCTCGTCTTGGCTTCAGAGCAAGCACTACAGCACACACCCCTTTCCAGCATCTTCTCTCTCTTTTCAGGGGCTTCGCCATCTAAATTGTGTTTTTATCTTCAGTTTGCACACACAGTCATTACGGGGGGAAGGGCTGCTTCACCGAGTTAAACTGCGCTTACACTTAGCCCGCATTCATTTCCATTTGACGTCCGAAAGCAAACAAATGAGGGGCAGATGTGGTTCGGAAGGTGTCGCACTCCTCTTATCTGCTGCTTTAATAATGTCTCCGGGCCACCGAAACCCTGCATTTCCCCGCGTCTCAGGCTGCGTGAGTAAGACCCCCTGCGAAGGTTTGCCTTCCAAATGATCCTCCAGATTGCTTAATTGGGAACTTAATGAGCTCCTTTTAACAAGAAGGCGCTCTGAAGAACAGCGTGATGGCCAGGCCCCGGTTGGAGGGGGAGATGCAGTGGAGCATGTCCTCCGAGCCCCCCAGAACCAAAAGCAGACCTCTGGATCCTCGCCGTAATTAAATGCCATTCATGGGCCTCGCTAACAACCTTCCTTCTCCTTCGCAGGGACACTTCGGCCAAACCGTCACTTGCTCGAGGGGCCGCCAGGCGCCCGGAGCAGCGCTCGCATCACCTCGGCGTAACGGCTGCTTCGCAGGGCCATTTCGCCCCCGAACACACGCTCTTCAAGCTCCCAGAAATGAACTTCCCTCACCTGATCGCAGGCTTTTACTGGATGAGGGGTTTAATGTATCGTAAATGGGACCTGCAGGACCCTGACTCTCCCAGGAGCGGTGGAGTCCGTGCGCTGGTGCTCCTGTGGGAGCCCACGGCCAAGATGAACCTGGTGCACACGTGGGCTGTTAGCCTGGGACTGGTTTAAGAACATTTTTGAAGTGCAAATCATAAACTGCACAGACGCGTGCCCCTGCAGGAGTATCGGTGTCCAATGGAATCTTGGATTTCCTCTCGGTACGTCACCCCCCCCCCCCAGGTCTTCGCTCCCTTGCTCTGCCTCCGCTGGGATCCGGTTGCTGAACGAAGCGAAGCCGAGCATCGGTGCGCGCGTGTGATCGTGTGTGTGAGTACGCTGAAGGGACTCACTTGGGACTTTAAGTCAAGAATTTGGGTCTTAGAGTAGTCACTCTGTTGCACAAAGAAAATTCCATCACGTAGGTGAGAGTCTTCACATATAGATAATGCACAAATGCTCCCCCTTTACTTCCTCAACAGTAGGAGTATTAACTTTTTTCTTCCCCAGAAAATGGAAATTTGGAACCTCCCAAATATCTGGTAGCCTGGAGGTAAACAGGAATATATAACACTCCTGTGTGTAATGGCCAGGGCATCCTCACATCTCAGTGCTGTCAAACAGACACATCAATTTCCTGGCCTCAGGTTCCAGGAGCACAGTGCAATCCTTCAACACGGGATGAGATGTTAAACTATCATTTAATGGTGCTCAGAATCAAAAAAGCCAGCATTCATTCATGGCCATCCATAACCCTAAACTTACATATTGATCTGCAAGCATTAAAATGCATTCATTTCTCTAGATGTGCATCAGTTTTTTTTCTGGGCAATAATTTTTCCCTGGTGATGAGAATTTTATGACGCAATGCCGAGCGTCATAGCAGTAATGGAGAACGCAAAAGGCAGAAGATACCAGACTGCTCTAGCGGTGCTGTGACATGGCATCTGTTTTTAGATATCAACTTAAAAAAAAATTTTTCCTTGCTGTAGGGATATTAAAGCCTGTTTGACAATGACGGATGACGCGCAGCTACTTTTAAGCCACCGTTATGCAACGCCGCTGCTGTCCCCTTTAAAGGAATGCGGAGACTGAAGTCACACCCTCATTCCATAAACACTGGTGTTACCACGGTTGACTATAGTTACTCTGGTTTGGTTGCGTACACCAGTCCCATGAGGTCCTTCAGGCTGGAACATGCAGTCACCAACACTTTACATTTCATCTAGCACCCGTGCATAATAATAATAATAATAATAATAATAATAATAATAATAATAATAATAGTAGTAGATTTCTATAAGGGAGGACTGACCTTGCAGACCATTATCTGCTCAGGTTGTGATTATGAAGATGACTAGAGAAGGCCAGAAGATTTACGCTTTTCATCGATGCCATCCTTGAATTATATTCTAACTAATTATTTTGTAACTGCAAAGTAACTGTGACTGATTTATTTTGTAGTGCCGTGTGAACAAAGCCCTTTTGAGCGGTGAAATGAGCTGAGGAGAGAACGGAGGGACACGAGTTCCTGGATAGGGCGCTGAATAAAGGCGCCCCACGCTGGGCTGGCAAACAATGCAGGTTTGGAGGGGCACTCAGCGGAGCGATGGACTTAAAATGAGAACCGGCAGGAGGGCTCGAAACGGGACACGTAAGTTATTAGGTCAGCGCGACGAAGGTAGGAGTGGGTTGTAGGAGGGGCAGAGGGGGCTATAAACTCCAAGGAGGTAAATAGCCGGGCAAGGCAGCGAGTGAAATAGGGCCCTCCGAAGCACATGTGCTCAGCTGCTAAAGCCATTAATGACTTTCTCCTACCTGCCCGTCCTCTCCTTCCCTCCGTTTCTGCGTCTGTGTGATAACATTTCAGAGTGGCAACTAAACTACACTGGGAAGTACAAGCTTTTTCCAGCTGCTGGGTCGTCTTCTCTAATGCCGACAAGTTCACAGTTATTCCGTTTTTCTGTCTAATGTTTTGAGGCAAAACCACCCAGTGGATCAAAGGTTCAGTACGTTTGTACCAAATTCTCTTTTCAGAACCAAGACCGCGAGTCTTACAATTAAATCGGTGGCCCCCAAACAGACGACAGGCTCACGTTTAAACCCAAGTGAAGTAGAAACGTGTTCTGCTGGTCAGGCACAGGATAGTGGCACAGTAAAGAAGCAGAGAGGAAAGGCTGAAAGGTTACTTACTGTAAGGGACAATGGGACTCAGCATTCTGTGGACCTGGTGTTTGTTAAGATGTTAGGTGCTCAGCTGGGAACTGCAGGTTAGGGAGCTTCATGTCTGACCCTCTCTGCCTGCGACAATCCACAGCACGCAGCCCTGCAAGTGAAGCCGAGAGGCACTCCTTAGGGGCCGCGGAGTGCGGCGTGAACGTGGACGGGCACAAATACATGCAAAACATACATGTAACCCCCATGGAGACGCTTCAGGTGCTGGTACGGCGCATCCACAGGCTCGCCACCTCTATTCACACCTGCACGTCCAAACAGACGGACCGTCACAGGGAAGCACGCCGACAAAACCTGCAGCGTTCACATCGAAATTGTCTCATGGTGACCAACTTGAGGCGAACACGTGAGCATTTAGCTGGGTTCAGAACCACGACAAAAACATTCCACACCAGCCCCTTAAAACTTGTTGTAGATACAAGTGCAGCTTCTGAGGACAGCAAGGACATATGCATACTTTAAAGTATTATAGAGCACGCACACTAGTAAACATTTGTTTGACAGCATGTGAAATTTTTACACGAATCCATGGTGCAGTTTAGACACTGACCTCATAAAATGGACTTTGGATTTGCGAGCATCGACTTCTAAATAAACTCCGGCTGATTTACAAACATTTTTCCGGCCGAACAGTCATCGGTAGCTTTTTTACATACACATTTTTTAAAAACTTTTAAAACAGTACGTACATTTCAGTCAAACATTTTGCTGCTTTTAAGCAATGCGTTTAAATTTTTTTTTTTTTTTTTTTATAAAGCACCGTACATGACTTTTGTTTGTGCTTGAATATTTTTTTCTTGTCAACATTCTTCCCATAAACAACGCTAGGAAACCTGGTTTGAATTTAAGCATCGCACCAGAGCCTCACCTTGAGCGTTCAGGCAGTTATTCTACACAAACATTTCCTAATCCTTTCTGTGTGTCCTGTTTGAACTGTTCGCATCAAAGGCTACGTTATCGACCAGAAGAAATGCGAACAACAGCCAGCGGTGAAAACCCAAACCCAGGATGTCATCTTTGACAGCTTTGGTTCAAGGGTTATTCCGGGCGCGATAAATCTGCCTTTTGCACATTCACGCAGCTTAAGCAAAACACCACACAAGCCCGTGAAGTTTATTTAGCATTCATTTGCTGAACAGATTCTGTAGAAAGTTATTGCTGAAAATTATGAGAAGCATTAGCAGTACCGTGAGTCATTTTTTTAGCACAGTTTCTAAACATGGACCAGTTTTGCCCTCCGAATATCCACGTACATCTGACCAGGCAGCTTCCAAAGCCCCGAAAGTTCAAATTGACTGAAAGCAAGTTACAATGTTTTTCACCGCAGCCCAGGTTTGTCTTGGAAGATTCATTCAAGTACACCTCTGCTTTACGGGAAAGGCTTGCAGAGGATGTTTTTTTGGCTTTCCTGGCAAAAATTCAAAGCCCAAGGTGCATGGACAAACCAGGGAATGCCAAGAGAGAGGCAGGATTTAAACCGCCTACAACTTCTGCCAAAACGGAAGCATTCCCAGCAGCTCAGCAAAGAGCGTCACGCTGGAGTGTAACCGCAGTGGCCGTCTTACCTGTTCATGCTTGTTTTGGGTCTCTTGGGTGTGGGGACTGTAGAATAATCCGCAGAGCAGGAAGGCTGGGTGTACGATGCTGTTTCTTTTTCACATATGGCTCCTAACTCTTCTCCTTCTCGCTCTCTCTCTATGTGTGTGTGTGTGTGTGTGTGTGTGTGTGTGTGTGTACGTGAGTCTCTCTCACCCTCCCTCCTGGTGACGAGAGAGCACACACAACCCCCCTCCCCCAGCTTTCCCATCCCCCTCTTGCTTTTTGTTAAAACTATTTAAGCAGGGTGGGTGTGTGAGGTGGTGGTGGTGGTGGTGGTGGTGGGGGGTTAGTGACCAATCATGCATTGAGAGGGGGCTTGTAACCCTCTCGCCTGGACAGAGAGGGAAGCTGAGAAGGGACAGGGGGTGGACACAGCAGAAGTGTGCGTGCAAGGATGGATTTTTAAGGAACTGCTTGCAAGTTTCTGGATGGAAAGGACTTCTTCTGAGCTCCTTTTTGGTGCGGTTTGCTTATCCTGGAGCCAACGCACATTCCCGTATTCTTCTGCTTCCATTCCCACTTATAGGGAGTTCAATTATCCACAATGAATCTTATTGATTCCAGCATCGATCTGAGCGGCCAGCGCTGTTGCCCCCTTCCAGTAGGTGAAGGATGACGTGCTGTGCCAATAAACTCTGATGCGGAACATGGCCTTTACATGCAGCCCTAACATCCGCTCTCCAGCATTTCCCACCCCGACGCAACTAACAGATCATTAATAGGCTAAACCAAGGCCGCCCTTATTGCTTATAAGCACTGCCCTAAGAGTCGGGTTTGTAAAGGACCCAAACACTCCACGATGCTCCTGTTTGGCCAATATTTTGATTTCCGTGCCGTAGGAGTGCCAGCTAAGATTTTTGGACCGTCTTCCCGTTACCCTTGCAAAAACAATTATTGAAGCCATTTTGGAGCTCAGTAACCTTTGTTCGGCTCGGATTCCAAGTATTGCCATGACAATATCAAAGCATGCGTTGCAAAAAAATGTTGCCTTTGTGACTGCTGGGATGCAACTCGGCTGCAAGGCGGCTGGTTTCCCTCCTTCGCAGTAATAGCAGAGAACCTTGGAAGCACTTAAGTGACACAAATTGATATTTTTAATATTGTTGTTGTTACACTTCAGTACTTGTATGAAGTATAACCAAATGAAAGCACTAACATTTTAGGCATTTTACAATGAAACTTTACAATTTTACTTTTTTTAGTCCTATTTTGCAATGAAAAGTATGCCTCAGCCTTGGGGACACTGCCTGGTAAATATTCTCTGGTTCCAGTATCCTCTCAGGCTACTCCTATCTCCTTCTCAGTCTCCTGATATTCTGTCTCCTCCACTGATTTCTTCCTTTCTTCTCCCTTCCACTCTTCTTGCCCCTCTATCTTCTCTCATGCCAGAAGTCTCTCCCGTCCTTTCATTTTGTCCTCGCTGTCCTGTCTCTTCTTCTCTGCATGCAGTATTCTCTGTCTGCTCTTCCCTACTGTCCTTACTATCCATTTTCTCATTCTTTCTATTCTCTTTCCTCCCGTCTGTGCTATCTATCCTCCTCCCGTTACTCTTTCATCTCTACTGTCCTATCTCTTCCTTCCTGCTGCTCTTTGATGTCTCCTCTGTCCTGTCTCCTGCACTCACTGTCCGCTCATCTCCTCTCTGTCCACCATGTCGCCTTTCCTGTGCACCCTTTCTTCTTCTTTCTCTCTCTTCCTCACTGTTGCCCTGCTTATAGATATCCTGTCTTCTGCTCTTTTGTCTATTCTCCTTAACGTCCCATCCTGTCTCTCCTCTGCCCCGTAGGCACTTTTTCCTCATTCTCGGGCCTTTCCCCTGTCCCGGTTATCAACCTCTTCTCTGTCCCTTCCTCTTGCCCATGTCCTGTCCAAAGCCCTCCACACATCTCTCCTCTGCATGCAGCTGCTGGTCTGTTTTTAGAGGGCTTCTCGTCTTACATCCGTAGTAAACATGCCACATGTATTCCACGGCCTCATCCCCGCTGCTGCCACCTTAGTGGAAATGCCTAGACCTGAAATAGACAGGGATTCCGCATTTTGGATGCTCTGAGAATGCACTTGAGCGTTTTCTGCTCGCAAACAAAAAGCCTTGTTATGGGGAAACTTTTTTAAAAAGCCTTTTTGTGGTCACCGTGGTAAAGACTTCATTGTCTGTGAGGCAGAAGCAATACTGCTAAAAAGTGCACACTCAGCATTGGAACAAACCTCGCCATTGTGGAACAGCAGCCCATTATTACTCCACTTCCATCACTAACACTGGAGCTATTCAAAAGGCAGCTTCCCCTCCAGAGAGCGATTCTGCCCCTGCTTATAGAGAATCCGAGTTAGTCAGCACTGTTCACTTCGTACAGCAGCCCTAATGTGGCCAGCACTTAACAGAGCAGCACTGCGAGTGGCACTTTTCATACTTTTAGTTCTCCTGGAGCAAATTGTACAGCATCACCTGATGCCTGAGACCGGATCTCCTTTCTTGGTCGATCACCAGATCTGAAGCTGTTCGTCTGAAGTTCTCTGCCGTGGCAGGGCAGTATATCTGTTTGTCTCATGCAGTTTCTTTTCCGGCTGAATTTGAGACAAACTGTTTCCGTTAAGGAGGCACGCGACACGGGGAGGAGGGGAAGCACTTTGTAGCGCCCGAGTGTAAGGTTGTGGAGGTTGATCGTGTTGGCCTTCGCATTGCCTTTCCGAGAAAAATCAGCCTTTAGTGCTGAGGCCAGCAGCCTCCGTGTGCATGGCCTGCTGAGCACAGCATTACTGCATCACAAAAAGTCTGACTCCCCCAGTGTGGATGTGCGAGATTTGATCAGGCCATGTAGTGGGGAGAAGGGGGCAGCGCAAACCACAGCTCTGCACAAGGAGATGGTTAAGCAGGCGTCAGCCGTCCACATGCCACCGCTTTACTGCCCTACGCGCTTTACCTTTGCCTGGTTAGTGACCAGAATGCTGTGTATCAATACATGAAGAAATTTCATCCCCAGAAAGAACGTGCCAGAGTGTGTGTTGGTTTCGCTTGGAGTTTTTTGAATCCCACCCCTTCTCTGAGGTCTCTGTATCTCATTCCTTGGCACATTTCTGCTCATGGTCACCAAAAACAAATCCCCCCATGTGCATGGGTCTGGATTTACCTTGAAAGGCGGGTTGGAAGGCTGATCAGGATGTGATGCAGAAGTTGGCAAAAGCTGATAATGGTGAAAAGCTGACCTTGACCCCTTTTGCCAGCAGGGAAATCCTCCTTTATGAACCGTGGAGGCCATGACACACCCAGCATCTCGGTGGAGAAATTTAAGTTCTGGCAAAATAATGATTTGACAAACTGTGAGGAAATGTACTTGGACTGAATAAAAGCCTGCAGAGTCTGCGGCCTTCTGGTACCAGAGCTGATGAGGCAGTAGAATGATCTGATGCTCTGTTGAGGGACCGATCAAGATGCCAGACTCACTAAGCACACAGGCCCAGAGGAAAAAGCGTAGTGGCATCCTGGATTCTTTTCAGCGAGTTCTCTCCTTATCCCTTGCACAGTTCTCAAGATTTACAGAGAATCTATGAAAGTGGTTTTACAGCTTTGGAAGAAGTGCCTGTGCAGTACCAATGGGGACTGAGGCAACAGTCGGGCAACCTTTTTCGTACACTGAGCCAAATTAAAAACACTATCGGCTTATTCTCTTCAAGTGTAACCAGAGCATTTCCTTGTCCGGTCTTCAAAAGTGCTGTCTTCGTCTCCACAACTGATGCAGCATCACACTGTACATTTATGACCCACCTACGAAGGTGGCCACAGATGGAAAGCTATGCTGTTTGTAATGATAAACCTTTTGGGCTGTAAATAAAGCGCAGTTCAGAGATGAGTTTTGGGTGAACTGGCGAATAAAAAAATCACTCAGCTCATAATGTACCACGCTTTTCTCCACTGTTTCTGGCACAAGCTCTGGACCATTACAGCCCTGCACTGAACAAGCACTTATCAGTAATGGAAATGCTAGCAAGGTAAATCCTGCATACAATATGATGTAACTACTGGTGCAAACTAACCAGCTGCAAGCTCTACCCTGGTAACAGTTTGGTATTTATATTATGGTGCAGTTTCATGATTTCCTTTGGACAGTGGAGAACATAGGGGTCTTTTCTTTTTTTTTAAAAAAAAAAAAGGTTGAGATTTGCTAAGGAATAAACTACAAGATGGCCTCAGCTGCCCTCGAAAAGGGTGGAAGGTTTTGGGGAAGTGGGGGTGGTGGTGGTAATGTGGCTTATTTCTGTGTGGTTCAGCAGTTTATTATTTCAATTCTATCTCTAACAGCTGAAAATTGGCGTGTTAAGGAGAAGCCTCAAATAGCCTGCGGCTGAATGAAGAGGGGTTAAACCCCATGGTACAGGGCCTTAGCAGGAGGTGTTCACAGCCACTTACACAGTGCAGGCCCACATTGCTGGTATGAGAGATCCCCCCATGTGTGCAGGCTTTTTGGAAGTTTGTCACCAGTGAGACACTGGTGAAAGTTCACCAGAGATGGAGTTACAAAAGGCATCTCTGTGGCTTTGCTGGTGGGCTTTACACGGTTATCCTCTGCATGACTGTCAGCTGTCAGCTGGAAATAAAACAGAAGTCCTTGTGAAAGCTGACCGCCACCTTCGTCCACTTGCATTTCAATAGGTTTCCTGTCGCACCAAGGTGGGGTTTTAGATATGCGACAAAACTTAAGACAACGGAGACAGCGGGGTGTGGACGGTGCAAGGAGATGTGCATACAAAGCGGAGGCCATATTATTTATCATTTTATCAACAATTCCCAGCAAAAAAGCAAAGTCGAACACGTTATTCCCTTCTTAGAGGAGGTCTTCAGCCCCTCGAAGTGTGTGTGCAGCAGAAGGGGATCTCCACACAGCCTTTGCTTCATGGAGATGTCTGAAGTGTTTCTGTGTTTTCATTCCCTCCTCCTCTTTGAAATAAAAAGAAGAGTTCAGATGACAGCCGTTTAAACCTCTAATTAAAGGCAGAGGCGAGCTAATCCTCTTGTGTGGAGGGGCCAATTGTGGGTCATTGTGCCCGTGCCCTCAGCAGCCGCCCCCTCGCAGGCAGGGAGGGCCCTTGTCACGGTGGGGTGGAGGGGACATGCCCGTGCTCGGCACTGGGGGCTTAGTTCTCTCCAAGGCACTTTCATCTTAAAAGTTCATTTCTTTGGGATGCTAAATAATAATAATAATAATAATAATAATAATAATAATAATAATAATAATAATAATAATAATAATAATAATTTTGCTACTACTTTTATTTTATATGATTTTATTTTTTAATCAACAAACATAATCTTGCTCTTCTGACCAGTACTGCCCAGTATTCCTAGTCTCCAGGACAACATACAGAAAAAGGTGTGTGGACACCTGAGCATAACCCCCATATGTGCTTCAAAGTTCAAAAGTTCAAAAGAGTTTATTTGTCACGTACATGGTTGTATACCATGTAGTGAAATGTGCTTGTTGAACTTCCTATTCCAAACATGTGGGCATTAATATAGAGCTGTTCCCTCTTTGCTGCTATAACAGCCCCCACTCTTCTGGGAAGGCTTTCCAACACATTTTGGGATATTTGTGCCCATTTGGTTGGAAGAACATCAGTGAGGTTGGGCATGAAGGCCCAGCACATAGTCAGCATTCCAGTTCATCCCAAAAGTGTTCAGTGGGGTTGAGGTTAGGCCTCTGTGCAGTCACTCGAGCTCTTCCACACCAACCTGGGCAAACTGTGTGTTTATGGAGCTTGCTTTGGGGTGGGAGGGAAGTCCAGGAAAGGAAAGGAGCTTCCCCTCAAACTGTGGCCACAAAGCTGGAAGCACGCATTTGTCTAGAATGTGTTTGTGTGCTGCGTGGGTGCGGCTCAAACAACTCAGCTCAGTCATTTGGAGGGGGTCCGCTTATTTTTGGTCATATAGGGTGTCTAATCCAGGCAAAAATCAGCCATATTTCCATATTATCATTTGTGAAAGATTACTTCCGTGTTGTCATGGCAGGTTGGTATTTTATAGAAGAAGCAGGATTAGATGTCAGTGTCTGTCACTGACACAGCAATTATGAGGATTTGAAAAACACAAAATAGAAACCTTGACTGACCCCCTGACTTCTGAGTGAGCGATACAAGCAGTATTGCATTTCAGGGCTGAGTTCAATAGTTTTTCAACATGTTCATATATCTTTTGTCTTCCGGGTATTTTTGCATTTCCGATTGGATAAGAACACATTTTGAAGAATTAGGGTTTGATAGCCTCAAGTATCACATTTGTGAACAGAAATGGACGCCATCACACTTTCGCCAATGAGAATGTACACCGGGGGCGGTGTGTCACAAAGTGCCGATGTCTTGTGTCTCTACGTAGACTCGGTTCTGGCCCATTTTTTTTACATGCATGTTCTTCCTGCATCTGCACAGATTTCTGCTGGGTTCTCTGATTCTGTTTAGCGGTTTTGGTAAACTGGTGTTTCTAGCACGTGGTTTAGATGAGCTGGGTACTCTGTCCCACCCAATGTGCGTGAGGGAATGAACTGGCCAGGGTGTGCCCCACCTCTTACAGCTTGCTTTCTGGAATATTTCCTTTGTGTTGCCCCCCCTTCCCGTTTACGCAAATGGTTTGTGAAAATGGACCGACTGTTACGCCAATTGCTAGATCACCAGGGTATAACCGACATTAAAATGACAGTTAAGCTACAGATAATTTGACTGCAAGACGTCGCACAGGGCAGCAATGAAGCGTCCCCTTGTCCTACACAAAAATATAACCAGAGTCCCAAAATATAACAGGTAGCACCTCGTTTTTTTGCTTTTACTCCAACAGATTTTTGCTCAGTAATTTAACTTGAATTAAAGCTTTTTTTAAAATAAAAAAAATTAAATAAAAAAAAGTAGCCATGTAGCCACCTCTGATTCAAAGACCCCAAAAAAACTCTCGCTGGCATCCGTTGCTTTAGCAGCCATCAACCCTTCTGTGTAATTTCATCCTTTCATCCTCCTCAAATCTCTGCCACCCCATTGTGCTGGGATACAGTTACTGTCAGCCTTTCCTCACAAGAAGCTGCTGTCAGTAAATCCAAAAATAGGGGCATTCACAAACTACCAAGCAGAGTGTCAGCTGCCCGTTCTGCATCTTTGCATGCAGTCTCCAGTCATGACGCAAGTTTGGCTAAAGAGGCTGGGGCAGCTGCCGCCTATGGAAACAGTGAAGAAGCTGTGAACAATGAGCAGGACCGGGAGGAACGGAGGATGAGAGAGAGCTATGCAGGAGAAAGGGGCTGAAGGTAATAGAGGGAAGGAGAGGCAAACTCTCTTTGAAATTTATAGTTTGAGAGCAGAGAGACTTCCCAGAAATTGACTGTATTGATTTTATTTTTAAAAGGTAAATCCATATATCTGCAGTTTATCAGATGAGTGGTCTTCAGTCGGTCAAATCAATGTCTATTTAAAAAAATGTAATTGAATACATGGACAAGAAAGAGGCAGATAAATTCGGCTTAATACTTTCAACATCCAAGTGTGTTCATTTGTGACTTCAAAAACGTGACGTTCTAGTCCTTTATTTAGACTTCTTGACTATATTTAAAGCAGCAATAAATGTTTAGCAATGAACACATAAACTGTGAAAAACAAATCCTAGTTAACTTTACTGTTGCAAAAGAGAGCAGTGCATTTACCTTTCATTCATTCATTCATTTCTAAATCCTATATGTAACGGTTGTGGAAGTGCTTAAGTTCAACAGTGACCGCTGGTATCGTTCCCAAAGCAAGGGGGTGAAAGGGGGTGGTTTACCATATTTAAAACCCAATGAAATATATTAAACAGCTCTACATGTTTTGCTCTGGAGAAGGCTAGTTCTCTTTCTGTGGAGAATGTGATGAGTTTTCAAGATGGCGTTTGACTTGCTTGTTAATACGTGCCATGCATTAAACCCATATTTCTTTTAAAAAGGGCCAAGCCGGTAGTGGAAGTGTGTTTTCGCCCCTAAACTCTTTTCTGTGCTATCTAGGGAATCAAAGACCACTGGCACAACCCTCAACTCAACAGCGATTCATTCACAAAATGCCCACACTGCTGTCTTACGGTAGCTCGGCCTATAAATATCAGCGACTTGGCGCTACGCACCCAGACTTTTAGCTTAGTAAATCCTGCGTATTGTCTGGAAAACCTAAGCAAGCGCTCATAGCTCCATTGTCAACAGGCTGCAAGATTTGCTTCTTTCCAGAGCTGGTCTGCCGAAAAAAGCCGGGCGAAGTGACATGTAAAGAACAAGATCTTATCAGATGCCGTAGCAGAACAAAGAGATGCCCATTAAAGAATAAAGCGTGATTTACTGCTCGACTGATCGATCTTATGCCACGTATAGCTGATGCTTCCTATTTCAGCGGTTTCACCTCCAGCTTACCGTGGTGCCATTTCCTCAGAGCACTGCCCCGCTGTCAGCGCTGCTGCGTACTCTATACAAGCCATTCGCCAAATATACGGCAAATATACGGGCTCTGTCCACACCACCGCTCGTATTAATTCTTTGTAGTCACTGGGCTCAGCAGCATGCAGTTGACAGCTATGGATCTCTGCGAAATGAAAGAAGCCCATCGGTGGAGGTCATCCGCTGCATTTGCAGGCAGGGACGTAAGCACGCGTGCAGCGCAGGGCCAGGGATGCACCGGTGAACGCCATCAATCAGCTCCGGTCAGGCAGCCATGCGCCTCCTAATCACACATTTTGTTATAGCAGCGACTGCAGGGGGGGGGGGGCACAAAGGAGGAAGATGTGCAGCTCAGCCTTAGGTCCACATCTCTCATCATTCAGCACCACTTTTATTGCTTCTCTCACACCTGGCAGTTGCAAATCTACTCGAATGATGGTGCATTAATGAGATTTAATGATAAGGCAATATTAAATATTTATCATATTAACTAAAGCAATATTTAGTTTGATACCAATTCAAGTTAACCTATTCCTATCCTTTCAAAATACTTGAACAAGACATATATTTTAGCAGCTTTGCTGCAGCTTTTGAAAACTTTGATCGGACATCCTGTTCACCAAAGATATTTATATTTTATTCCTAGTGTGTGTTAAAAACGTGTAAAATATAATACAGTCGTGCCCCCATATCGGCTGATTCAGTAGCTGCAGTTTTAGTTATCCACGGTTTACCGTGGCCTGAAAATAATTGTAAAATTAAAGAAATAAACAGTTCATGAGTTTCAAAACGTGTGCCAAGCGAGAATGGGCCGTAACATGCTGAAATCCAGCAGCCCAAACGTGCCCAGTACTTGACTCATCTTCCTTTGTCTCTGTACCCGTGCTTCTCCGCAGAACTTTCCATATAGCATTCGGTACTAGCCGTCGTTTCATGTACCCCACGGATTACCCATGGATATGGGGGCACTACTGTACAATGCTTTACTAGGATGAAATCATTATTGGCCTTTTTATTCCACAAAATTGTTAATGATATCGAGAAGGTGCTTGGAAAAGGACAAAAAAGCTGGAGGTTTTCCCTGATGTTAGGCTTGAAAAATATAAACAGTCGGGTCATTTTGCAAACAATTTAATACGAACCCTATTGAGGCCACAGATGGGTTTCTGTGTGAGCCACATCAAGCGACACGTACAGTAATGTGTGGCTGCATAAAGGAGCGGGCAGTCCAAGAGGCGGAGATGTTGACTGTGATTGATTCCAAGGTGGGCTGTGGTGAATGGCCTCTGAAGGACACTTTGTCTGCCCAGCCTTTCTCTAATTCAATCGCAGTGACAGTCTCTCTCCATGTGCATCCCCTGGTAATATCCCTGTAATTGAGTTCACAATCACAGCTCCATTAATTATTAATCGTGTCTGCCATCGCAGGGTTACCAAGAGTGTGTCTTTGTGTTATGGTGGCCTCCCATGTATCTGATCTGGGTCATATTTTTGCTTCCCTATTTAATATATACATTTTCCTGCATCTGGAAGAGCAGATTAATCCCGCATGCGGCCAGTCGAGGAGGAACAGCTGAACTTGAGTGACAAAACTGAACAGCATCATTCCACTGCCTGACTGCTGGATCCCGTCCATAACAAAATCACAAAGATTAACTGACAGCATGCATTTTGCCCACTGTTGACACAGTTAACATGTCCGTCTCTGTCTTTGCAGCTGACGGTAGCCACAACATGTGGAAACGGATGCTCAGAACAAACAATGAAACTTTATTGTAGGCTTTGTCCTGACCACAGCGCTAAAACTCAATGATGTAAGCACACACTTCCTGTAATGAGTTCACAGTTGTTTTCTACATATCGTGCATTATGGGCCAGAAAAATTAGCAAAAGTACCCTGGGGTGTTGAGGTTGGACACTGACGGGACATGCCCCCCAACTCCTGGGTAATGTCTGTGTGTTTCAGTCTTGTTCTAAAAGTGAATAGCTTGTTTATGTCATAGCCTTTTTTATTCTGACTATCATTTTTTAAACTTGATTACTTCATAATGTGGATTGTTCCAATCTCAGCATAATCAATATCATTGTCATCATTGAGATCCATATTACACGCCGAAACTCAAACAACGCACAGTAAAGAGTTTAAAGTAACTCAAACTTATTACCATGGTGTCTTGCAATTGCTTCCACCAACCCATGCCATAACACCTACCGAACATCATAGCCTAGCCGCTGCCCAGCATCACGAGTGAGTATGCTACCACATATCACTTGCCTGGAAGAAAATCAAAATTTGAAATATGGTTTCTACTGAATGCGCATTGCGAAAAATTGTCAGACCATCGTAACTTGGGGGGCCGTCTGTATTTCTGAACTTGAAGAAGCCTTGTTGTTTAAAGAACGGAAGCTGCATTTAAATATTTTATTTAAAGTAGTTATTGTTACTGACTAATAATTTTAACGTTGTGTACTTCACAGAATCAGGTAGGAATTTAGGCCTCATTTTTGTACAAGCTCTATCTTCTACACCTGTACATTTTCTTTCTAAGATGTGATTACTGCAGCTTATTAATACTATTATAATATTATTGGAAAATGTATATCGCTTCAAGCTTTTCAAAACACAGAAGAGTGAAAGTGCTTTTTTGTCTACAGCAGACACAGCTGCTGCAATGCCTGAGTGGACAGGGATTCTGCACACCGCTCTGGTCGGGACAAAAGTAGCTCAGCGTACTGCAGCAAGGACTATAAAAAGATCCAGAAGTACAGTCTGTTTGCAATATTCTGAAGTCCTTCCACTGGTGCATGGGCCTCCAGTAAAGTGTAGGGCAGGCTTTAAAATCTCATTGCTCTTTTTACAAGGTTCCTCAGCCCTTAGCTGCTGCTTATTTATCAGAACTCATTAGCATGTAGAGGCAGAAAGACCACAGGATGCAAGCTTCCCTGCAATTCCTACAGTAAACAGAGCCGCTGTAGCCAGGTCCTACATTGTGCACATTTCTACCAGCCAATGTTAGGAACACCTGTTTGGTGAATGGATTCCAATCTTGATTTAACACCCGCTAATTTCTTAGTAAAGTCAGAGCAAATCTGTTTGTGCTGGTATACTTGTCGCTTCTTAAGATTCCTAAGCATAGCAGCCATAAACTGTAAATCTGTTCTTTCAACCCCTGACTCTCTCAGGCATGGGCACACAAAAGCCGAACGTTGTTGGGTTGAGATCCGCAAAACCTCACAATTTGTATTACCTGGTGACCCACCGAAGCACATCTGCTGACCACATGATGTGCAACCAGAGGATCTCCTAACTGCATCAGAACAGCCTCACAAGTTTTATTTTGCCTGTTTTTTATGCTAATTTATGCATATCTGATTTGTGTTTTTTCTCCTTTATTCTCTATTAAATTTTCTCAGGCAGTCTGTCATTAAATTAAAATCAAATGATTTGGATAGCATGCAGAAAAAGCCATTTTCAACAGTTTAGCATTCAGATCCTTAAATACCTTCCATTTATCAGTTTAACCAACTCAGTACAATTTATTCATTTCAAGTGAAGTCATTTAATTCGCTTCTCCTCAGATTAGAAACCTGGGCGCCAGCAGGATTTCAGGCCACGTCCCAGTCTTCCTGACTAATGGCCACACAAAGGAGAACCTGCTTATATGGGACCCGTTCAATATATCAAATTCTGAAATAAAGCAAAACTGACAGAACAGAAGAGCAAAGAGGTTTTGAGGAGCTCTGATGGGTTACTTGATTGTGTTTGTAAAAAATTAGGGAAAAAAATAAGGCTGCGCTGCACTGATTTTATTTTATTATTGCAGCCTTAAAAAAAAACTAATGATGATAAATACATTGTTCGGCCCCTGTTGTTGCATTGCCTGATCACTGCCTGTACACTTTATGCTGTTCACCCATGCATCTCACTTTTTTCACATCATGTGAACATTTTGCTTAAACACACATTTGTTATTTGTTGCAAAGGTCGTGTGGTATTTTAATGTAACTCTTGGGTTATGAGGACTTTTAGGTGCTATACAATCGAGCTGTAGGAAAACTAGGAAAATGTGTTTACATTAATGAAACGTTATATTCAGCATTAAATTACAGTCAATGGCAAATAAGTTTACAGAATTAGTGGTCAAAAATTTGTTTTGACGTCATTATAGGTGGAAAACTTGTGCTAGAACCATCCTAATAAAATAGGAGTGACCCATGGAATAAATAATTCCAATAATAATTAATACCTGTTTGGCTCTTATACAGTGTAATTCTCACAGTACAAAGGAAAAGACATTCTTTACATATTAAACATATTGTATCGAGTGCAGCCATGGGCACCACTGGAGTAAATGAGCCCATACGTGTGGTTTCCATGCTGCAGAGTTTATCGGAACACGAAACAGAAAAAAGTGTACAAGAAAAATAAATGCAAATACTGATGGTTCAGCCTGAAGAACAGCATTCCTCTGGTAGGGCTAACATCCCAAGTTCAGCCCTAAAAACTGGCTGGGACGGTGCCCAGCCCGGTACAAACCCTCAGACCCCTCAACAACTGCGCAACAAGCAGAGCGTGCAAATCGCTCAACAATTTACGGGTCAATACCTGCTCTTGCTCCTAGGGGCGCCCTTGAGCGGTCACCGTTCAATTGTGCCCCACTGAGAAAAGTGCAGCGCATCTGCTGCCTACCTGTCCCAGAAGGCAGGGGCCACGTAGAGTCTGCATCCATTTCTGTCCCTCGCAGCCCCTCCGGAGGGAATTGGTGGAGTCCCAGGTGCCCTGCCAATGCAGCAGGGACAGGAATAGCCTTGCTGCAGGGTATAGAAGCGACAGCTAATGCAGCCCGCATGGAGCCAACATGTCTGATACCGAGCACCCCCTGCTCCAGCTGTCAGACCCAGTCTGAAAAGTCAAAGGGACCACATGCTCACTAACCTTGCTCCAGACTGACTGGCTAGTTTCATTATGTTCACAATTTAACTTTAGTTTTGCAACAAACCTGCTGTCACATGCATCCTCCGATTATTTTTATTCTTTTAATTTATTGGCCATTCGATGCAAGCTACATTTTAGTCCATTTCCTTTTGGCATTTAGTCCATTTTCACAGAGCGAAGCAAATTTAGGGTAAGCGCTTCACTCAGGGCCGCAGCACAAGCGAGGAGTTGGGCTTGAGCCGGTAACCTTCGGTCCTTGGCCTCAATCGTTACGCCCATGATGGAGTCACTCTTCCATAGCAACCGTAGCCGGGCCACTTGGGCCACCACAAATGAAACAAGACAGGACCTTGAAATGAAAAAGACAACTTTCTCTCCCGCAGCTTCAGGTTCGTCTTGTAAGCGCACGTGCAGGCCAGCTGTCTCACCCACGCATGGCCACTGTCCTCAGAACTAAAGAACACCTTTTCACTGGGCAAACGCAAAAATACAGGACAACATGCATTGTCCCCCTAAATCTGTCCAACCTACACAAACGCTTTCTTTTTCAACTGCTGATACAGGCCATGCCTTCAATTGGTGACCAAGTCAGTGGGTCTCCAAGGTTAAACGGTACATCTGCGTGAATGACTTTCAACTGGATGCACTGAGCCACCTCCTCCTGCACATTGTTTCACCCTTTCATTGCTGCTGTGATGGATAATTTATAATAAATATCACTTGAGTTTTATAGTCACATTGCAACGGCCTCCTTCCCTACCGTTCTTCCTGAACTGTACTTTTTCACTGACTTTTCTCAGCAGCATGGACTCTGTAACCTCCCCGAATGACAGAGTGAAACCTGAGGCATAAAGCACCACCGGTTACCCAGATGACATCCAGCAAATGCAACTCCTGGATCCGGCACAAGGGGTGGATCCCGGTCACCATGATCCGTACAAGGTACTCCTGCTACTGTGCTGGATTTTCATGTCAGACTGTGGTTTGGGCCGCTTTTTGCTTGGAATGTCACCTTTGATCAGTTTTCCAAAGATAACTCCAACAGACAACACAGCTTCCCTGGCACCGCAAAGCTGCAATCCATGCAGAGGCAGCAAACATCGATCTATTTATTGATCTGTTCTTGTGGAATTAAAAGATTTTGATTTGTGCAACTAAGTTTGCAGTAATGTGGTCGTATATTCGCATTTTTACAGGGAGAAAATGTCCACCAGCTTCCTTTTACCCTATCCCCCGAATTTCACAGCACAGAGTCACACGATCGGAAGGCCTGTGATTGGCTGAGGTCATAAGGAAACTCAGGTAGATGTTTTTTTCATATCTTCATATCTTTATATCTATCTTTATATTTTATATCTACATCTTGTATCTTGCATATCTGCAGTATATGCCAATGATACAGCGTATCATGTAAGTATAAAATGCTCTGTTGTTTAAAACAATAGTCAGCTTTTCTGCAATTTGCTGATAACTAAATGCAAACCCAAGCACAGCTAAAACGGATCAAGACCTACAGTCAAAAATCATTATTTTGAAACACCAAATCAACAGCAAACTACTGAATTGGAGAATACAGCCTGTAAAGAAAGATTTTTATCCGTAGACTATGGAAACTGTAGCATATCTGTTAACATTTGCACAGTTTTCTTCATGATCTGTTTTATGTTATAATAAATCTTCAGTTCATGTTCCTTTATATTTATAATCAGGCTTTTTGCACATTTTTCCCAAGTATATGCAAACTTGTGCCATAGACAAGGGACTTTGTTCAGTCAGGTATACAGTAAGAACATTGCACGTCCCTATATTAAACAGTAATGTAAATAAAAAATGTTCACTAAAATAATAGACATGAATTTGACAGAACTCAGAGAGCTAGTAGACGACAGATGGACGTGGCTTGCCGAAGGCCATGGGGTCGCCGAAGGTTGAACACGACCGAACGACTGAGCGACATCGGCAAAATATACAATGAGCAGCAAAGATCATCTGAGACCAAACTCGGTGTCAACAGTGCGTGCAGGTCGGTGGGGTGGGGTTTAAACTGACGGACACTCGACCCTGCCTTACTTCAATGCACTTAATAACAACAAGCTGCATGCGGTTGGAATCCATCAACAAAAAACTGCAGAAGCAGCCAAGCTGAGGCCTGAAGGAGAGACCGGGACTTGGAGATTGAGGAGATATGATGACTCCGTGTTGTTATGTATGTTTCTGCTGCACAGTCCGCATAACTGGACAGAACGTCTCGGTTTTTACAGTGCAGTCTAATGTTAGCTTTTAGCAAATGCGATCATCACCACCTACGTGTAGGCAACCGCCACCTCCCACCATCACCAAACCACCCTGGAACACAGTCGCGATTTTATAAAGAAAATAATTGCTACTGCTTATTGCCATTTTTGTGACAGTAATAAACAGCGGAGCTGCTCCCAGGCTTTTGTAAGCGATGCCGTAGCCCAGTCTCTGGGGAGTTCAGCCAGTTTTAATGAACATTACATTAACTGGTGAAAAATATATATTCAGCAGCCCCCCCTTTGCTCCCGGTGACTCCTTTATGACAGCGATTAATCGTCCAGCAGGGTAGGCCTAGCTAGACGGAGCGAGGGGTCTTACGTGGGGAATAAGCCTAAAAAGGGGGTCTAAAGATTGCCTTCGACGCTCTCGGCTGCCCCTCCCTCGGCACTGGCTCGGTACCAAAGGCGTGCTCTACAGCTCTGAGAATATGCCTTCATTTCTTCTACTAAGTTACTCCCTGCATCGCCTGTATGCCAGTCTCTGGCAGTTGCTGGCTTCACCGGCATGTTCTGAGCACTGTACAAAAATCGAAACCCGGAAATACAAGAATGACCAAAGACTGACCCGCTGAACCCGTGTCTGATTATGTAGTCATTTCTGGGAGGTGAGGAAGCCTCACGTAGAGCTGCTGTCACAATTCCTGTCTCCAAAGTTAATTTGAAGATGGCTGAAGATGTTAAAGCTAGCATGCCCTCCATATTTTGTAGGACTTGTCTGTGTACAAGCTCCACATCATGCATCTCTGTTTTTTACAGCACAGCTGAAGAGACAGCAGTTTAAGATGACACTACTGAGCAATGTAGACGCAAATACTTCTTTAAAGTGAGACGCATATTTGCTACGGTGAGACGCAGACGGAAGCTTTCAGCCCCTGAGGTGAGGGAAAGTGTGGTAGTCAACTCACAGCAACCACTTACACCATTTCCAAGGTAGTGGAGGATGCAGAAGTGTTATGTTGTCTTTGAGTGGCAACATGCAGACTTCATAAAGTCTGAGCAGGGGCTGAATCCTAAATCCAGAACCACAGTTTAGGAATCGTGAGACCCCAGCATCACCCACTGCACCACCTCGCCGGCACACCCAAGGTTGACGCACATAAGGAAACCCTGCACTCTCGCCAGGTGTCGATCCGCACTGAGCCCGAACGCCGGAGAGCGATTTTCCGCCAAAATCACCTTGTATTTTTCAGAATTCGTTGCATAAAAGCACTAAACAAGTGTCTGTATTTCTATGAAAGATGCATAGTTAGCAATAAGTAATCACCCAGTGGTCATCCAGTGTGAAGTGAGGTCTGGTTTTACCTCTCGTGCTGGCCAGTGTGAATCCCTTTAGGGTGAATATCAGGATGTTTGCTAATTTTTCACTTATTGCTCAGATTTTAAGACATAACTAACATTAAGACTGGAAAAGTAATTTTTCAGTCTAACTTTACACATATTTTTAGAGTAATTTCTGGTATTATACATAAAATTCACACTTTCTTTGCTGATCACAACCAATTCAGTCACTTTATGTTCATCAGAGTATTTTCATCAGTATTTAGCATGAAGGTTTCCAAAATATTTTAAAGATATTTGGACTCGCTGATTGTAATGGTAATTGTAACCTACAAGTGTCTACTTGCATGGCTGCACATGCAGTGATGCTTTCAGCAGAGAAACCCCACATCATTCATTATTCTTTTATTAAATATTCATAGGCGCTTGTCCAGTGCCGGGCCCGGGTAGTCCAGGATCTGTCCTAAAAGCAGGCTGCTGGGCTGGACAGGGTAAACCTCGGCCTTAAGCTCGCATCCATTGCAGGGTAGCCGCACGTGTTGACTAACACACGCACTATACACACTAGCAGCAGTTTAGAGTCACCAGATCACCTGACATGGCTTTGCATTGTGGGAGGAAACTTGAGCACTCTCAGTGAACCTATGCAAATGCAGTGGAACTTAAGCTGAACAGAAGGGAGTGTCTGCATCCATAAATCCAAAGCGCCACTGTTGTACTTGACTATTGTGTGCTATTGATCAAACCCTAGTAAAACCTGTGACACAAGCTTAGTCTGCGCTTGCCGAATAAATGACGGTATTGACCCTACGCATATGGATAAAGGTAATGACAAACATCTGTCCTCGCTTTTATTGGCATCGATGGACGCTCAGCGTTAGGGCACTGATACTGGCCATTTCCAGATTGACAGACTTTTTAGTGGAGCTCAGGCCATGGTGGGTGACGTAAGGTGAACTGAAACTGACTAAACGGACGCTACGTGACCAAATGTATGCGGACCCCCTTCTGATGACTGAGCCGAGCTATTTCAGCCGCACCCACATGGTATGCAAACACATTCTAGACAAATGTGTGCTTCCAGCTTTGTGGCCACAGTTTGTGGAAGAAGCTCTTTTTCTGCTTCAGCATGACTGTCCCCCCATGCACAAAATGAGCTCCATAAACACATGGTTTCCCCAGGGTGGTGCCAAATTTGAGTAGCTGCACAGAGCCCTGACCTCAACCCCACTGAACACCTTTGGGATGAAATAGAACACCAACTGTGAGTCAGACGTTCTAGCCCGACATCGGTGGCCAACCTCACTGATGCTCTTGTGACTGAATTGGCACAAATTTCAAAATTTAGTGGAAAGCCTTCCCAGAAGAAAGAAGCTGTTACAGCAGCAAAGAGGGGAACGACTCCATATGAATGCCCATGCGTTTGGAATGGGAGGTTCAAGAAACACATACGCTGCCCGGCCAAAAGAGAAGCGACACTCTAATATTTGGTTTGGTTAGCTTTGATAATGGCACACGTTTTCCATGGCATCGTTTCGATAAGTTTATGTAATGTCGCATTTATTTCCGTCCAGAGTCGCATTCATTTTTCACCAAGATCTTGTACTGATCATGGGAGAGTTGCATAGTCTTCTCCAGCACAAAATCCCAAAGATTCTCAACGGGGTTAAGGTCTGGACTCTGTGGTGGCCAATCCATGTGTGAAAATTTTCTTTCTCAAGCTCCCTGAAGCACTCTTTCACAGTTTGAGCCCCATGAATCCTGGCATTGTCATCTTGGAAGAAAAAATCCATTGATGGAAAAACCTGGTAAAACATTCAGTATATTCAGGTAGTCAGCTCACCTCATTTTTTGGGCACATAATGTTGCTGAAGCTAGACCTGAGCAACTGAAGCAACCCCACATCATAACACCAAGTTAAATCCAGGAGCTGACTTTTTTTTTTTGGCCGGGCAGTGTACATGTGTGATGCTCGGATGTCTCGACACTTTTGGCCATACAGTGCATTTGTATATCAATGTCATAGTCAAGAGCTCACCTGTCAGTGGTATCATGGAAAATTTAGTGTGAAGAGACTCTTATGAGCTCATAATTAAAGTCTAAATTAATTTGGGACTCACAGAGCAATCGCACGCAGCCAAGATTAATAAATGTTTAAACAGCAGTCCTTGGCACTGAATTTCAGCATTGCTAGAATGCTTAATAGGGCTCCAAAGACACATCTGTGTGCTATGCTGTGAAAAGCCTTTTGGGTGAACCCTGATGGACCTTGAACGAACAGCTATTGTCAACAAAAGTTTAAAAAAGGTTAAAAAAGAAAAAAAAATCTATATGAATAGGGGAAGAAACAGGAGTTGAGCTTGGTAGTAATTGCACCCTGAAGGAGCCACATTCCCAAGTTCCCCCTCTATCCCAAGTACCTGGCTGTCTCCTTCTGTGGTGTCTGTGAAGCCCAGAAAGAGGACATAATGCTCCCCGATGGAGACGAGAGTCGCCAGTAATGGGCATAAATGGTTTCCCTCCACTCCTCCCTGCTCTACCTCCACCCCATTGCCTATCGATCAGGGGTTGGGAACATCTGATGGGGCTGATGTCTCCATTTTCTACCCTGCTTAAAGCACCTGGGTTTGTGTCAGCCGTCCAGCACATGGTCTGAGCTTCTATGTGCATGCTGTTGAGTATGACTGCATCCCTCATATCTGCTACCGTGCATAAGGTTGTGGAAGGGCTGGGTATTTACCTGAAAGAGGCAGTAAAGCTCTGGTAAAGAGCCAGCATAGATCTGTATAGCTGCCTGATATTAGTCTAGGGATGCTTTACATTTTATTGCAGTTATGGGATGGCAGACAGATATGCTGTAGCCTCACCTCGGTTCTCCACCTGAGATCAACTAGCCCTGCAGTCACAAATGCAAATATCCAGCGATGATTGTTTGCATTTATTGGATTTTACTGGATTTTAAGGTAACTCTTCTACCCTTGCTTCCCAGTGGAGGCAGTGTCACTCCTTGACTCCTTCAGTACTGGAAAAAAATTTTAAGAGTTTATTTATTTATTTATTTTATTTTATTTATTTACTCGCAAGATCGGAAGTGGTGCAGAACTTGGCCTAGAATCAAAATCCGTCAGAATTGTCTTATGAACTTGAAATGTAAAGCTTCCCTTATGAAATTCCTGGCTGTTTCATATTAGTATTTGTGCTTGATAGCTGATGTTGAAAAGTATTGCTGTCGTCAACAGCTTAAGAAGAACACGGGCCCAATATGTCATTTTAAGGACACGTTTCCACGCTTGCAGACACTGATAAACGTCTGCCGTGAGCATGGAATATGGATGAGAAGTGCGGCGTCTGTGACTGGATTGGCAGAGAAGCGAGGCCTCCCAGGACATATGACAGTGGCTTTAGGGACCTGCTGAAGGGTAGAGAGGCAATAGTCTCCAAGGAGACGTATCTGATGGCAATGAACAGGAAATCAATTTGTCATTAGAAACTGAATCGATCAGCCGGCTGGGCACCAGATCCCAAGTGGAAAAAAAAATGTAAAGAAAAATAAAAAACATTTAGTCCAAGATATAGCACGTCCACAATAGCAGTCAGCAGCATACTTCATTGCCTTGCTGAATTTTAGGGCTTTGCCTTACAGCGTGCGAATAGAACATCCCCCTAGCTACTTCGGTGTTTACCTGTGACAAATGCACTGGATGATACTTGATAGTCCTGAACTGTAAAACAGCCTAAAGCACTGAGAGAAGAAGAGAGGAAATATTGCTCAGTGATGGTATAACAGCCAACAGATATCCATCATCTGTTGTGTTGGGAGTCTTCCAAATGTTAGCGACTGTTCCAGCCGTGCTGCCTTCCTCAGTCAATAGCAATGACAAGAGGAGGCCCAAAGCAGCTGAGATCCCATCATAACCAAGCCAGTGGTCACTTGCAGGAGGTACGGAATTGTTTCGGTTGTTGTTCTTAATGTTCTGTACATTTTCGCCGCCGGGTTTGTGAAGAATGGACAACATTATGGGAAAAGAAGTCCTTATACAATGCGCTAGCAGAGAGGAGTCATCGGGTTTATTAGTACTTTTTTTATTATGGGCAACTTCACAGCCCCTGAGGGCACATTAAAAGCATAGAGAACATTCACACAAATACACATTTGTGTGCTCATAATCGCTACACACAAACATGCTTTTAGAAACTTCTCATAAAGCATTTTTATGTGCGCAGTGCCAGTTGGCCTTGCCTACATGCAATGTTTTAAATGGACAATAGAAAGAATGCTCACACTAGATATATTTTTCTCACACCTTCCTGTTCCAGACTTTCGTTTGAAAAGCGAACAGCTGTAATTCGAGCACCTTGTAGATCAAGTAAGCACACACTAGAAGTGACGAACAGCAGGAAAATTAACAGAAAATGAATGAAACTCAGCTATAGTGATGTTTAAATGTAAAATCCGAGCGCTACAGGGGCAGCGGTTAGATCTGGTCCAGGAAGGCCCGGGTTCCATTCCCATCTCTCGCTGTAATACGCATCATCGAGGTTGTTAGCGGTCCAGCTGCGTACCTGGGTGGCGTCGCCGTGAGGAACTTAACCCTGCAAGTTACTCGTTGGCTCAGTGGATAAACACCAGCAACAGACACGTGACAATGGACCGTTTGCGGTACCGTTTGTTTAAGACGGGAAAAAACTCCCCATACAGAATGTCTTGATGAAGGTTAAAAAATGGAAGGAAACTACGAAACAAATGCCCTCGGAAACGCCGCTTGCCTCTGTAACCAAAAGATCTGATCGGTAATCTTCATTTCCCGGTAAAGACAACATCGCGCAGCTCTGTCTCCGGGCAATCCGGTTACCGGGGGGATTTGGGCCGCAAGCCTTGTGAAAGATTAGTCCTCCAGGAGAGCGAATGTAGTTGATCAGCAGGACAGCGATTTAATGGGATTGGCCGAGAGGCAACCATAAATCAGCTTTTGTGATTAAATGGGATCTCCTGTAAAACTCGTACGTCTTGGAATCGATGGCTATCGAATGCTCCTCTCCCGCCTTCCTCAAAAAAGGCACAAAACAAAAATCTCAGTTAAAGTAATGATCGCAGCGTCAACAGAACCGCTCTCGTATACAACAGGGCAATTACCTGGGGGTTGTTGGGACTGGGAGCCAAGCAGCAGCGGAAATGGGAAGGAAATCGAGCCCAAACGGGCAAATGCGAGAAGAAAAAAAAAAGGCTGGAACGAAAGCGGAGACATGGGAGCAGGGAATGCATTGGATGTAAGCGTGAGTGGGCAGTAGATGACCAACCCTCGGACCTGAGCCGCAGACAAGCAAGGCTGCATGTTGTTTCACTCCCTTTAGAAGATCTGAAGTAACTCTGCCACGACAGAGCGGTTTATTTCAGATGTAATAGAGTTTTCATCTTAAAGCACTACTAGAGGCAAGGGAATGCCCTTGGGAACATGGACATCCTGTCCATAAATTAAAAAGGACCTCCAAGCTGTGGCCGTGGACAGTTTTAATGGGAGATGAATAAAGGGAAGGACCAATTCCCGTAACGGTTGGGAAAGGAATATCTGCTCTACTCAGTTAACCAGGCCTACTGAAGGAACCATGGATACTGATCATAGTGACCATAGTGACCATAACTGACAATAAGCACGGTGACTGAATTTGCTTGGCAGCAGTCATCCATGCAACTACTCAGCTCCCTCTGAGTAACAGAATACGCAGCAAGGTAGTCAAGATAAGAGGAGAAAACCAAACAGCAGGGTTCAGGCTTGCATTTGAATAGATACGAATGTTCAGTTTAATTCCCATTACAACTGTAATGGAAGCTACAATGCTTCTTCATGTGTTTTTTCTTATATTGCTGGCAAAACAGCCAAATGCTAGCCATCAAGCACATTTCCTCAAATATCTGCAGCCTGCGCAACAGTACCAAGAAAAGGCTGTAAACGTACCTGACCGCAGTTCTGCAGACATGTTTCCAACTTTTCACAGATTGCTTTGTGTGCCAATGACAGTGTTTTTGCCTAACTGGGTCCTACATTCCAGCATCTGCAGTGTGTGTGTGTGTGGGGGGGTGTCTGGTCACCTCCAGACTCCCCCAGACCAGAGGAATCCACCCGCTCTGGACAGTGTTTTGCCCTGTACAGGTCCCTCACTTCATGGCTTAAAGGCCCCCCTGCAGAAAAACACACATGCACAGAGAACAATTGCATTTATTTTCCACATTGAGCTGCTTAACTTTGTCTCATGCTGTAAGTGACCTTGCCAGTCAAACTTAAACTTTACAAATCAGCAGCAGAAAAGATTATTACATCTTCTGCAGAAGAGATCCTTTGGACATTGGACGTTTGTCTTGTGCTTCTCTTACCTGCTGTATAGTGTACATCGCACACAGCCAGCCGTCTTGTTTATACAAACATATACAGGTATAAACTGATGCAAGAGACAGAAATCCATGTAACAGCTGTTACTGAGGCCTCTGTCCAGCCCTGACCTTCATCGGCATCTTCTGCTCTGGCTATGATGTCTCCGCACTTACTCCATACAGTCCGGACCGCTCTAGACTTTGCATCAGTTTTAGGTGTGGGATTCAGCCTCACTGCTGTTGGTCTTCTCAATCCTTATGAAAGGCCCGTGACCCTCTTGGGTCCTCCAGAATGATGATGATGATGATGATGATGATGATGATGAGGGATGACGGTTGAGGGTTTGTGTGTAGTCTGTGTTTTCAGGGAAGGTCAACAAGCAAGGGAAGACAGACAAAGGAGAGGAGTCTTTAGCCACCTTTCCTCGCTTTGCTTTGGTTACCACTTTTCTGGTTGCCACATCGTGTCACTGTCATCCTCCTTGCTGTGCTGTCCTCTATCTCACCTTCGCTCGATTAAAGGCAATAAAACACCAAGATGAACGCTCATAACTGGGAAGGCGGTCAAGAGTCACACTGAAGGTCACAACCACCAATAAAAGAACAATGAATATATTTGAAAACTCAGAAATATGTCAGTCTTTTAGTTAACCTAACAAAGACGTGATGCTTTGAGCAAAAATGGATCTCCTCAAAAATTGCTGATATTTGGTTAAGATGAAAGCATTAACTGAAAAGAACAAATAGCAGCACTTGATCCATTGTTACGCCTGAGAAGTTCCATGTTTTGCCAATACAATAGAAGTTGCTCAGGAATATAAAAACTTCCCCCTGCAAGGCCATGTCCTTCACTGCTGCATCGAATAAATGATAAACTGTCCCTTTGGAGCATCTTCTGCTGCCTCTTCATTTTGGAGACTGACACATTACCTCCATATCCTGATCAGCCGCTTCCTTTTTAAGCCACTCGACGTCCCATCTGGCTGATTTGGCTCTTCACGGAAATGATTTTACCAGCACGATTCAGGGTGAGCTAACAATAAGGATCATCCATCCATCCTTCCATCCTTCCATCCATCCATCCTTTTTCATTGAGCAGTTTTTGAATTTCAGAACTGACTCAGGAAATGAAGATGGGCCACACCATGGTCTCCGTTTTTAAAAACACCCTGTTTGCTCTTTTCCAACATTGCGAGTCACTCTCCTTCAAAGTTTTCATAGGTGATCGTTCTCCTGCCGTGCCTCTTTAGTGGGACTCAAGGCCGTGCCATTGAGGGTCCTTTTATGACATTCGTAGCCAAGAATAAAACTCAGTAGAGGTTCATACAGTACAGACTCTCCACAGCGTTGGCCAGGAGTTGGATGACCCTGATGCGGGCGCATAGATACGGCCGGGCAACGCTTTCGACGGAAGAGCGTCGAACAGGATGATGGCAATGCAGCAGACCGTCAGTCTCAGTCTCGGGTGGAACACGTCATTACAGCACGAGCTTTTAAGAGGGATCTGCAGTGTGTGTTTCACAGCGTAATTGTGATTCGGCTGTCACAGATGGTGCCAGTTGCTCTGCTGACCGTAAAATTCCCTGGTCTCTCAAGGACAAGCCCTTATTATCTTTGTACTTCTCCATAAATAAACGGCTCTGGAATATTTTTACCTGTCACTCTTTAAAATAATTTGTGAAGTTTCGCACAGCTGCTTAGTCGCTCGCATCTTCTTGTTCGAAATTCAAGCTTATGTCAAGCACTGGAAAAAGACAATGCCGTTTCCTTGCTCTCGCAGACTTTATTGTTTATTATTCCTATTTGCCATTTTCTCTTTATTCTTGTATACTGTTTCTTTCTCATTGTTGTCTCTTTCACCTTGTAAAGCACTTTGAGCTACAGACCATTGTATGAAAGGTGCTATACAAATAAATGCTGTTGTTGTTGTTTACTGTTGCATTCAGACTCCGATTTTTTTGTTTCCTTCGAGCCCGCCCTGTGCGGAGTCCAAAATGGCACGAGGGTCCGGTGCAGTCCTTGCACATCGGTTCTGGCTGGATTTGCACCACATCAGCTGGTTTTCTCCACAGGAACCATGTGATGAGTTTTTTAAGGGATGGGATGAGCAGCATGAATATCACACAGGCACCAAAACACTCGCCCTAAGGCTATGCAGTCATCCTCACCCTCCTGGACATACCAGCTGCCGTCATCTTTCTTTCAGCACCCCACCCCTCTGCCTCCTACGCCGACCCATAGATAACGCGGTGTTTTCAGTCAGCGCAGGCAGCTTCACTTAAATATTTATACTGACACTGAAGAAGGGTTGGGTATCTCCTTGGGAGAAGGTTTCCGTATCACCACATACATGGCAACACTCAGTTTCGTGTCAGCCATTTGTTGATCTTCACCTTTTCACCTTCCAGTGTTGGCTCCTTTTGTAGGAGAGATGATGGTTGAAGTCCAAGAATTACGATCTTAATCTTAATCTCCCCGAACATGCATGACTGATTTTAAAAGGAGCAGAGACTTTTCATCCTGATGCATTCAATAAATCTCAGGTTTGTAACGGCTACAAACACAGACTAAATGTAGGAGTCGTCTTTGATGCTCATTCATGGCTTTATCAGCGAAGCCAAGCCTGAAATCGCCAGAAAGTAATGGCGCGTTACACACACTCATACAGTAGAAAATAAAGTGTGTCACACTGTCACCCAGCACGGGACAACAGTTCAGTACTTTTTATCCATCGAGACCCGCAGGCTTACACGTGCACACCCATTCCTTCACAGACAGAAATGCCACAACTGCACGCTCAAAGCAATGTAGATATACGCACAAATACCAAAGATGCACAGGGGCTGCAGAAATAAACACGCATTCCACTGGTGCGCTCAAAGCTGCAGATATAAACACACGCACCATGGATACACAAACGTGGCACTTGTGGTAGTGCAGCTAGTGCAGCTGTGGAAGATGGGAGTCAGCACCACATATAAATGTCACTGATAATGGAGGTGGGGTGGAACTCAGGCCTGGAGAAAAACAGTTTGGACTCTGCAAGCGGGCTTCCCGGCTGCGGTACGGCACGGTGCTATGGATAGATCCTGCACTTCAAGCACTGCCAGATGGATGCAGGAATGACTGAGACTCCGCAGGGCAACGCTAGGTGTGTAGTCTGCAACCCTGTCCATAGTACAGGTTTGAATTTAGGAATAAAAAGTTCAAATACAGAGTTTGTGTAATTTCTCCCAAACTACGGCCAGGTTTTGCACTGCTCTCCCATTTCCGAACCAACAGCAGGCCAGGCATGTGTTTGTTTCCACTTCTGTTCCAGTAGTGTTTGTGGAGAAATGGCAGATTTTCATTTATTTATTTAGCTGATGCTTCTCCTCAAAACAGATTACAGTCTTAAGCTTTTTATAGTGATTTACCCAGGTGGGTAATTTTTACTGGAGTAATTTAGGGCGAGTACCTTGCTCAAGGGGACTCCAGGAGTGGGAATTCCAATCTGGGTCCGCTGGGTGGAAGGTAGCAGCTCTAAGCTGGTATCTCAGCTGTCTGTACCAGTGAACAAATAATCTATTATTATTATTATTATTATTATTATTATTATTATTATCTACACACTAAATTGTACTGAAAAAATAATTTGACGTGGATTTGACGTCCACTGACACAGCGCTGTATTACTGGATCCTCTGAAGCACGAGGTGGGAGCCTGTGGTCTTGCATCTGCCAACGGGGGGGAACTGACCGACCTGTCAAGTAAACTTTAGCGCAGAAATTGCTTGAGAAAAAGATAAATAATATAACATAATAAAATAAGATAAATAATAACACCTGCTTCCCATTTCTGGACTTTAAAATGCCTCAGAGACCAGTATCTTAAAATGTTAAATCTTAAAATAGACAACCCTACACTTAACAGCTTTTACCCAAATAAGTTTGTCTCAGTTTTATCTTCAAAGTTAATTTTGCGTAATTCACATTGTTGGTTTCGAAATAGTCTCATCATTGCATATTTTTTGTGTTGGACAACTGCAGTTCCTTGTTTAAAGGCTGGAAGATCTGAGGTAGTACAGGCAGGCTGAGATGGATGCAGGGGAGCGAGCCCTAGGAATCAGGGTGCCTTATGGGTTCCCTCTCCGGGGACAGCTGTGTTTCCCCTCTATGAGGAGGAATGGTTCACAATTCATATCTCAGCCATGGTCCAAGCTGTAGAACACAAATCCGCATTCAGGAAGAAGTTATTTACTCACTGAGGTACTTGAGAGCCACATGACGGGAGACGGATCGGTCCATGCAGCGATCGTGAGCTAAGGAATGGGTGCACTTCCCGTCTCGGAGGAAAGGCAGGGACGGTGGATCCACAACCGCTTTAACCTAACCGCTTTAAAAAAGCAGTTCATAATTAAATTTGTCTGCGTATGTGTGTGTTTGTGTGTATGTGTGTGACTGTGCATGTTGAGGGGACAAAAGGTTCATTGTGCCTGGCAGAAGTGCTCTGAATAGAGAAGAGAAAAGAAAGGCACCGCTTGGCAGCTCCCCGGCAGCGTGTCCAGGGGAAGGGTGTGCAGCCGAGTGTGACAGATGTCCCCGCTCATTGTCAGTCTCCTCCTTGCCTCCTGGTCCGGCGTTCCATGACAGCGATACCTCATCCCAGCCGACCGCCTTCATCAGGGGCCTGGTGAGTGACACCTCTCTCCCCTCGGTGGTGTGAAGCCAGGCGGATGGGTGCAGCCATAAAGGACGGCAAGCGTGGTTTTGTGGGGGAGTGGGAGGATCCCTAGCTGTGAACCTGGTATCACCTTATGCTCACTCACAAAGACGCTCACACACACTCACGCACTTTGGCTATTCTCCCTGCATATCCTTCGCCTGTATTTTTGTCCAAACATAAAAATGCTTAAAATATAGAAAGGAACGTACAAGGACTTTCAGAAAATTTTGCTTTAAGCTAAGGAATTTTTTTCCCCACCGGCTTGTGGCAGACTGATAAATCCCAGCATGCCTTGCTCCTTCTGCGCCTTGTAACCTTAAGGATGTAAAGGCAGGAAATGCTGGGCAGAACAAGCCGGGTTCGAGCCCACGTTCAGACCTGTTCGACCTGCTCAATTCCTGAATGTAGCAAATGCAGATCGAGAGTCCTACATCTCCGGCAGCGACTGGAGGGAGGACATTTCCTCATCAAACTTGTTCATGTTTAACTTGCGATGCTTCCAGAACGTTCTCTAGACATTCAGGGATTACAATTGCTGGGCAAAGACGTGTAAAATGGCTTGTTGAATGATTTCCTGTCCATAGATTTCCTTCACGGAGGCTCGATATGCCAATAAATAAAACAAATCCACCTTCCACGTGCCTCAGAGGATAGTCAGGACGCAGCTTGTCTGGACAGTTTGTAGGAAACCGGCCCCATAGGACCCAGATCTCCCTGCCGCAAAGAAGGTCCGAGTTGGGGTACAGAAGGTCAGCAGATCCGCTTGTGTTGAATCTATAAATGTAATCAAAATAGGGGGACAGCAGCTATTGCCCTATGAGAGGACGCAGTACGTATGCGCCAGGCCAACGGCGTCGCATCTCCAATGTCAGCACGTGCACATCTTTGCTGTTGAGGGACAGAAAACAGCCCAGGACGTTGATGCAACCTACATCTCCCACTTGAGGATGCACATCAGGCTAAAATACAAATGCGGCCTTGTTTCCTTCCTTGCTGCCAGCCCCCGGCCGTCCGGCCCCGCGAGGCAGCCTCGGAGGATCTCGCGAAGACTGAGGACACATACGTGTCGGCGTTTAGCCCCACGCCTTAGCCCCGCGTGCACCCTATCGCCAATTTGCCTCTCGGGCTTACGTGACCCCAGCACACATCAATCAGGGTCGCACAATAGGGGGGCACCGCTCCACGGGGATTTCTCGGGTCAAAAGCACAGCCTTGAATTTGCGGAGGGGATTTCCTTATGCTATTGTTCCCCAGGCGCGGCCTCCCTCACCCCGCCGGCACACATCGCGAGCCGGGGACTTCTGCTCCTTTATCACATGCGGCCCACTGCGATCGTGCGGGCTGCTCAATGCATGGGCCTCGGAGATGAGTGCCTAATCCACTTTGCGGCTCAGGCAGGGAGCTAAGACTAATCTGTCACTTTTGTTTTCTAAATCGAATCTCCGCGGGCTGTGTTTTTTATTCTGGGGTGTTGCCATTTTTGCGGCCGCTCCTGTTTAAGTACTCCTTTGTGCGGCGGACACGTTAGGGCTCCCGTCTCCTGCCGCGCAGCTGGGACGCACGGCGGGCCGCAGACCACCCGCTCATTTGTACCGTTTGGTTATACTAAACTACGGTTTGAACGTTGTGAACGTTCCAAAGGATCGATAGGCGTTCGCCGCGTCTTCCTGTTTCCGGGCTCGCTCTCGCACTCCGGAGGGCCGCTATGCCGGCAGGCGCGCGGCAAATCTTCTCTATAATTGACTACTAACTGAGCCACTTAAGCTAAGCTAATGGAGTGGAATGAAGAACCAGGAGACGCACAGAGCAGCAGGGGGTCAGGTTATTTCTTGCCAAAATAACCAGAACATCTGCACCACGGTTGTCGTGAGCCATTGCCGCTCTTCTCCTACCGCCTATGCCCGGCCCTGATGTCGGACTCCCTCTGGAAAAATGTCTGTGTTGTGCTAACAACCTATTTTTCAAGTAGTTTTAGGAAAAGGAAGAAGGAACACTGATTGATTGATTGATCGATCGATCGATCGATCGATCGATCGGTTAATTAACTTCAGCCCCGTGTAGCTGGTAAAAACGGTCCTTGTAATCGGACCGATTTGCAGCGCGAGCCACAGTAAAAAGAGCTGGAGGGCCACGGGTGCGCGTTGTGAGGACAGCTGTCCCCGACTGCAGGTTCTGTCCCCTTCGTGGCAACGGGTGCGATGCGCGGGCTGTTTTACACAGGTAGCACTGAGTCACACCTGATTTTTTATCCTTTATTTGACACCTGCATGCTGAACTACTATATACTACTACTGTATATAAAAGCAGAGTATTCTTCAGGTTCGGGGTAAATTTCTCGATCAAGTTTTGTACAGTGGGAGTCAGTTTGAAACCCAGGACCTCTCGAGGACACAAACCCCATCCTAACTGTACTACGGGACCAAAACCGTGTGGGCACCTGAGCATCACTCCCATATGCGCTTGCTGAACCTCCCATTCCAGATCCATGGGCATTAATATGGAGTTGCCCCCCCCCCCCCCCTTTGCTGCTATAACAGCCCCCTCTCTTCTGGGAAGACTTTCCACCAGGTTTTGGGAATTTGTGCTCATTCAGCCACAACAGCATCAGTGAGGCTCACAGTCAGCGTTTCGGTTCATCCCAAAGGTGTTCGGTGGGCTTGAGGTCAGGGCTCTGTCAGCCACCTAAGTTCTTCCACACCAACCTGGGCAACCATGTGTTTATGGAGCTCACTTTGTGCATGGGGGGGACAGTCATGCTGAAACAGAAAAGGAGTTTCTTCCACAAACTGTGGCCATGAAGCTGGAAGCACAAATTTGTCTAGAATGCGTTTGCATACCATGTGGGTGCGGCTGAAATAGCTCGGCTCAGTCATTACAAGGGGTGTCCACATTATTTCGGCCATGTAGGGTATTTCCTCGGCAAAGTAAGAACAGCTCTCAGAACACAGTGTTGGGGAATCTATATCCAGTACATCCAGCACTGTTTTACCGTAAGTCACTGAACGTGATTCTCCAAATGCACCCAGTACAAATAATCCATGAATCTGTCTTTGCTAACTGCTTATCCTGAGCAGGGTTGCAGAGATCCAGAATCTCAGACCACTGGATGGAACACCAGTCCGTTGCAAGGTGGCCACACACACCCAGTTACACACAACAGGCAATTTTGAGTAACAAATGAACCTGGAACACTTATCTTTGGACTCGGGGAGGAAGCCAGAGCACTCAGAAGAAACCTAAGCAGATTTGGCAAAATCACACAAACTCCACACAGCCTGAGCTGGATTCAAACTTGGACTTCAGTCCAAGCAACTCAGGGGCTGTAAGACAGCAGCGCTACCCACAGAGCTGCCCATCCATATAATCCCCTGCTGCTGATTTAAGCTTCCCTTTTTCTATTTTCACAGAATGGAGAGTGGTGCTCTGGTCTTACCTACCAGAGAGAAACAGGAGGTCACAGGTGAACAAGTTTTTACCTTCCAGAAAGGAGCTGTTTGCCATTTCTACCACTTGCATGAGACCACCACATTACCGATCCCGGACCCAACCAGCCTGCCTACTGTGATTCACCCTAACATCATCCCAAGGAGTCATGGTTGAGGAGTCCAAGTGCTGCACTGATGCTCAGACACACATCCTTGTCTGCGATTCATTCTGCTTTCAAAACTTTCCTTTGCCACCCCTTGCATTCACTCCAAAAGCAGTACAATATCGATGCGTTTCCATCTCTTAAAATAACCTAGGGTTGCTTCCCAAAGATGAAAAGTTTCAGAAATTCACCGTACGGCATGTTTGGCTGTGCTAAACGCATGCTTGTCCTGGTTGGGGACGTGACCTTGAATCAGTGCAGACTGTGGGATTATGGGAGCCTGGTTACCCTTGGGGACCTTTTGCACCCCCAGCTTTTATATAATTGTTCAGCTGCTCTTTCACTGCATCCTAAATCTGTCCCAAACTCGTCCTGTATGTGGCCCACACCGTGCAGGTCCTCGTGGTGGAGCATGGAAGAGATTCTTTGTTTGATGCAGCACTTTGTTCAGCCTTTATGATCTTGTTACAAGGAAGCACGCCAATTTTATTTATTTATCCTTTCCTCACCCTTGCACCTCCAAGCATCCCCAGCTCCCAGTAAATCTGCCTCCCCGCCCGACACAGCCCCATAACCTCTCGCTTTCATTTAAGAAGAAGGAGAACGGGGTGAAGGGGAAAGAAAAATGTTCAGCAGCGTGGAGGACCACCTCCCCTCTGTCCGTTTCTCCTGCCTCATTTCAAGGGGGACGGTCAGTGAGCAGTGAGTTCAGCAGCTTCCTTCCACTTGAAGGGCCCAGGTTTGAACCCCATCTCCTGCTGTATAGTCCCCTTGAGAAAGGTACACTGATTTTCTCCGGTAAAAATTACCCAGGTGTATAAACTGGTAAATCATTGTAACTTAGCAGTGAAAGTTACTCTGAAGATAAGCAATGGATAAAAAAATAAAGGCATAAATGTAAGATGATCACAGGTCTGTTCAGTGCCCAGCTGTCCCGCTAGTTTCTCTGCTCATGCTTCTGACCTCCTCTCTGATCGCTCTCTACATCACATTCCTGCCCCTGCAGCCTCTTGAAAAAGAGTGAGCAAGGTTGGTTGCAACATGGAATTAAAGCTATGAGACCGAACAAGCTGAGCATCCCGTCCATAGTAAAGGCCCATATCCAGAATTTCTGTTCTTTATCCACATTTTTGTGAGCGTACTGATCTGCCAGAAGTTAAAAAGCAACTGTGTTCGTTGTTCCGAGCATCTCCAACCGCCACGATTGTTGGGCCAAATTCTGAAACAGCTTAATCTGTGCAAATCAGTGGTAAAATAAATAAGTTAAAGCTGAGAAGCGAAGATGGCGGCAAGCAGCAGATCACTGACCGCGACAACACCCTGGCAGAGACGTCCGTGCAGTGGGTGGTGACCGGCGATCAGATCCATGCCAGGATTTGCCATCCTCAGCATGCAAGGTGTGAATTTCATTCCGAGCACCACATTATTAACTCTCACACACCATTTTCATCCTCTTCTTGAAAGTTAACCTTCCTGAAGGTTAATATTGTCCCTCCACCATTTCTGCCCTGCTCCTTTCTCGAAAATAAAACTGTGTAAATATATCAGGTGTAGGCTTTCTTTTCAGCCGCACCTCCCCGGGGGTAAAGAAGTGGAAGAATGTACAGAAGATGAGCAAACCCAGGCAAAACATCCTCAATAATACATACAGATGGGTTATTAAATCTCCTCCAAGGAGAGTCCAGCATGCTTAAGATATTCATGTTGGTTACCCAAAAACAGATGCTGCACACACAACACGTGCACATACACATACTGCAGACTTTCTCTCATGCTCTCCTTGCTGAAACCCTTAAGACATTTTCAAAGTTAATGGAAAAACACCTGAAAAAGTACAGGTGTAACATAGTTAGACATCAAACATGAATGTGTCTGCTAGAATTTTTTTTTCTTTCTGAAAAAAGGAACCAGCTGTAATTTATAAGCATTGTTCTATAGTTAGTGGGAAATGGAGGTTCAGAATTCTGATTTTTCTTTCAACATGATTAAAAGGTGTAATATTAAGATTCTGTTTCTGTGGTAGTTTTTTTTTTCTCTATGAAATATTACGTTGGACTTTTTTCTCTTTATGACCACAACATTGTTCATGTTGTCACATTTGTCAGTACAGTGCTATCAGACATGGTGGTGTTAGGGAGACTGAATTGTTAACTGGGCAACTTTTGTAGACAGGCTGACTTTGTCCAAAGAGGAAAACTGGTACCAATATTTCTTTCTGGTTAATCTTATCTGATGTAAGTAAAGGTTTAAAGTCGCAGTAAAATACTTCCACCAGTGAAGAAATACTGCATCATGTGGACTTTGCTGTTTGTAGCTATAAGAACAGATAAATAACACAATAGCGACATCCAGCGGTCAAGTGAAGCAATGCCTGCGCAGTTTAAATCAATTCAAAATTTCAATTCGTTGAATGGGGAATAAAAGCAAATAAAAAGTTCTTTAAAAGGGCAGACGAAAATGTTTAATATTACCTGGAAGTTAGTGAAGTTGTATAGTGTGCATTTTTGATATCAAGAAGGTTTATACTCAGTAAAAATGTGCAAATACAAACAGTGAAGGACATACAAATCAAATACTTTGTCTCAAAAGGTAGTGGTATTGAAGTTTAAACCAAAGAAACAATACAGCACTGAATTTTTCTTTTTTCCCTTTGTAGAATTTATTCTACACTTAAAACATAAAGTAGTCAGACAGGCCAATAGCACCCTCAGACATTGACGTTTATCTTCACCAACAACTTGTAAGAGCAGCCAGGCTAAAAAATGGCCTTTAACAGCCAAAAGGCTTTACCTTCCACTTCAGCTATTCACCATCATTAGCTGTCTGTCCACTTTGTCTTTTGTCTT
Source organism: Heterotis niloticus (assembly GCA_018136845.1). NCBI lineage: Eukaryota > Metazoa > Chordata > Actinopteri > Osteoglossiformes > Osteoglossidae > Heterotis > Heterotis niloticus. The sequence goes on from CM030898.1 coordinate 2,011,537, forward strand.
GAATTACGGGCGAAATGTAACAAACTTGGGCAGCAGATCCACGCATATATATTTCACGCTCAGTCTTTTCCACTGTGTAGATTTATCCTAAAACTCCTATAAAACCAGCCTAACCCAGCCACAGTCGGACCGGTGCGTAAAGTCTCCTCCAGCACATTCCAAAGATTCTCAGTGGGGTTAAGGTCTAGACTCTGTGATGGCCGATCCATGTGTGAAAATGATGTCTCTCTCATGCTCCCTGAAGCACTCTTTCACAATTTGAACTCCATGTGGTGTGCCACATACATGAATGCTCTTTTTGCTGGAGAGGGTGACAGAGTGCAAGCTGGTGGAAATGCATAGTGTAAATGAGGTAAAATGCGGTATCTTTGGGAGCTAAAGAGCAGAGCGGACTTGTGTGTGTGGTCACCAGACTTCAGCAGGAGTCTGCAGTCAGTGTTTGGATCCTGCAGGTGGCTGCACAAGGCTGGACCTTACTTCTCTCAAATCCTGGCCTTTGGGGGTAGTTTTCTTATCTCATTTGTTGGGGGGGCAGCATTCAGCAAATTCTCACACACACACACACACACACACACACACACACACACACACACAGAGAAACAAACCATTTCCATCCAACTACCATTATTTCAAAGAAGTTATAAAGAACAGGAGCAACTGGCCAAGGCTCAGGAACATCTGACAAAATAGATGTGGTGACAACTTCAAGGTAAAGAAGACACTTTTTTGACAAATCAGTTGAGGGGCAAACTTCACAAGAAAGAAAACTCAAAATTCCTTTTTTCTCCTAAATCCAGCCCTTTTCCAAATGCATGAATGAAGTAAAAACAGAAGCTTTTGATTCCCAAGTTTATTTTTTCAAAGCATATGGATTCTCATCAAAACACCAGCAGATCCAGGTGCTGCTGCTCACTCTAAAGAGCAGCGTACACGTCCGCACGATGAGGTTCATGGGCTTGGTGTTTATCGTGTCAGCCATTTAACAGTTCTGTTACTATCCAGCTTCCTATGAACAAGATATTGTCATATTCTCTTCATTTTATATAAAAATATACAAATTATGCAGCGACTTGCAGAGGCCTGAAAAGAAAATGGTTATTTGGAATAAGAATGACACAGCTCATGGCATTAAAATGGAGGGTTAGGCTGAAATGCCTGCACAAGAAGGGCCATATTGGAAAAAAGTATAAGGCAGCAGAACATGCATACATGTAGCAAGACTTATTGTGCAAATCAAACCCTGTTGCCAAAACAGTGCCACAGAATAAAAAATGGTGATTTTTACCACATCCCAGGCTCTAAGTGCAAAAATGAAATATTGCACCAGCTGTCTTTTTATTTTGCATTGGTTTTGGGATTAAATGTCATTTTAAATGACAGAAAATGTCATATTTAATACATTTTCTCATGTTTGATGCCCATCCTCCTGTACATCTTTTATTTATTCCCATGGATTTTTTCTCCATGTTGCTCACTCAAGACACCAAAGTTGGGGGGAAAAGAAATCCAATTGGAAACATTAACAATGCATTTTAATTGACATAAAGCACCTCATAATCTTCATATGTTAATTCAACAAAACTAGACCGACTGCTTATGGTTATAATCTTCATAATATGGCTGTGCAGTGGTCTGCTGTCTTGGTGCCTGGGTGCTTCGCTGTGGGTTTGAGTCTGGCTCAGGTGTGTCCACCTCATGTCTGTATGGATTTCCGCTGACAGTCCAAAGATATGTTTCAGCCTGACTGGCTATTGTAAACAGGGTGTGACCATCCGGGCCCCTCCTGCAATGGGCTGGTGTCCCAATAGGGTGTTGCTTCAAATCCTCCTCTACAGTGATTCTGGGATGGACTTTGAACCACTGTGACCATAACCAGGACCTTATCTGCTGAAAATAGGTCAATGGATAGATGGGTTTCCACTATAGAAATCACTGGCTCCTGTACTGTACTGTGCTGTAATGTCTTGCACACTGTGATGCACTTACTGTACTGTATTTACCTTTCTGGCCTGGAGATGGCGCTATGAAACCAGGCTCTCCAGTCCAGGTAAACTGCAGCAGGGTGCTTATTTTTAGGCTACATTAGACAACAACTGAACAAAATAAAAACATACAGTACTGCTTTATCACGTCACTGATGTTGATTCATTTTGATGTCAAGCATTTTATTCACCCCCTAAAATAAATTTTGAGTAATGAATCTGATGCTAAAATGGAGTTAATCTCAGTCCTGTCACGGAGTGCATTGCAGTAACTTTAAGCAGTTTATTTACTAAAGTGAACTAATAAGTCAGGCAAGGAAAGCCAAGTATGAAGGAAAAAAGGGGAGAGGAAGAAATAAACAAATTTAAGGTTAAGGCCACAGGTTTTGGTAATAAACAGCTGTGCTTGGGTTGATTTAAAAGACTGCTGCAGTAAGGTTCAAACAGTGAAGAAGTAACACAACACACCATTCTGTAAATAATAATAACTCCAGTTTTTTCTTTGTCTGTGTTGGCCTTCTGCTGCAAGCTCACTATGTTACAGTACTGTACAACCCACAGCATCCAAAACCTTTCATAAATAAAGTTATAATGCTTAAAAATACATTTGACATTTAGTTTTACATATTTGGCTGCTGGGAATTTCATGGTAGCAGCTTTCACTCACTCCACCTATGTTAACGCTCCTTTCCTCAATTTCTTTTTGGCAGAATTTCCCCAGATACATGAAAGTTAGAGGAATTAACTCCATGTATAATGGACAGACGGCAGGAATGAAGCTGAAATTTTTCACAAGGTTTAATCTCTTTAACATCTTGTTTGGTTTTTTAGTTTGTCCAAAATGGCAAAAGAATAATTTGTCTAAAATGTTTTGCCATTTGCAATGTTTTTACCCCTGTGAGTAAAAGTGATGCAGAGTGCGTTTTGTTCATGGATTTTTAAAAGTCACATAAAATCTAAGTTCAGTTTTCACTGAAAATTAAACACAAAGTCTCCAGTATGCTTGCTGCAAGTGAACAGGTTAATTTCAACACAAAATAATAACATACTGCGTTATACTATGTATTAATAATATGCTATGTGTTTATTTCACTCTCTTACTGACACACTGGACCCTGGAACTGATATTTTAAGTTTCTTATCACCTAAGAAGCAGGAGAATTGTGAACTCCTTTAAAGTATAAGGTGCAAATCTCCTTTGAGAGTGAAGGGCTTCTTTATTTTAAAAGCTGAAGCATCTGTGTTAGAGAAAGCCTGAAGCCCACCTTCAATAAAAAAAAAAACAACCACACATCACTTCTTGAAGCTCACATATTTTCTTAGTGTTTTCTTGATGGCTCAGTAAACACTGATCCATGTATTATCAATAATTGCTTATCAATAACTGTTTGTCCAATGTATGGCCACAGCTGTAGGGGACGCCAGTCCACCACAGCTATATTACAGCAAGCATATCATATTCTAGGGACTCAAGGAGAGCAAGGAATAGGATAAGGGGCTGTTAACCATTAATAAAACCAGTCAACCAAGTTATTCTACAGCACAGCAGAGTCACCCACTTCACCTCCATTTCATCCGTGAAATAATCACATGATCAATAATACGCACTCATTATCAATACCTGCTTGCCCAGCGCTGGTTCACAGCTTGCACTGGATGCACAGGATGGACCCTGGATGTCCGGTCCACCACAGGACACTCACACACACTCATATGCTCACGCACACAAATGTGTTCACTAGGATTTGTCAGGTTCATATCAAATAATGGAAAACCAGCTGAAACCTGAGTTCATCAAAGCTTTGGATGCATTGGCTAATCCTCTATTGTATGAGCAGTTCTGCCAAAACTGTGTAATAACAATGCAATAATAATAATATTAATACTAATAAACAGATTGCCATTATCACTCGTGTTACCCACTGGCGCACAGGGCACCGACGAAGGATCTCCACTGCTGTCTATACTTGGCCAGCTTCTCACGGGATGCCCAGGTGTAATTCAAGTTTTTAATTTCTCCCTCTGCTGTTCTTCTTCATTGCTTGTTTGGTCAGCTGGGCTTCCCCTTGACCTCTGGTGTCCAGCGGAGGGCCACTCTGGCTATGGAGTCAGATTCCATCCACAAGACACAGCCAATCTATCTCCATCTCTTCCTGGCGATCAGTGTGTCAATGTCATATGAGTGGTGCTGTAGGAGAAGGTCGCAGTTGGAGATGTTGCGAGGCTAGAAGATTCACAAGATCCTTTGGAGGCTTTTGGTGTGACATGATGACAGCTTGGCAGCATCATGCTTCATCATGCGCCAGTGTTCTGACCCATACGGAAGGGTTGACAGCACACAGCTATTGTACAGCTTGAGCTTAATGTGAAGGTTGTACTGTGATGCGCTCCATATGTTGGCTCTCATGACATTTCTGGCTTTGTTCAATCTATTCTTGATGTCATCTTCAGCCCCGTTGCCCTGCCACAAAATACTGCCCAGGTAGGTAAACTGTTCTACACTGGGAAGAATGGCATCATAGGCTTTCATTGGAGCAGGCATCTCAGTGTTGAGGATCATAGTCTCTGTCTTCCAATAAATAGAGCCCACAGTTATTTAGATTCTTCCAAGCACTGTACAGGCATACAGGATGTTTTCAGAAATCCATTCATTTTACGTTTACATAATTTCAGTACCTGTCATCCATACCTTTCCTTAGCATTCCTGTCAGTGATTTACGCTTAGCAAACCATGCCTAGGACACCAGTTGTAGGTCCCACACAGGCAAGCACAGTCAGTCCCACTGCCTGGCTATAAGGGAAGCATAAAGTCCATTTTTACTCAAACATCATCTTCAGCAGAGGAAGAAAAAAATCTTCAGCATTTTAAAGAAAACCACAGCACTTCGAAGGACAACTTTGAAGCCATGTTTGTGACCCAAATCATGCATATAATGCAGTTTTCATTCAAAATTTATAGTGAATGGTGCAGTGCTGCTTCTGTCATCCACTAAAATGAATAATGGCCATTTTGAAAAATATTGAGGGGAAAAATCTGTATTATCAGTATTATCACTGAGCTGGGCAAGCAAACTTTTCAAACCATACCTGAGGAAGGAGCTGGTGTGTGTGTGTGTGTGTGTGTGTGTGTGTGTGTGTGTGTGTGTGTGTGTGTGTGTGTGTGTGTGTGTGTGTCTGCAGATCCAAATACATGTAATAAAATTTCATTGAGGCACACAGGATGCACCTGACCACAATATGGAGACCCACGGCAAAGCATCTGAATGCTTATATAAATGAGAGATTTCAGTTTTGATTTTTAATAAATATGCAAACCTTTCTAAAAACATGGTTTCACTTTGTCATTATGGGTTACTGAGAGTAGATTTATGTGGAAAAATACCAAATTTGTCGATTTAAAATTTAATGTACAGGAACAAGTGTGCAGAAAGTGAAGGGGTATGAATACTTTCCACTGCATTTGATTGCAGGGGTTGTCTGTAGAAATAAAAAGAAGAAAACGTCTGGATGCTTGAAAGAATCAAGCAATTTTACCCCAAATGAAGAGTCTGTAGAAGCCTTGGTGGCTCAGCAGTTCATGTTTTCTTATTTAAAAAACCCCAAAAACACTCATTGAAGGTCAGGTTGTCATTAGTGAGAAACTGGTAGGGAAATAAGAGGCCTGAATTTGCTTAGGACTGGGCTGTGTGACTGTGAGCCTCAGAGCCTCCCAGGTGATGGTTTCTCCACCCCCACTGGTACTGCGTTTTTACAAATAGCTTTGCTGGCTGGATGTGGCCTTAATGCATGGATCTGATGAATAATTCTGCATCTAAAGTCAGACGCACTGTCAAATAATACAAGTGTACGTTTCTTGGTTTAATCCTCATGCACAAATTGTGATCGCTGTCAGAGCTCAACACCATACAAACAATGGCTCCAGCTATTTTAATAAAGAAATGTATATAAACATTCTGTCTATAAAAAATCTATTTTTTATTTATCAATTATAATCGAGCAATTGGTGTTTTGAGAGCATTTTCGCATGAAATGGTTTGCCGACGTGTCGGACATGAGACACGTGGTGTTCAAGCAGAAGGCTGCTCGTCCGAGATGCCCTTCCTGCTACTGCTGTAGCTCCCTGAAACAAGGTGCTATTCTGACCCGAAGTTCCCCAGCTCCGAGGACGCTAGGTGACACCAAACGGAAGCACCAGCGAACGAGTAACATCCCGCGTGTCGGTGACCATTTTTCATCATCTTAAAACCCTATTTTGCCTGAACATTGCTGTAAATATTCAGCGAGATTCTGAATGTGTGTTGGCATCTGCATGTGTAATAACACCTTCAAGAAACACATGATCTTTAGCCAGATTGCTTGCTGGAGTTTCCATAAGGAATGCGATGTTTTGCTCAATTACTGTAGATGTTGTTGGGTTTTAATGAAGTGGCGAAACCAAGCAGAAACAAAAGCTGCTATTAATAAGCGAAAAATGATCTTGCGTTGTAAGTTGTTCGTGTATTCTTATTCAGGGCGACCATAATCGGAACTGTCACTTGTCCTTTTTCTGCCTTTTTGTTTCATTTATTATTGTTTATTCATTTAACAGACACTTTTCTCCAAAGCGACTCAATTTCATGCTTTCATGCTAAGCTGTTCACAATTATTAGCCTACTTAATCTATTAATTTACAAATGAATAAATAAATAATGAATACATGAAATTCGAGGGGGATTTTTCTGCCTGATCACTTTTGTGCAAATGCAGCTGAAGGTGGGAAGCAATCCATGCACCACCCATTGAATGACTGATCCCAGCATTGATTTTCTAAGCTTTCCACCTTTCGATTCCACTGCGATTTTTAATTCTTACCACCAAATTTGCTTAATCGACTTGCATTACACATCTGACTGGTCGTTTATGCGTAATTTGCATGTAGTCCAGCACCGATTCTGTATAAAAATAATTTTGCAAGTTTTTAATATTTACATAAGGGATGTGGCCGGTCACCACCATGGATCCTGCATAGTAAATGAATGCAGAAAACAGAAAGCAGCCCACTGTTCAGTATGATGGGAATGGAGAAGATGTACAGTAATTTGTATGTATTTACATCAAAGGAATATGTCTGTGGGTCATTTTCATATTTGATATTTATTTCAGTTTTGCTTGTCATAACAGGTAATGAAACTAAATCGCTTATCACATCAAATTGTTATGGTTGTCAGTGAAAAAATGTTCTGTATATGGCAAAGCAACATGATGAAAAGATATGACATTTTTTCTAAATATGGCTTTTGCTTTGTTATGATCCTATTGTATTATTGGGAAAAAAACTGTTGATTGTTTTTCTTTAACCTGAAACCTTTATTTTACTGCAAGTGTTTAAATATGGAATTTCACAGATGACCATTTCAATACTTTGGTATGATAAGAATTTAAAGCCAAAGCCATGAGCATTCCATCCTTAGAATTCACTTCTAAAAGAACCTCCAGTTGCAACTGGAAATTTAGGACATGTTGGAGAGGCACAGTTTTGAAAAATAAAATGAAATTTAAACTGTAGATGAAGAGCAGTGACATTCAGTAGGACTATAGTTGTGTGCTTCAAGATTATGTTGAGTACGATTGGTTAGTGACAAAAATCAAAGAACAGGTATCTAAAAGCTTACAAGATCTTTGTCAATGTCAAGACACTGAGGATGCCAAGAAACTGTGGGGAAATTTTCGCCAGTCCACCTCAACCTCAGTTTTGGTCTTTTTAAGCATGTTGTTGCAATGTTATGGAACACGGAGTGATTTTGTGCTTTAGCAAAGCAAAATATTGGTAATGGAATTACATAACACATCTGTCTTCTTGAGGAATGTCCAGCAGATCCATGACCTGCTTCCATGCACCTGCACCCGATTACAGTCACCGGAACTGGGATTAAGAGACCATCGGTGCTAGCAGAGAAAAAGCTCACCTAGCAACCTCTTGAGAAGAGTGCTTACCCTCCCAGTCCCAGTTCTGCTTCTTTCCAGGTCCCATTGTTGTCCTCAGCCTGCTCTTCACCCTCCTGCAGTACTCCTCTGAAGCCCCAACATCTACATTTGCACTCTTCACTTAGTGTTCAATCGAGCCCCATACCTGGGTTCACCTCACCTACAGCCTTGCGAGTAGTTTCTCGACAAACGTAACCCAGCCTGTAACCTAAATAATCTTGCAAAAAGACTGAGAAAACACAGTAAATGGGCAGAAATACAAATACTCATGACAGCAAATAAAGGCAAAATGTGAAAGTTACCATACCTAGGGTTTTTTTTTCATGTTTAAATAAAGAATTGAAGACTTCTAGGCCCTGCCCAGAAAATACAAAAATAAATGCAAGCAAATACTTTATTTTATGCTTTCATTGGTATAAAAACTGTACTTTGGTACAGGGACAGTTAACCCTTTGGCAATGAGTGCCCTCCGGTGTCTGATAAACTGACGACACACAAGCATTTGACATGAGATCCACCCCACACATGGATGATCTGCCTTTTTTATAAAGTTAACAAGACACTTAATTCACCCTCCCATTTTAGGTTACTGCTGTTTTCTATCTTGGTCACGTGCCATGAATTGGAGCTTTTTGCTCTCCACAAGTTTCCTATATGCAGAGTTTCTCCATTTTCCAAACTCACAACATTTTTGCTTGTACCTGCCCAGTAAACTCTGGCCCTGGGTATCTGGAGTGTAGCTACACTCAATCTAAATGGCTAAATCCTATATCGGTCTCAGTCACTGAAAAAAGTTTAACCCCAGTGTCGGGATTCGTGGAATCAAATTGGCCAGTGTAAATATATACCAGTTCAAGAGCAACAGGTGAACTGCTTTTGCATAGATTATATTAGATCTACTGTATATAATATTTGATAATGTAATATTAGATCTACAGTCATGTGCATGTGCTGCATTAGGCTGACAGGGAACTACAAAGCATATTAATTTTGCAAATATACCCACTTGTATGGTAAATACCCATAGCAGGCATTTGGGAAGAAACTGTGAGGTTGAGCTTGGAATTCTTTCTTATGAAGCAGTCAGAGAGCTTAAAAAAAAATCATCTGAACAAATTTTAAAAATTCCTTACTTGTCTTCCATAGCCAAAGTGCAGTTCATGTAGCTTTTGAAATTTCATGTGAGCAAAACTCTTTCAGTCAGTCATGTAACATTAAATACCCATGATGCAATGAAAAGCCACGTGTGCGTATGGGTCACATATTTAAAAAAGTATGGCCTTGGTTCAGGCCAAAATCAAGGAAATGTTCTTTAAATTTAAAAAACTCTTCATTTACTTCTGCCAAAGTTTTATGCTTCTTGTATAACATTACTGTCTTCTGGCCTCACCTATGAGTCTTCAAGCGCTGAAGCATCTCAGAGGTGACAAAGTTGTCTTAGAAGGAGACAAATTAGCTGAAATTCAGGCCATTAGGAAGCAGCATTTATCATCATTGTAGGTACTTATTGCTGGCTGTTAGCGGTGTTTTACCGACAATCAGACAAACATTAAAACTGGTTGGAATTGCACATCAATGAACAACTAACACATACTGACCTGTCTTATTTTTGGCACAATTTGACATCTTGAATTCTGTTTTTCCTAACATTATATAGCTCAGTAATAAAGTCTGCTTATGTAAATTTGTTTGTTGGGGGGAAAAAAAACAAACAAAAAAAACAGCAGTTTAGAATAATTTCAAATATTATATATTGCATTTGCATACAATTGACATTTGCAAATTATGTATGACATAATATGACTGGTATGGTGGAGCAATGGGTAACACTGCTTCACAGCACCTGGGGTGTTCTGACCTAGATTTGAATCCAGTGCAGCCTGCATAGCGTTTGGATGTTTTCCCTGTGTCTGAGTGAGTCTCCTCCATCTGCTCTGGTTTCCTCCCACAGTCCAAAGACGTATTTCAGGTGAACTGGTCACTCTACAGTGCCCAATATTGTGTGTGTTTGACTATGTTTGTGGCCATCCTGTGTAGATTCATAAATTAAAGCATCCAGTGATTCTAGGAGAGAACCCGGACCAGTTCAACCCTGACCAGGTTAATGATAATGAATGAATGGATATGACGTAATATTTAGAAATACTGAATACTTTCCAGAGTTGATCCAAAATTTATTCATCCATGTGTCCTCTTGAGTTCATTTATGTATTCATTCATCCATCCATTCATTAATTCAGATCATCCAGTCCAAGTAGAGGGTAGTCCAGAACCTATCCCAGGGACACAGAGTGTGAGGCAGGGAACCTCCTGGATGTGAAGTCATCCCAAGGAAATCACACACATCACCAGTTGCCCGGAAAAACGGGCAAACCCAGAGAAGGCGGGCAAAATCCACACGGAGTTTAGTACATCGTGAATGTTATTTATGAAATCTGCTTAGATTTGATACAAAATCTTGCATACAATCGTCTTACAAAATGCAGGCACAACCAAAATATTTCCCGTTCTCGGGTCTAAGCAATGTAATCCATCAACAAATAACGCATGCAGTATGTTTTCAGTTTCCAGTACTTTCAGTTTTATTTTTCAAAATCTCAATGTTTTTTGTGTGGTAGATGAAATCTGTAGAATTTTAGATTTAACTGGGTTTCACCAAATGTGTCATAATTAAGCTTTTGACTGAAATAGATTTCAGTGCAAGCACAGGAGAGGAATCATGTACTGCAATTGTGCTGAATATGATAGCTAGGGTAGCTGTCTGTATTTTTACACGAAGCAGTTGATGGCCTGCAAATGTACAGCTACTGCTGTTCTGTAACTTGTCTCATTTCTTAATTCAGTTCTTATGTCTTTCTTCAAGTACGTCTGAGGAATCTGAATCTCACGCCTCGAATTCTTACTTATGACTGTACCTTTTAGTGCGAGCTGGCAAGTGGTGAATGTTTTTGAAAGGGGTAAATCCAGCCTTGACAAACAGCTCCGTAATAAAGCCCAGCTGCCTGGGACAGACAAGGACAGGGTTTAAGGCAGCTTCTCTGAAGACTGAGGGAAGACAAAGACAACAAAGGCACTTGACAGAAAGTGGAGGATCTCCCTCACCTAGACTGCAGAAATGGATTTTTACTTTGACTGGGCACTTCTGCTAGGGTTCCATCTGTTTGTTGCATTGATTTAAGACTTTTTTCCTACTTTAAATGGCCCGCATCCCTTTTTACTGTTGTACCCATTGTACCAGAAGTCCTGGAAAAATGAAAAGACTGCTGTTCTGATCTGCAGTTAGAATTAAACACCTCCAGTTGTTCTAAAGCGATGGATTCCTGAAGAAAGATTGATATTTTCTGCTGATGTTGCAAACCTACAAGAATTTGAAAGAATCATGACTGAATGAAGGGAACACAGAATGAAGCCCATTTCAAGATGACTGCTCAGACCTATGTAAATAATCTCAGTTGCTATCAAAGTGCGTGTTATCAAACCTACCTGGTGTCTCCCCTAAAAGGCTACAGGTGTAACTGGGCAGGTGACATTTCCACTCCAAGAGTTTAACATCAGCCAAGGAAGCCTGCAGTGTGTAGAGTGAAAGCAGGCAACTGGCTCTCAGCCTGTACATCAGATGATGGATGCATGTGTGCACCCTGCATTAGCTGTCATGTCACAGCAAAGGGTTGGCGTCGCGATTTTCCCCAAACCGGCAAAGCTAGTGAGTGACACACCGAAAATGTATACCAAACCTTTATCTTCTACCCTTCTACCCCTTGTGCACAAAACGCTCATTTTCCCACATTTTCTCTACAAAGGTACAGCATATCAGACAGGCAACTGACCTGCTCAATGTACATTATGCAAAGGCAAATGTAAAAATGTTTTAAAGCAATTTGTAGCTGTGAAAAATAGGGTTAAAAGCAATAAATGTTTGATATTCAATATTTTATTGCAGTTAATTTTAGACTGCGTTTACACTATTCACGTGTGCAATATAAGGCATACTTTACCAGTCCTCCATCCCTCACTTATGTCCTTCTGTGTCCCTTGTCCATCATACATACTGTTGGTCAGCTGCTGCGTGAGTGACCTCAGCTCTCTGTCCGGCTGCCCAGCTCATACCGTCGGACACAGCGCAGGCTTGGTGTTGTGCTTCCCATGCCCGGCGTTGACATATTATTTACAGTACGACGTACTGCCCTAAGAACACCAAAGTTACGCGTTTCCAGAAAAACGTTTCCTTTACCTCTACGCACAAGCAGGTGGTGTCGCGCTGTTTCGGAGCCGCGCATTTGTCGACACTCCCTAATATTTTGCTGAGAGTCATCAATTATGCAGGGTAGCCGCACGCACTGGGAAGGGAGATAGCGGCAATATGGCGACAACTGCAGTTTCTCCGCTATTTTTTCGACATCTGCAGTCCAGCGACGCCTGCCTGGAATTCCGTTAGCGCAGAAAAGGTAAGCGGATCTTGTCTTTAGCACAGCGGCTGCGGGTTTTAACGAGCAGTTTGTGTTTTTCGGGCTGTCAGCGGTCTAAACGAAAATGTCGCAGAGCGGTTTTCCGTCCAGCTGGTTCGCCTTCTGCTTTCGGACGGACGGACCGACCGGCGCGGCTTCATCGTCGCTGAGCTGCAAAACTGACCAAAGTCCGTCGAATAGCGCGCTTTTCCCGTACGAATCCGGAGTAAAATGCTGGCTAAAGGGGAAAAGAAGGCGCTAAAAGGGTGTTGGCCCTTACGAGGGGCGGCGTGAAATTTCGCTGTGCTTAAATCTGGAATTGTACGCACATCTTGGCCAAGGTGGTGATGACGACGCCAATAACGTTTATTGGTGTTTTACTGCATTAGCGGGAATACATCGTGACAGCTCCATTTTGGGGAAAAAAGAAAGAAAACGCTGTGTTTGCCATTTCTGTCCAGTGTTGCATCTTAACGCCAATAATGTGATAATTCGCCCCCCCCACTCTCCCTCAAAAAAAAAAAAAAAAATCCTCCTCCCGGTCTCACCCTGGCTGTGTTGCTTTTGATCTGGACCCTGTGCCACGGATACTAACCTCCCCAATAAATCAAAGTATATCCATCTGCTCCGATTTATTTAATACCTGCCGCCGCTAGACACGATCGGGGCATTGCGGGTGTGGTACAATTTTACCAAGTTTTTTTTTTTTTTTGGAAGGGGGGCGGTAGAAAAAAGACGTATTTGTAAACAAGTAAAGCACGTTTTGTGCAAAAACAGCTGTATGATTTGTGCGCCGGCGATGGCGGCTGTCAGAGGAGAGTCCGAGCCCGGAGAAACCACCCACTGCAGTATTTGCGGTGTTTCTGGGAGGCTGTGGCCCGCACTCTCCCGCACACATGTGTACCTTACATACAGCGCGCACCCACACTCATGAACGCGCAACAACACTGATTCTGCTCGAATTGCGTGGCCTTGTGTGCACGGGCTGATCGATTAAGATACGGCACCAATAACGGTACCGGAACATACAGACAGAGGCGTTCTCCGCGACATAACAATGAGAATGCTGCGATAACGGATTTACACATGAAGCAGCCGTCTGGCAAGTATGTGAAAATACGGACTGTTGTCTGCTTTAATTTTTAGAAGATCGGACGCGCGCCAAGCTCTGCTTTGCATTCCAGTCACATTTACACGCATCCACGTCTGACTGTGGCGCCTTAAATAAAAAGCGTTGGTGTCGGGGGTTTAATCGGGAAAAGGTAATGCACATTCGGTTGTTGTATAATTCATGGCAGCGGCGGAAAAGAGCGGAGCGAAGCCCGAGTGGAGAGTAGATTGGCTGCCGTGGATGTGATGCGCTGTGATTGTGTCATTGCGTGTAGGTGAACGAGCGCCGTCCGCGTGCACCGCGCTGTGGCCGTTATATAAGCGCTCCCCGGTGTGAAACGGCGGCCAAACGGCGCATCCTCACGATCGAAGGTGATCGCGTTTGCACTTTTTTAACCTTTCTGCCGGAGAACATTTGGCGGGAGCAGCGCCACCCGTTCCGCGTTTGTCACATCTGTGGGGACCTGATGGGAGAACGTGACCCCCCGGTAGCGGCCGGCGATGGCACTTTGTGTCACTCTGTCCGATATAAAGTGGGTGTAACCGACGGCAGGAGGGTGTGACCGGTGTGATCGTGTGGATTAGCGTGGGAAAGCGGTGACAGCGGACTTTTTCCTGCATTCCCCGCTCGACGTCGGTGTCCGGTGTGTGTGCTTCTCTCAGGAGTGCTGCCCAGGTGCTCTTTCCACGGCTATTTATATACTGAAGTGTAGCGGCCACCAGCAAGCACATAAATATGCAGCGCCATTGTCTCACCACGCCGTGCGCGGGCGTGTGCGTGTGCGCGTGTTTCCGCGCCCGCGCGCGCGAGAGGTCATGGCTGCTCTCCTCCTGACGTGGTCTGAAACGGACAGCGGTCCCAGTGTAAAATACGCGCTAACAGCACACATTTTGGACACTTTCGTCTTCGGCGAACAGGTAAATGTATACCTGGATTGGCTGCCGCTCTGATAGTCAGTTTTATGTAGAAACGATTGCGTTCGACGGACGTTGAGTTGAAATGGGAGTTTTATGCTTTCGTCATCGTTATGACGTTTATAATGGAGGACGGTAAAATTGGGGGTTTAATTTGTGAAGTGTTTTAATCGTTCGTGGCTTTGTACTAGTCTGTCTCTACCGTTCTGTAGTGTCCTTTATGTTCCTTGATACATAGTTAAGGCAGCATGCTGTGTTTTTTAGGGAAATATGGTAAGAAATATGTTTGCTTAAGCTGCAGTTGGAGCTACAATTGCTTAGGTGCCTCGTGTATACAGCCGGCTGTCTCGAGTCCGGAGGCGAGCTGTGCCATGAATCACCTTGAAGCGAAAAGCGCCGTGCTTTTGCACCTTTTCTGATGGCGTCTACATGCGCCCTTGGTATTTTTTGAATTTGTTTTTTTTTTGTAATTAATATAACATTAGAGCAGCGAGACAAAGGGATGTTTGTGTCAGGGATTTGCTGTGACATAGCACACTGAGCGAGAGCTGTACCACCGCAGGCCCCCATCGCACATGGCGATTGCGCTGGAGCGACACGTGCGCATGTGTGCCCATCTACACTTTAATACTTGTTTAATGTTTTTCCTCTGTTTTTTGGGGGGTTTTGCTCAGCGTTTTGCGAGTGTGTTGTGCTGTATTTTGTCTTGGTGGTAGAGGGAAATTACAGTTGTGGGGTGTGCATGATGCTGCTCCTGGCCTTGGTCTGTCTGGAGCCATGACGTGTGGTTGAGTAATGTTCACTAATGTACATGTCCATTACCACCACAGACTGGGCTCAGTTTTCTTCCAGTTATCCTGTTATATCATTCAAGAAAGGGTGTAATTGAATTTCCTTTTGATGCCCGAAAAGTAAGAAAAATCACTCTGGCTTATTCTTTATGGGGGAAAAATTTAATTTACAATACGGAACATTTTGTAACACATGTATGCATTTTTATTGATATTTGAAAGTAAAGCACTAACACTTTTTAACTGCTTGAATGTCTCATTTTCAGTTTTATTCTTTTTGTCCAGCTAACTTTGGGGATGTGAGTGTGGTTGGTATGGAGTTTAATCCCCGGAGTACTGTGATGACCTCTTCTAAACCTCCGGGTTGCTTTGATCTGATACCCTGACAGTTGCAGTAGGTGTTAACAGAGGCTTCGCACAGAATCCAAACTGTGTCATAGTTCATTCCACATCAAACATGCTGAGATTCGCCCCAGTGTTTAAAATATAACAGATTTTTCTCACCGCAAAACTACCCATTTTCCTTCAGAGAATAATCACATTGCTGCTGAGATCCTCAAGGACCTTTCTGATTCAAATACCGTTTAAAAAAATCCTCCGGCAGTCTAGAGTACCTAGAATCTTCCACGCTCCCCAGAATAAACCCCTTGTTCTGTTACTTGCGTATCAGAATCACAGTGCATCCATCCTACTGTCTACCTGTTTCCCTTCATGTTGGAGATCAGGCTGGATGGTTGAAGCCATGAAATTCAGATGCGACCTGGGCCTGTTTAATTACAGTACAGCAGCAGAACAGTGTTGGTGACAACAGTTTTGTCTGCTGAAAGGATAAATTATTTCATTTTGTCTAAATTAATATGTTTGCGGTGACCTCAAGGAGAATATAAAATTAATTGCATGTTACAAGGCGATCATTTTGGCTTCCAGTCTGACCATTTTTGTCACTGAAAGTAACAATTTATATAGGTGGATATTTAAGTCATCTCATTTTATTTAATTGCCCTACATTGCTCTCAGGTTGGAATTCATTGTTTCTGACCAGTTTATCTAATTGCTGCCATTCATCCTGAGATAGATTATTATGATTTTTATATTATAAGATGACATATAGGTAGTGTCTAATAGATTGCCAGTAAATATGTCATTGAATGATGTGAATTTGTTTAGCTCTTATGTATATCATAATACATTTTAGTTGCTTATACAAAGTTGCACAGAAAACCAAAAAACAGCCCAAAACTTGGCCTTAAAATAAATAATGGGTTGAGAATTAAAATAGACATGTAATATTGTATTTTGTAGTGTTATAAGTGGGGATTTGAATGAGATTATCTGAAAGTGAGCTGCTGTAAATGAGACCTGCTGGTCCTCAGAGTAGAATCGCTGTGTCTGTCGGTTTTTAAAACGTACACACACTGCAGCCAGAGCATCACTGACCTCAGGTTTCAGGGCCCAGTTCATCTCTGAGGAACAAATCTAAAACTCACTGTTGAAAATGGTCACATACATATATGAAAATTGTGTTAATACTCCTGGGAAAAAGAGGTGAATAAATTATACTTTACGTAGTGAATTATCATATTAATTGCAGGACCATCTGAGCAAATAAAAGTGTATAATATTGATTGATTTACTTAAAACAAGCTATGCGAAATAAAAGGAGCAGAGTTCTACCAGCAAATTTTTGCTTTGAAGAAAACAGATGACCCAACCATCAAAATAAATTAAAAAAACTCAGGTAAAAAACCACGTGTGTTTTAAAAATAACCTTAAAAGAGTCTTGTTCTACATCTGAATATGTTTTAATTAAAAAGGGTATCACAAAAATAACAAGACAGGAAAGAAAATGCAAGATGAGAGATTGAAACAGGAAATCCAGGTATCTAATGCTAGTAGTAAGAAATTTTGGAGTTGGGAAGATCTTGGAAAACTAAAGACTATTAGAAACAGTTTTTTATAACTATTCTACACTTTAAATATATATTTTTAATGTAACATTTAACAAGCTTTTGATAAATATATTTCTCTGCTATTTTCTTTGTGATTATCAGTCTGTAACTGTTTATGTATGTCCTGTTTTATCTAGACTTACCTGATAAAACCATTTAAATATCAGTTTATATTTGCTTTTTTAGTGGCTCCAGTGGTTTTTTGAAAGCAGTTCAAGATTTGGTCTCCACCATCATACAGTCATGCCTGGGGCAAATAACTGTATGCATTTGTATTTATGTATTTTTAATTCTCTTCTCTAAATTGTACTTTAAAAAAATTTAATTGCATATTCTTTATTATCTGCGTTTTGAAAGATATTGAGGTGTATAGTCTAAAAACTTACCTAATTACAGTTTAAGTTCCTCACAAAAGCACAATAAAATTTGACTGCACTTTTTCAAAACATACGAAATTCTGAAAGCATATTTTGGAATATATCCAAACATAAAAGGTGGGAATAAAAGAAATTTCATTGTTTTTCACAAATAGTATGACTTGAATTGCATCCATATTTTATGTTGATTTGATATATGAATGACAACATAATTTCTTTTGATCTTGGCAGTATTTTGCAAAACAAAATTCAGGAAATTTACCAAATAATTATGCAAAATATTACAAAAGATGCAGTAGTGACAATGAAAAGTTTTTCCATGTTGGCAATCCTTATTTGCTTACAAAAGTGTCAGATAAATCATGAAATTTATTTCAGGGATTTTTTTCTGCAAAGATTAGTATTTTTTGCTTCTAAGAGTCATCTGTTATTTATGCTTTACTCATGGTTTTATGATATTTTGTACGTCTAATATTCGTGTATAAATAAGTTCAGAGTTACATGTGTTTTAATACTGCATTTATGATCTTGATACTTAACAAGGATGAATTTTCAAATTTAGTTCAACTTTCAGTTCAATTCAGATCAGCCTAAATATATTTGTTTTTCACGTTTTTTTACTGTCAGAAAATTAATGGTGATCACACAAATTTCTCAGGAACAGTTTAGAAAAGTCTGATTTGCATGTATAGATCAATAAGAAAACTGAGTTTATGCAAAGTCTAGAAAAAAGCATTATAGCTTATAGATTCTCATTGAACTTGGTTTAAATACTCTGCACAAGATCAGGAAAAAAATATACATTTCATAATTTGAAGTATGTCTCAGTTTCCCTGGAAACCTTCAAGTGTTGTTTATTTGCAACTTCTTATCCACATATTTTTAAATGAATGGTATAATTTTTTCCACAATTTTCTCAATTCTCCAAATCACTATATATTATTTATTGTAATGTGCTTGTTTTGTGTAACTGCTTTTACTGATTTTAACTGCAAATAAAAATATCATTGGTAAATATCATGATATTTTTATTTGCAGTTAAATTGCATATATTTAATTGTGTGTGTGTGTGTGTGTAAATTATGTAAATATATTTGTCAGAACTATTTTAAAATGCATTCAGTTACAGTCAAATAGAATGCAGTTTGCAGTTTTGAATTGTGAAAAAGGTTACTTATTTACATCATAGGTTGTATGTACAGTATTTAGCTTAGGTCTACATACAGTATGTTACATGTGTTTAAAATACAGAGTTCTGTTATGCAAAGAATGAACTGATTAAATAATATTTAAAATGATGACAGAGTGTGAATGCCATTTTCTGTTTCAGCTGTAGTTTCATGGGGACACTAAAATGAAATGCTCATTTTGATGTAACTGATATGGATCCCATGCAGCTTCCCTAGTCCCCCCACCCCCCGCTTGTGACTAAACGCTGTCGTATTCATGTTAATACTGAAAGCACAAGTCGCAGTAGTTTGTTTGAAGTTGTACTCAGGGAGCTGGCTAGCTGACTGATACCTACATTTTAGAAGGCTTAAGGTTTATCTTAATATTTTGGGTTTACCACTTAATTGATCAGTTCTGTTTGAGCCCAGACATATCCATGTGTGTAATTGTCAATCCTCTTAGTTCTTTCTTTGGGTTTGGACATGAGAGAGAGCAAATGTATTATTCAGAAACTTGGGCATTTCGTAAGAATTCAGCCCTAATGCATATTTGGTAATCTCTGAATAATTTACTCATGTGTATTTTTGTTAAAAGTTTCTGTTTTACCTGTCCTATCATGTTTCCATTTAAAAATGAATGGTGTGAAATGCCTGTGTGCAGCTGACTTTTTGTGTATTTATATTACCAAAGAAAATGTTTCCATATGAACGTGTTGCTTATGTGTTCCCACAGGTTCATGTGATACCACCAGTGCAGTAGATATATGAACGCTGACAGTTCAACCCTTGGAATTCATCTAATGACTGTTTGTTTTTTCCTCATTAAACGTTTCAGAGCTGAATGTCCTGGATGGTACATAATTGAAGAAGAAGTCACTGCAGGATGAAAACATGGCTGCACCCCTTCTTGCACCGCCAGGACCTGACAGCTTCAAGAAGTTCACCCCGGAATCTTTGGCCAACATTGAGAAACGCATTGCTGAGGAAAAAAATAAGAAGCCCCCAAAGCCCGATAGCAGCCACCGCGATGACGACGATGAGAACAAGCCCAAGCCCAACACCGACCTGGAGGCGGGCCGCAGCCTGCCCTTTATCTATGGTGACGTGCCTTCAAAGATGGTGGCAACACCACTGGAGGACTTGGACCCTTTCTACGTGAATCAGAAAGTGAGTCCCCCCACCCCCATTCCCCTCTCGGCTGTGGTATTTGCCAACCCTGCCCCCTTCAACCTACAACCCAGAGATGTCCCACTGCCAACAGTAGTGGGACCAACCATTCACACCGAGGATGGAAGAACACAGTGGGCACAGCCTGAAATTCAGAAAATTTGGTTATTCGTCCCTGTTTTGTTGTTTTTCATTTGTTTGTTCTGAAACATACATCTCCTGCAGTGCAGTTATGTAAATTCAGGTTCTGCTTCATGATCCTTTTATAAAAGCAGGTATTAATTTAAAGAGCTGTAGATACCCTTTATAGTTGTAATGGATCATGTACTTTATCTGAAATCCGTGTTTTAGGAGGGAAGTAGGTCAGCCTGGTCACATGGTAAGTAAGGGTTTTGATGAATTTTAAAGCAAGTGTTTTCTCCATTTCTTCAGTACAGCGTTCCTACAGTGCTGCACTTGTGCATGAGTAAGACTTTTGGTCCATTCAGATTTTTGTCTCATGGTTAGGCCCATGAGTATGATCTACAAATGGTATGGATATACAATATGAATATGAAAAATTAAGCAACAGGTACAATATTTTGCTCCAGAGACTAGTTTGCACCTGGAAAGGTGAGTCCAGCTGACAGAGTATTTGAAAACATCACTAATTATTGCTTTATGTTTGCATTGTTTCATGCTACAATTTTTTTTTAAATTTCTTTTGAAAACAGACATGATTTCGCATGTACCATCACATCAAACAAATGTCAGTTCCACAGTTTTTATGATTCCTGAGTTTCCACTGAGAGAAAGTATAAATTAAGTGATAGATCCTTGATGTCCAACATTTTGTATGCATGCCTTTAGGTCTGTAGGAAATGAAATGTTAATGCATAATAACAGTAAACAAGCACACTACAGTAACTCTGGGATGCAAAAGAGGTAGTGGAAGTTAAAATGGTAAGGTAAAATGTAGAGATTATTACGTTGTGCAAGAAATGAACAGTTCAGCATTGAGTTATTGTCAACACATTGATGATGGACCTTTGTCATTATCATTTCTATTGCTATGGCAATACGGGTAAGTACTAAAGTAATTCAGTGTATGATCTGAGGTCATGTAAATACTCTACAGGCTAAAGAAGAAACATGAAATAGCAATTCCCTGAGGAACTCTAAGGGGCCTGAAAGTGGACAGGGTGAAGGAACATGAATACTGTATATTAGAATAGAATAGTTGAGGTGTAAGATTATTTGTCTGTAAGAAATCTGTGGCATGTTTCTGGCATATAATGAACACAGAGTATCTCTGAGTTTTGTACCATCTAAGCACAGAACAGTGAAGTAATGTAATGGCTGTTACAGCAGTGGTAAAGCACAGGTTGTAGGTGGACTGCATACAGATGGTATACTGTAGGTATGCAGCTGTAGCGTAACCAGTGATGAAATAATTTGATGTCAGAGTGCCGGCTGGAACAGGAAGAAAACCTGAGAGTTGCTGGATGGTAGAAGTAGGTACTGTGGAGGAATATCATTTTTCAGATTAAAATGAACTAATTATTACTTGAATCAGCAGTACTAGGAGGCAACTGTACCCTGCAGCAATCAGCAGCACAAACACAAACATGCCATATTTATGGTGATTTACTCATCGATGTATTACAAGACATAAGGCTATACATTAGGGTTGCTCCAGTGCAAAATATGAATGTATTTACTGCAAACATTTTTTATTCTATTGAACATTCTTAAAGATGTGACAGTCTCACAAAATCTTGCTACTCAGTTTATATGTCTGAGCTTTACTCTTACTAATACTCACCTGGCCACTGGACTTTAGTTTATACAAGATGCTCTATTAAGCATCCACTCCCCTTAAGCTATGCAAAGCTGGCATGTCAGGGTTTAAATATTATGTGGCCAGCACATGTTTATGACTTGAGCTAAGCATTAGTTTTGCTTTCTGTTAATACATATGTACCCAATTTTTCAGTTACAATTGTATATAGTTATTAAACCAAGTAACGAGATATTTTTCTCCTGTGGATGAAAATAACCTTTTTTCAATACAGTGTACCTCTACTGCTTGTGGCCTTACAAATAACAAACTTTGTAAAATCCCCCCTATTTAAAATATGTAGACTACATAGTTTATTACAAACATTTTACAATGACATACATTGTAGAATTTTATTACAATTAACATACTAGAGTAAGATATTAATATGAAATCAACTTTGATGCAAATACTCAGATTTTACTCTGAGGTTTTTCTGACAGAAATGACTTGCTTAACAGTGGGAGAAGGCATGGACATAGAAACATGAGGGAAAATTTCCAGTGCTCAGAAAAATAAGAGCTTGCTGATCACTCAAAGCTAGGAGCAAACACGGGATGATACAGCAGCAGAACTTTGGAGGTTTTTCAGTAGAAATTTGTAGACAAAATTGGACATTTCTACAGGAGAAGTTTCAGATACAAATTTAGCTACAACACAGCTAAGGCATCTTATCAAAGAGGAACCGTGTATATTCAAGGACTAAGATTTTTTGTTTGCGTTTGTTTTATAAGTAAATTAAGAAGTGCTGTGAGATTAGAATCAGTCCGTCTTGCTTGAACAATTACCTCTTATTGCACAGTACTATGCGGTTACTTCGCTATCAAGTGTATACCAGCAAAAAACCTTCAGCATGCGTCCACTACGGCACAAATGAGAGCTGCGGGTCATTCAGGTGGCGGTCCAGGCGCCAAGGCATGGCGCAACTACGAATTAAAAGTGTTTCCATTGTGTAAGATTTTATGCACGCGAGCCCTCTTTATTGTTTAAAAACCGGGACATCTCATAGAGTCTGCAGTGAAACGTGTAAATATTCAGCATTAACAGTTTAGTATTTATTAAATGCTCCATTTTTACAAATACGTTACAACATTATGGTATAAAGTATACTTTATGCTGTGGAAGAAAACAGTATTTTGTAATACACTCGTTTCATTGTCATGACGAAAAGTGAATAAATTTATCAGAAGCTAAATTATGATTATCGGCCATCAATTTATATATTTTTCATTTCATTTAAGAAAACAGCTAGCCCATAAGGGGTCAGTATAGTTTGTGCTGTCATACAGATAATTCGTGGAAACGAAGAATTTGGAGAATGTGAAGTTCCTTAAATGTAAAATACTTAATTGTTTACAGAAATATGTTTTAAAATAACGCAAATGTTATTCACATCTAATTCTAAAATAAACGTTGATGTCAGGGATGTTCAGCAATATTACGTTTAATATTCAACAGGTAAAAAAAACTTTGCAGAAGGAAATATTCTTCTATTTCCATTGTTTTGATCATTCTTAATATCTTGAATATCTTTCTAAAGTAATGATGTAAAGATACAAAAAACCCTACTGCTCTTTTTGTCAAATGATTCTGCATTCTAAAAAAGGAAATTTTAGGTGGTGACATGAGGTGAAAATATAAAAGTATTCTTTGGATAGTGAATGTAAGGTTTTTAAGCAGCACCAGGTCTCATTATTGAGTATATTAATGGGAAGGCGTTAATTTTTACTCCAGATTAAGTCTTATTACCATTTAAGATAATCCAGAACACAGATCCCATTTATACACCTTTAAAGCAAAGCAGCTCATTTGTTCTGCAAAATAACAAAAAAATTACAAGATGGGGTCTTAAATAATTTTACATAATGATTATTATTTATTTCTATAGTCTTTAGAACATATTGTGCTATTTGAAAAATACATGTTTTATAAATTTTATATATATGTATTTGTGGAGCATCAGATTAGATTGGAGACATTTGCTTTCTCTGTCCTATGAATGAGAGTGTAGAATGGGTTATGTTTGTCGTATTTGTTTTGTAGCTGCAAGTGCAGTACACTGTACATCCGAAGTACTGTTCAGCATCATGAAGGGACTGTCGCTCCATCTGCCTCCTTGCAACCTTTTAGTCTACTGTGCTGCCACAGCAGTAGAGGCAAGGAAATGGTTGTGGTGCTTGTACTCAACCCAATCCCATCAGAAGGTCCCATCAGAACCTGCAGGTGAAGGCTATAGGAGGTGACTTGCTTCTAGAGCTTCTAGAAATTCACCTTTAATCCACTGCATTGTTATAAACTTCATACTAGGATGTGTGTTACCTGTTTCAAGAATTTTTCTAACTCGCAGACCTTTTTGTAATAGCAACAATTTTTTTTGCGTGGCCTTAGTGTTCCCATTCTATGCTAAAATAATGCACATGGCTTTAAATGACAGGTCAGCCTACAGCTCTCTATATGCCTTTTCCAATGGCTTTTGTTCATTGTATGCGTTGATGATCAGTAGGTGTGGTGATCTGCAAAACCTTCCTTGAGTGGGTAGTAAGCCTGTGACTTTGAATGAGAATTAGGATAAGCAGTTAAATATTTAAACCTGATTTTAAAATGTAAAACAAAGAAGGAATTTGCTTTAAAATAAGGTTTTTACAAATACAAATTGCTCTAAAGATGGAAGCCATCTTCAGCTGCATGTTGAAAAAACCTTGCCCTTTCATCTAAAATATGTATATCTTCTTCATATGAAATGTAATTTAAGATTTTTTTTTTTTTAATTGTAGGACCACTGTTTCCGTACTAACCATGTCAGAATTATTTGTATTTAGCTGATGCTTTAGTCCAAGTCAGCTTGCAAGGCAGGCTTAGTGCAAAGCGAAAGTACTTACAAGGTCAAAAGATGACAATTTGGAATGCAGTATCATGTCACAGGTAACACAAGATCAACACTGAATTGGACTAGACAGTAATTTAATAAAATGTAAGAATAAGGAGAAAACTACAGCTGGCTGCAAAGTCAGGCTGGTACAGAGAAGCAAAGGTAAAGAACACAGAAGCTAAGAGAAAGCTCAGAGGTCTAAGCAAGAAATGTTTAGCATCTGAAATGATGTGTTCAAAAGTGGCAGAAGCTCAGGAGACCAATGCACACAATGTTGAGGGGGAGCTCATTCCTTCGCATGGGAGCAAGAGCAGCATGTGTGTGTCCTTGGGACAGAGAGAGGGCAGGTAGAGGCCAAGTGGCATTCCATTACGGACTGGAGGTAGAAGTTAGAGATTGGAGGTTCTGAGGGGCAACACTTGTAGGTTACAGTGTGGCTCTTAAACTGGGTCCCAGCGTAGGCGGCAGGTGGCATAGTGGTTGCAACAGGCATTTACACTTGAATGATCTATGGTCAAACTCCAGCTCCTGCTGTAATACCCTTGAGCATGGTACTTGCCTCCAATTACCCCAGTATAGATTACCAAGGGGTATTAATGGGTAAATCGTTGTAAATTGCTGAAGAAAACAACAGCTGGATGAGTAAATAGCAACCGGTGGAGAGGCTGGAGCAATGGCTTGGGATCATTATGAAATAATTTTATTTTAGAGGCCCTTCAGGCATAAATTTGGCTTTAAATCTGTCAGGACCAACTGATGCATACTGTATGTACTTATTATTTTGACTTTAACTGAGGCTATGCGACTGAACCTGCTGTCGTGATTGTTTTTTATGTGGCAAATTTGTGCAGCCTTGAGTTGAGGAACACAGTACATTTTAACATATTTCAGCTGTGTTGTACATTACCCATGCAAACCACTTTAAAAATTGAATGTGACCTTTTAAAATGGAAAAGAATCAGTTTCTATAGCCTGCTTTTTAAATAGTCTAAGACATTAACCTTAGAAGATGTACAGTTCTGTTCAGCTCAGATGTTGCTGCCTGGAGAGGGTGCAGTTCGGTTGCATTTTTTTATTTGGTTATCGTGGGGCCGAGTGCGACTGAGGGAACTGCTGCATGTTTGTGCTGAAGAGGGGGGGATGATTCCCTCTCCAGCTTTTCTGACCATGTTGTGACATAAATCAGGGCCATGTCACAGCTTAACTGCTAGCCTCTGAGGACATTGCTGTGATGACACAGCGCTCTGTGAGCCAGGGGCGGGGCTGCATGCTGGGTGCTCTTCACACACGCAGGCCATATGATTCTGTGCATGTCTGCCTGGTGCACGAGGCACGGGACTCTGCACCAACTGAGTGCATGGCAACAAAGAGGAGCCTCTCAGCGCCACTTGTGGTCCATCTCACCTGCTTAATTTTGAAATGCATGTTGCTGAGTTGAAATGCAGCTGTTTCAAAGTTTTAACTAATTTTTACTCATTTTCAAGGCTTTCGTGCTGTAGCGTATAGCTTCATTATTTGAGTTGCACATCTTTAACAAAGCACATTTGGGTTTTAGTGGGTTTAAAAAGCAGACGCAGTTTTTTGTGGGCTGTGTGGTCGGAGGGAAAGACCAATCTGGGCCCAGGGTCATACTGTTTTTTCACTGAGCTTTTTGTGACTAAACCAGCATAAAAGCAAACATTTAAAGGACCTTTTGTGATGTTTAAGTGAAATTCTGTGGATACCAGAATATTTGTATTCCCGTCTACATTACGCGAAATTGTTTAGGTTTAAGTGACTATAAAATATTAAATTGGCAAACTTTTTTCATTCGGATAAACATCCAGCTGCATACTAGGAAGGGATTAAGAAATTTTCATTTTCTAGCAGTCTGTAAAATACAGCAGTGTTTGCTTCATGAAGTAACCAAGCCCGCCAGTTAAAATGAAAAGCAGAGCATGCAGCACTGCTTCCCCACGTATGCTGCACTGCTGCATTTGTTTTAGTGAAAAGCCAGTGTCAGATAGAAGCACAAACGTTTCCAGACAAATATTTAAAAAAAACGCAGCAGAAGCTTATGGCCTGTTCTGAGGACCATTGCTGTCCAGAGGGATAGATGTGGTGGTGACGACTGTGGAGATACGGGAGCTGCAGCCCTGCAGGATGACATGATGGTCGTGCTTCTCTCTGCATGAGCCTTCCCCCTCCTCCCCAAGCACACACTCCCCCGCCCACCTCTCCTTTCTTCGGTTTGCTGTTGCTGCAGTCCCCCCCTCCCCCCACTACCACCACCACCCGCCCATCTCCCTCCCTCTTTCTGCTGCTGCGTTCTACATTATGAAATTTTCAGGAGCTTTGCAGCAATTCATTCCTCCTTTTGGAAAAGAAAAATCTTTGTTTACATGCTCTTGTGCATATGCTTGTGTAGAGTATTTGCGTTTGTGCTTTACGTGCATCTGCGTGTGCACATCTGAATGGCAGTTTTCTCAAAATGGCACTGCGTTTGCTCACCACAGGATCACAGCTTTCCTTCCGCCAGCTTACTCATCCTGTTTCTGGGGTCACACCGATATCAAATTGTTTATTAGCAGCTAGCTACAGTATGTATTGTCTGCAGTGATTTTTATAGAATGTTTTTCCAACTTTGCATCCCCAAAGACTTGTGATTTTGCAAAACATAAATAAATAATTATTGAAATCCACCTTATGGGTGAAATCTGGAAAACCATCTTGCATCATCAGCGGCTAAGAGCAGCAACAAACTGGCGGGTTGAGAAAGTACGTAAACCCATTTTTATTTAATGCCACCTACCACAGGGGAACCTGCACTTGTGTTGTGCAGCACCCGGGTCAGCAGCATGAGGCCCTGCTCCAGCGCATATCGCAACTTCTAAAAAATAGCAGAGATTGGAATTAACTTCACCACCAGGAACATTTGTGCTTGTGTCAGGAAATGAGAATGAGATGAAGCCTTGTTCTATGCATCTTTTTTGCTTTCACTCATATGTGATCATCTTTTTAAAATTGTGGTTTATTTTCCTCATAATTGTCATTCATTTTTTGTTTTTTTTTTTTTAATGTTTGCAAATATGTGTTCTTAACCATTCTGAATATTTTTAATCTTCCTGAACCATTTTGCTTGTATTTTTTTTAATTTGATTATATTTTTTTGCATTTATATTTTGCGTGTATTTGTTGTGTATTTTTTATTTTGTGCAAAAACTTTTTTCTGGTTTTTTGAACCTCGGCGCCACCATACATCCACTTGTATGTCTGCTGGCACCATGAGGACCACCGCATTCTGCTCATGAGGCCTTAATGCACAGGACGCCTTTGTAAAAGCGTGAGGGGAAGCATCGTGTGCAGTGCCCCATTAATCTTTTAAGCAAATCTCCATGTTTTATTCAGACTATGAGGTTATCTGCTTGTGCCGTGCAGGCCTGTGTATTGGCTGCTTTTTTACTGGTTTGGCACCCAGCCCTACCCAGCAGATAAGACACTGATTAAGATGGCTTAAAAATGCAACTGACATACACACATGTGTTTGGAGGTGCAGTGGAGGTGCTGCAAGGGTGGGTAGGTTTTAATCATCATCCATCTCACTGTCTCTTGGTCCTCAGTAGCAGCTTTTCTCCTGTGGTTGCTGTTAGCTATTAGTTGAATCAGCGTTACATTCCTGAAGACAAATGGAGCCTTTAAGGGTATGTCCACTGATGCCCTTTTTCAGTACTTTTTTCGCTCCACAAAAATAAAAAAAATGTACGTTTTATTTTATTGAACTGTCAGTTTAATAAAATAAAGTATACATTATGTAAGCATGCACATTACCTTTTATCTTTAATACTGGGGAACCATGAAACAAAGATGATGGCAAAATTACTTTTCTACAGTAGGGGAACGGTGGTGTTAACTGTTTCTCCAGGCTTGAATGAACTGTACGAACCTTCTACTTCTGAAGCTGATGATTTTCACAGATGTACTATTCAACAAAAACCTTTTTTTTGCTAATGTTTTGAAGTAGCATTTAATACATTAAAGCCTATCATTTACCATCTCGTTCTCCTGTGTCCTATGTATGTAATTTATTTGAACATTTCTACATGTTTTTCATCAATTGCCAGGATATATTTTGTTGTGATTCTTCATGATTTCTTCCAAGTGTGTTTACGACAAAAAACTTGGTTTCTTTTTATTTTGCATTTTCATATTTTCAGCATTCAAAATATCAAAACTATATAGGAAAAAGTCTATAGTGGTGTCAATAGCTGTAGAAACAGTACTGCATACATACGTGTAAAATCCATGTTCTTTTTGGTTACTGCTCAGGATTGACTTAAATTGTAATAATATCACCATTAAGTGTAATCTCATTGTAAACCATGCACAGCAAATTTTGTTTTGGTCACATTGTCTTTAGCATGCATTGTATTTACTTTATCTAGCATCTAGCACAATTATTAAGGAAGAAAACATTTTCATTGTTTTTTGAAAAAGTGTTGCTGTATAACTTGAGCTGGAAATTGAAGTGTCTAATGTATGCTCCTGTTTAACACTTTCCCATCTTCTCTTTTTCTCTCTCCACAGACATTTATAGTGATAAATAAAGGGAAAACAATCTTCCGCTTTAGTGCCACACCTTCCTTGTACATCATAAGTCCTTTTAATATTCTTAGGCAAATAGCTATTAAAATTTTGATACATTCATATCCTTTTAAAAGATATAACTGTCAATGTGCATGTATGGAATGTTAATGGGGCTGATGAAGTGTGTACAGTTTTTATACTGAAGTACAGGTTTTAAGGTTGCAATGCACAAAAAAAAATTATTGGAGGGATTCTGAAATTTGGAAAAAGCCACAGCATAGTTGGAGTTCAAGGTGAGGGAGGTTTCCCAACACACGCCTAAACCCCGCTAAGCAGGAAGTGACCGTGAAGTAAGAAACTCAGTTAAAACCATGCCTTCACCCCTCAACCAGAAACATTGCAGACCCCTAAAAAATAAATTGGGTTATGCATATGTAAATGTGTAAAAAATGAGCCTTCTCAGCATATTTTGTCCCTGAGGCTCACATTTTTTGTCTTCTTAATTTTGCCAAGCATCTCAGCAAATATACACTGCTGGCCAACTGTCTGGAGTCACATTTTTCAAACATGAAAAGCATAAGTAGTTGGTTTGTTATTTTTACATTGAAACTATTATTGCGAACATTCCACTTTGTGAAAAAAGACTCCATGAGAGTTCTTTAGCCAAAACCCACAAACCCCACCATAGAGAACCAACACTTGTTCCTGAACCAATAAAAAATTTTAGATTTTTGGTTTATAGCAGTGATCACTATTATTATTTATTGCTAATGCCCACATTCATCTTGGGGCAAAAATCAAATGTGTCAACACTGCAAGAGAGATTAAATGTGAATACAGTTCCAGATATTTGACCTGCAGCCTTCATAGGCTGTTCCAACATACCTGCATTGCTGTACAAACAAGGTTAATTTGCCTTTTAATGTATTAACTGACCATGTATGTTTAGATGGTATTGCTGTCCAATAGATGTCAATTTTACAAAAAATGGTAAAATAT
The DNA here is from genome assembly GCA_018136845.1 of Heterotis niloticus. Classification (NCBI taxonomy): domain Eukaryota; kingdom Metazoa; phylum Chordata; class Actinopteri; order Osteoglossiformes; family Osteoglossidae; genus Heterotis; species Heterotis niloticus. The sequence continues at coordinate 2,041,656 of CM030898.1, forward strand.
TCTTATTTACAGCAATGACAACGTCCTCCAATTTACAATGCAATAATATATTTACAAGAATCTTAAAGCATTAATGTTTCCTTAAATGTTTGCTGGAAACCAGCAGGAATTGATCTTCCAGCAGTTTCCTGCTTCCATGCTATCAAACTTTGACCTCAGTCAGAGAGAGTCCATTTGGCATGGATTATGTGCAAACAGTGCATTTTCATTTCCCTCAGATGGATAGATATGAAAAACAACAATTAGTAAATACTGCCTTGCCGTCGCTTTTCAGTCTAACTGAGTTGGGGTTGGGTAGAAATGGTCCATGCCTCCTGCTCTAACCTGTAATGTTTTCCCCTCCACACAAAAGCAGATTACGACATATTCAGCCTCCAAGTGATTGTAAGATTGAGGAGCCACTTGGTGTTATATTACCTATTCAGCGCTATACTGTAGGACACAAGCATCTAGAATTTCAAATCTGAATCAAATTCAGTTCTGCTTTCCTTGGGGGGGGGGGGGGGAGTAGTGTGAGATGTATTGTAAATTTTTCCAGTTTGTATTGTGTGGATTCCTTAACCCTTTCCCACAGTCTTCAGCATGATCATTATGTGTACAATTTTGACCAACTGTGTGTTCATGACTTTTAGCAATCCTCCCGAATGGTCCAAACAAGTGGAGTAAGTATGCCTTCAGATTAGCACAGCTCTCACACATAGGAATGGCTCACACTAAGCAGAGGACCTGGTTTAACACCAGTCGGATTATTCTGTGTCTTTTTATGCATCGTTGCAGTCCTGGAATAGTAGGATATCTGTGGTCACCCTTTAAAAATGCTCCGCCCGTTAAAACTTAATATATTTGTTTCTTCTCCATCTGTCCATCTTGAAATCTTATTCTGGTACAGTGGAGTGTAATGTTTTTGCCTTTAGCTGCAAATATATATTTCCATTCAATTGTTTTTTTATCTCCCACATCAGATTATAGATCTTGTAGATTTCTTTTTATATGCAAAGCTTCTTCTGTGCCATTTTGGCAAGATCTCAACCAAATAACTGATGTCAAAATTCAGCTAAATGCTAAAATTGTTGCACTGTTATTTGCACTCGTACCACGAAAACCTTTTTTTTCAGTAAATATCTTTGATGTAGAAGTTGTAAACAATTCAGCACAAGTTTCTGTGATTAATTTTAAGGACATAATTTTAATCTTTTTTCCCACATCAAGTAATGTGTTTCAAGGATTTGCACATGGAAAGTGTGAGTTTAGGGCCTTCAGCACCGCATGAAACAATGGTGACAGCAGAATGAAGTCTGTCATGTAAAGATGTTCTCTCCTAAATCTCCTCTGTGGGCTTTTCCCATAGGTACACCTTCACTGGAATTTATACATTTGAGTCAGCTGTAAAAATCATTGCCCGTGGGTTCTGTATAGATGACTTTACATTCCTTAGAGACCCATGGAACTGGCTGGACTTCATGGTGATTTCTATGGCGTAAGTACCACCTGTTTCATCTTTGCATGATATTAAAAGTTACTATAGCCCATTCTGAGCACTTTTGGAAGCCGTGAAGGGCAGCAAGTACGGTGTACCGTTTCACTGCTAAGCACAATTTTTTTACTTGTCTGTAGACATTCCTTTGAACTTTGAATGTGTACATTTTTGCTTGTGGCCATTTTACAACCAGCTTTTTATGAATCTGTTTAGAGGAGTAATTTGCTCATGAAGAGACAGAGAACATTAGATACAAAGGCACTGAAACACAAACCAAAAATAAAGTGATTGCTTTCATTCGGCAGTAATAGACAGCTTTCAGTTTCTCCACCCGACAAGTCTGATTTTCTCACTCTTTTTTTAGTTTTAGGGGACTGTTCGCTCATGGTGAATGCCAAAGGGCCAGTTTAGTATTTTTTCAATCTTTCCTCCTCTTTCAGGTCTTTCTGTGTTTCTTCTGTCCCTTGTGCTCACTTGTTCTCTTCCCCTCATTTCCTGAGCATCCAGATCTGGATGGATCCCTTACATTCTCTCAGCTCAGAGTTTTTAAGTCCTATACTGCTTTACGGACAAGGGTTTGCTATCCTGGACCAATAATTCAAGCTTGGTTGTAGTATTCTGAGGTATTTGTGCATTTTAATGTTGGATGAGAAATGGGAATTGAGCTTTTTAGCGCACTCTCCGTGTTGGAATGACAGGGCCCATGCAAACAGTCACACGGCGACAGGCACACTGTATAGAAACCGGGTCTTCAGACCCGCACTGATTTCTTTTCGGATTATGAAAGTTCGCAAGCACTTTCCTTAAGTGTTGTCAAGTGCATCTTCCCACAAGGCTCCCTTTCAGCCCTGCTTCCTTGGGGTCATTCTTCCTGTCTGGTGCCACTCAGAGACTGGATCTGGAGTGGGATTTTTCCAGTAATTCCTTATTATCCATAGAAACAGCAGTGGATGATATAATCCAAGTATGGAGCATACCGAAGCAGATTAAACTAAAAGAACCGCACCCAGCATATATCATATTTGTTGATAAACTGAGTTCAGTAACCTGTGAAAATACTGTAAGTTTAGCTGTTTTGTTCAGGTGGCTCTTTTTTTTCTTCCAAAAATGTTTCTTTTACAACCCCTACATGTAACTTTGGTTTGATCCTGCAGGTATATAACAGAGTTTGTAAACCTAGGCAATGTGTCAGCTCTGCGCACGTTCAGAGTGCTGAGGGCTTTGAAAACTATTTCTGTTATCCCAGGTAAGACAAGGGGGGTGGGCAGGGGGGATGGGGTTGGTGTTAGGTGTGTTTTTTGTTTCCTTTTCCTTTCCTTTTCTTTCCTCGAAGGACAGGCTCTGTGAGTGGCGTTCCTCCTGGTGGGTGTCGTAGTGCTCTGGTGTGTGTGTTTTTGTCATTTTGTCGTTTGTGTGTGATCCTCCCTTATTTCAGATATGTGACAGAGTTTGTGGACCTGGGGAATGTATCTGCGCTGAGAACGTTCAGAGTTCTCCGAGCATTGAAAACTATCTCTGTCATTCCAGGTGAGACCCAATTTAAACACTAAGGCTGATAAGGCTGACCAAGCTATTATTTGTTTTAATTTTACTAAAATGACTTTTTTTTTTCAAAAAAAAAAAAACAAGCATATGATTTTTTTTCCCCAAAATTATCAAAAATGGTACAAATACATTTTTGATAGGCTTTGCAGTCTGCTGTTGATGCTCTCACAGGGTTCTCAGAGTCCCTGACTCTGCAGATAGGACAAAAACAATGATTGGTTTTACATGGAAAACTGTTAAAAAATAAAGCATTTTGTTCTATGTTCAATATAACTAAAAGCGGACATAGTACATTCATGTAAGCTACGGACTATTTAGGACAAATATTTACCATGAGTTTGTTTCACATTTTAAATAAAGTTTATTAATTTATCTAAAAATGAATTTATCTGACACTTTTCTCCCAGCAACTTGCAATAATGCTATCCTGATATGCTAAGCTACTTGGATTATTTACCCATTTTTGCTGCTGGGTAATTCTTACTATAGCAGTTCAGGGTAGGTAGTTTGCTCAAGGGTACTACAGTGGAAGCCAGATTCAAAGATGGGTACTTTTTGGGGGGAAGGTGGTGCTAACCCCTGTATTATCCACTGGCTGCATAGTATTTAAATATAATAAATGAGTCACACACATTAAATCCTTCTATGTAGAGTCAGAAAGCTTTGGTGTGTGTGTGGAAAAAGATGAGATGCGAGACCCATACTATTTAGCAGATTCAGATTAACATTTGTCAGTGAAACACCCTCAGTGTCACAGAAGTGTAAAATAAATAAATGGCATGAATAAATAAATAAACAATACCATGCAACAAGACTTTAGCAGCCAGGAAACCCCAGAGGAGGACAGCACTTTCCTACGTTAGCCACACCATTTCTGAATAGCAAGATTCTAATCCTCACCCCTATTACAACGGAAACAAGTATATCCATCACAGTGCTGCGGCTTTCATAAAGATGGATGAAATTACAGAAAAGGCTTCAGTCGATTGAAAAATTTAACATTGGTAGGGCTTTGGTGTGTTAAAAATGCATACTTTTTAATGCGTGTTGTCTTCCGGATGACAAATGGCACACCATTTAGTGAGATCCCAAAGAACCTCCCTATTATTTATTAATGAAGACTGCCAAGCCTAGTATGTGGACATATTCTGCTGCATGACGCTTCTCAACTCACTTGCTTTCCTATGATATTAGCCATTTAAGAGCTTGGCCCCAAAAATGCTTTTTTAATTTCTTCCTTTGTTAACTTATGTTCACTTAATTAGTTTTCAGTTTAACTGCTAAGGATTTCTTGGAATACAACATACAGCACAATGCTTTACACAAAAATGCATTTGGTCGATAAATTCTTTTATGTGGCAGTTTTTTGGTCTCAAACAGAGAAGGAGTGGCTTTCTGACTGTACGCGGCCGTGAATATCAGGGATTTTGGCCGCTGCAGATAAATGCTGTCATCTGCACGTATTGCCCACACTCTGCTGCACATTCCACCGTCTGCTTCCTTGGTTTATTAATTTCTTTTGAAAAGAAAGGACTCCATCAGTCCTCATGAAAGTAATCATTTGAAAGAGAATCTCAGCATCTGTACTTTTTACAAAGGCATTAGCCTCTGCTATTGTTTTCTGTATGTGGGGTCTAATGGGAAATTGTCAGCTCTAAGTATCTGTGTCACTTAGCTGAGTTCTGACACATACATTCACAAAATAAACTTAGGACACAGTGATATAATTCAGTTGAATGCTTTCAAAACGGGTAAAAAATTATTTGTAAGTGTGCGGTTGGATTTACTCATGGTGAGCAAAAGATGGCTTTTTTTTCAGTTAGTGATCTGTTCAACTTTTTAAAGACATTGGACACATCATTTTTTAGAAGTTGTTTTAAGTAGAAGGAAAAAAATGCTAAATTCATAAACAGTTAACTTTATGTGATCTATGCCTACATATTGCAAAAGTCAAAGAGCAAAACAAAAACACCTGAGTCTTTTAAAAATCCTGTAAGTCATCTCAGATAGATGAAGAATGATTTTATGGAATAAGCTCCCTACTGTCCGTGCTCCATATACCGTAGTACAGTAAGACTGAAGAGAATTACATCAACACAAGGGCAGCACAAACAAAGTTTTTCCCAATATTTAGATTTTGGATTTTCTACAGAAGCACAACGCAAGCATACAGAACATTCGCAAAACAGATGGCATTTAAAAAGGAGTATTTTTTTTATTATTTTGCCTGATTCACCAGTTCAGCAGGAAGCTTCCACATGGATTCTTCACACATCTTCTAGCGGCATCTTGTTAGACATACAGGAAGCCCTGAAAACAGGTCCTCGTTTTAGCCGCCTCCGTATTTGTGCTGTATAAACTTTATGTTGGAGGACAATTGTACAGAAGGTAATATGTTCTGTAACAGCTCTCCAATATACAGTATGTTGACAGACATGGGTTTGGTATTCTGAATTGTGCATTTGCCCTACAGTGGCACAAACCTCAGCAATGAATCAATATTTTTCTTCAGCCTTGGCGTTTAAATGACTTGCATGTGATGATCATCCCCCTTGCCTGTCCTCTTGCTCTTCCCCTCTGGTTTTGCTCTTTGTCTCTCTGCGATGTTTGTCTTCAAATTTATTTTTGTTTATTCTTGCTGTCTTTAGGAGTCCTCCCACTTCTATCGGGTTGTCACAGCAACAGCAAGTGTGCAACCTCCTCAAGTGCCGGTTTTAGCCATCCTCTAAAGTTGAACTTCTCCTGCCTTTTTCATCATCCGCAAGTCAATGTCGGCACTGCAGTAATCTGACTAAAGCAACCAAACACATATATCGCACTTTTCTAACGTGCACTTTTAAAATAGACACACAAAGACACACCCTGAAAACATATTCAAGCTCTTAGGTGTAACCACCCTAAAATATAAGTGGGATGACTCTTATTTTTTTGTTATGAGGTAAAACACTCTGGTTTACAGCGATGAAATGTGTTTATTTCTTAGGCTGTGTTAAGTATCACTAAAAAATTAAAATTGTATTTCATTATGACAAGTCAATGATAAGCTCATAGGCCACAATGCTCCAACTGTACGTACGTAGTACTGCAGAGTTATATTATACAGTGAGTTATTATAATATATTGTATTAAAAGTAGTGTTCAAATTTAAGTGTACATTCTTATTTGTGCTAACAATAGGTTGATGCTATAATTATAGCATGATTTGTTTTGTACCTGGACCCGTGTCTGAAATACGAGGTCTTTGGACCCTGACAAGCCCCACCACAGAGTAGTGGACGTGTGTGGCAACTCTGTATGGTCTCCTTGTCTTTGTGCGTGTTGCACCCCTTTAGGCCTGAAGACTATTGTCGGTGCCCTGATTCAGTCTGTGAAGAAACTGTCGGATGTGATGATCCTCACCGTTTTCTGCCTGAGCGTTTTTGCCCTGATCGGCCTGCAGCTCTTCATGGGAAACCTGCGGCATAAGTGTGTCATCTGGCCCATCAACTCCACCGAGAACTACCTAAGCAACGGAAGCAGGGGCTTTGACTGGGATGAGTACATCATGAATGAGAGTGAGTACTTCTCTGGCAGCTAGATAGACGGGTTCCGGTGCCCACAGGCTCAGGGGTTTGACAAAAACAAAAAAAGTGTGGGAAAACTTGTAACGGAGCTTGGTGTGTATTTTTTTTTTTTTTTTTTTTTTGTTTCCAGCAAACTTCTACATTCTGCCTGGACAGAGTGATGCTCTTTTGTGTGGAAACAGCTCTGACTCTGGGTAAGTAAGATGTGGTTCAGTTCAGTTAAATTCCATCACACCCTTTGCAACAGGATACCTCAGAGCGATTAACTGACAACAGTTCTTAGAGGGACGTGCGGTAAATGGCCCAAACAATAGTAAGAATAAGCTGTTAGATAAACATGTGGTGGAAAAAAAATCACGTACAGAGTTCATATACCTGAACAAGCATGTAGATTTCATTGGTTAGGAAACAATAACTGGGTGTGTTTAAGAACCACGGCCATACGTTTGCCGTCTTCGAATCTGTCAGTGTGGTTTGAAACACAAAGTGAGTTTTTAGCTAAACTGTAGATTCAGTGTGGATGTCTCCCAGGCTGTAGGTGCTGTTCACAGCGCTGTAGTGTGCAGGACATTCTGAGCGCATAACCACCACACACAGTCCTGCTCACATCCATGGAGAGAGAAGTATTTTTGTGAGTCTGACTGTGTGTTCCTCGCCGTCCCAGCCGGTGCCCTGAGGGATACACATGCATGAAGGCTGGGAGAAACCCAAATTATGGCTACACCAGCTTTGACAGCTTCGGCTGGGCTTTTCTGGCTCTCTTTCGCCTCATGACACAGGACTATTGGGAGAACTTATACCAGCTGGTAAGATCCTGTGCTTTTCCTCACCTGTCTTTCCACAAAGTATTCCCTTAAGAAAATGAATAAGGGAGACAGTGAACTTTAGTGGAACTGCATGAAGGGATGCAGGAGGAACGGGGATGCTGCGTGACGCCAACCTCGTTCTAGCTCAGTAACTCAAGTCCAGGTGACCCATGTGCTACTGTCATTGTAAGTGCGGTATCGATACATTAACATTACTTTGTCAAATCCCATGAGAATTGTTTCAATCTACTTCACATTTCAACAGGATAGTCTAACAAGTTTTTAAAGACACATCTGAGTCCACTTAAGTGGATACCTAATAAATGCAAAGTTCAATTTAGTGGATAAAATTTTCCAGTCCCATAGTTCATATTCTCATGTTAATGACATTGGTTAGGTTGACACACTGTCAGCAAGCGGAGGCTGTGCGCCGTTGCACTGTCCACAGAGACAAAGACTGCTGCATGTCATTGACAGCCCAAATCATTATCTGCCATCAGTCCCGCTCCAAATTGCTGGTTTATGATTCTCGTCGTCCTGCATCTGAAGCTCCAGTGACCGTCATCCCACAGTCCTACAAGCAGTAGCCACCCTGCATCATTTTATGGAGGCCAGCAGCTGCAGCTCCTATGAAATGCAATGCGGCACTGCATAATGGAATTTTGCGAAAAAGTAGTGAACTCTGAACATTTTTGAAAACTAGTACATGTATGTAAATAATAGCAAACTGTACGTAATAATAATAATAAATTACACTTTACACCTTCGCATCACTGTATGTTCCTCGTTTAGTTGGTAGCTTCTAGCATGTTAAGAGACCTGTGGATAAAGAAAATTCTCCAAGTAACTGAATACTGTAGGTGCAGGCCCAAGGCTACCCCCTAAAGTGGACTCAACTGTACTTTCATGGATTTATACAGAACATACCATTATACATTATACTTCAGGTTGGCTTGAAATCCATCCTGTTTATGTCAATTACAATTACTTAGTATACTGTAGCATTTGTTTTATTCATTTATGATATATTCGCACTTTTGTACATGATTAGTTACATAATTTTTTTCACTTTATAATTTAGTCATAATATCATTTTTTTCAATTTATAATTTTAGCAAAAATAAATTACCTGACACTGGTTCATTCTGAGGCATGGTGGTGCAGCTAGTCTTGCTGTTGCTTTGCAATGTTTGAGCTTTTTAGGCATGGATTTATACCCAGATCAGTCTGAGGGGAGTCTGCATGTTCTCCTCTGCATGTTTGCATGGGGTTCCTCTAGATGTTCTGATTTCCTACCACAGTCCAAAGACAAGTGTTTCAGGTTGATTTGGTCACTCTAGTTTGCCCATAGCATATGTGACTTTATGTGGCTACCCTATGATGGTGTGTAGTTTCCTAACCTAGTGCCCAGTAATTCCAGCCTTGGCTCTGGACCACCACAATCCTACATGACAACCCTTTTATAAAAGGGACCATCAGTTTAACAAATGAACTTTAAAGAATTGGGAAATCATGCAACTGAAACACAACGCCAGGAAATTCCAGAGGTAGATCAGCGGCAGGTTATTGTGTTATGAACGTGTGTGTTCATATTTATTCTATCTAAAAGATAGAGTGAGAGAAAGAAACCATTGTATCTTGCAGGTCTCAACTCTGTCATTGCAAATTTCATAAAACATTTCCCAGGTCAACTACTTCCCCTTTGTGAAAGGCCACAAGTAGTCAAGCTCAAACAAAGACATGCTGTCGCTAGATAATTTTGGCAAATTGTGATGGTAACCAATGGCTGTAATTTTGATGAACAAAATGCATCCTCCTTGACCAAACACCTCTACAGGTCTCAAAAACAAATTTGGAATAGGCAAACATGTTTGGCACTTACTGCCAGCTGTGCTCTTCTCTCACCTCTTCACCTTATCCTTAACCAGATCGCTTATTCTTTGTTGTTAATAAACCCCAAGTTTTGCTTCTGTCAAACTAGAGCCCAGAGAACCTGAAACACATTCTTCTCAAAAAAAATTCCTTGCTTCCCGCTGCTCAGGATGCCCAGCTTCACCGAATACTGGAACTCCACTGAGGGCAACAGGAAGGTAGCATCAAATGTGCCCACACATGCATTTCAGACGAGCATCCCGAGAAACTTTGGACAGCCTCTCTGCTAACCCTAATAAACCCTTCTGAAGGTGTCTGTCCTGGGTGAATTCAATTTTCCTTGAGAAGCAGATGCAGCAAACACCATATTTTGAAATGATCACAGAAAAAGTATTGTTATTTTCTGAGGCTCTTTAGCTGCGGTGGTGATGACAAAAGTGTGTGACACTGACCATGTCTACATCAAATATTTTAACATAACGCTCCATAACAGATGAAATGACGGCACGCTTTGTTACAGAAATGTTAACTATATGATAATACTTGGAAAAAACACTCAATTGCAGCGATGTTTTAGAACACCAACAAAAATGTGAAATATAGCAGTGTGAGATTTTGGCCTAAAAAATACAATATAAAATATACTTTTTATGTTATTTAATGTAATATTCTCAAAAAATGAGCTGGTGTTATTGTAGCATAGCTGGCATCAGTATCAGAATTACAGTAGAGTAAGACAGAGAAGCCAGGGTTTCTACAATGGGCGTATTGATTCCTTCTGGCTTTGTCGTTTCAGCAAAATGCACCCATTTCTCTCAAGACCTCTTGTTTACTACATTCTGCCTCTTCCATCCTCTTTGCAGTATTCTTTTCCAGGAAATGTTCTGCTGTACCTTACTCATAATAAGCTGCATCCACACTGGCGAAAGACCTCCGTCCTTCTCTTCCTAGACTACACAACTGCATACAATAGACTGAAAAATCCAAATTTTCTTTCTCCATTAACCTCCGTGTAGGCTGATTTTGTGCAGCCCTCTGTTCCATCCTGCGCTTCTCAGCCTCAGTGTAACAAGGGAAACACTTAGGACTCCTAATGCACGGGTGAATGGAGAGAAGCATTAAATATTTACTTTAGTATAACAGTAAGAAGCAATCAGAGGGATCGGAAATGACTCTAAAACTGGAAGTAGATTTTTAGCTGGTTTTTAGCCTATATTTAGTCATATGTTAAAATGTGGGTTTCACCACTGACAAAGACTGGTAGTGAAAACCAAACTGTATTATCTTTTACTAATAAATTTAAATATCTTTATTATCTTTATTAACTTTTTACATGATGCTGTATTAGGATAGATGGGAAACAAGTCAGAAAAAGACACCAAATAAATAGACTCCAGTCAGTGGCTCCATGTCCAGAAGTAAATCAACAAAAATATGCGTGGCTTTTATTAATCTACTGTGCAAATGAACATAAATGTTTGCTTCATTCCAATATTGAAGGTAAATGACAAAGCCATTGATTCTGTAGTGCAATAAGGACCTTTTACGCAACATGCAACCAATATGTGATGTGGCGTAATCTTCAGAATAAGGTAGCAGGTGGCTAGTGCACTTTGCCAGTCTCTGAATGATACAGCCCAGTCTGGCACTGCTGTATTTTAATAACACGTCTGCAAAGATGCAAATGACATTCTGTGTTACTCTCACAGCATGGCTCACCATATGTATTTTCCATGTTCCAGAACAGCCATTTCTTTTCTATTCATCCTTTCTTTTCCAATCTCTTGTCCCATAGCCTTCCGCGCATGGCATTCCTCTCCCAGTCCAGCAGCCAGGGCAGTTTAGACCACTACAGTGCGTGTGTGTGTGTGTGAGATGCACTATTGGCAATGTCCCTGCACTGTGGCCATGTTCTCGTGCTCACCTTGCAGAATGCATTGCAGTGCACTGCTCTCATTCACCTTGCAGATCTTTTTGCACCAAGCTTCATACAGATTATGTCCAAGCACTTCCTGTATATCAATAATAAATGTTCATGTCAGAGTAAAGTTACTCTGCCATCTTTATGAGAGGAGCCCATACTACCCACAATCCACCTCTGCTTAATGGGAAACTCCAACTTTTACCCAAAACCTAAAACTCTGAGAAATTCCTGGGAGGACTGTATAGAGCTCAGTTCAATGCTGCTGATCAGGGGAACAGTGTAGGTTGGGCTGGAGATGTTTCAATTCCTGTAAATAAAAATCCAGTTAACCACAAATGATATTCGTGCAAAAAATTTTAGCTCAACTTAAATATGGAAGTAAACTATGGCATCCTTACACAAATATTTCTGGCTTATCAATGGAACTCATGCACGGTAGCACCTCAGTTAACATTCTAGATGTGTTCTGGAGAAATGGATTGAATAGTGAAACAGCACTATAACAGGTCATTAATACAATATATTGTATGAATGGAGCACACAAGCAACAAAATGGAACAGAACAGTTATGCTTTTAACAGTAGCAAATTAAAGCAAAATACGGCTTAGTGATAACAATTACATTTGACATAATTTAAGCATTTCTTTTAAAAAAAAGTAAATTTTTTTAAAGATGTAAAAATATGATTTTTATTATTATTATGGTAAATCATCTAAGGGCTAAAATTCCATCACAAAAGAGGCAATACAAGGTCACAGTAATCGAGGAGTTACTCTACTGATTTGTTCACCAATAGTCATGGTAACCTGACATTATTTCATTTTTATTTCTCTCATGGCTATAATGTAGACTATTTATACTGGACATCTTGGCCAGCAGTCATGCTGGTACCCAGAAATGTTTAAAAAAACTTGCTTTGTGCAAGTACCAAACTTTTTCACGTACCCCTTCCCTGTAGACACTGAGGGCTGCTGGGAAAACGTACATGATCTTCTTTGTGCTCGTGATCTTCGTGGGCTCTTTCTACCTGGTGAACCTCATCCTGGCTGTGGTGGCCATGGCTTATGAAGAGCAGAACCAGGCCACCATAGAGGAGGCTGAACAGAAGGAAGCTGAATTCAAAGCCATGCTAGAGCAGCTGAAAAAACAACAAGAAGAAGCGCAGGTAACCGTCTCATCCTTCTGCTCAGGCTACATTCCTCTTCCTTCCATCCACTTACCTTTTCTTTCCCTCTTGTTTCATGGGATTCACACCCATCTCCAGGCTGCAGCTATGGCAACCTCAGCAGGTACTGTGTCGGAGGATGCAGTGGAGGACGATGGTGGGGGCCACATGTCCTGCAGCTCTTCCGAGATGTCCAAGCTGAGCTCCAAAAGCGCCAAAGAGCGGCGCAACCGCAAGAAGAAGTGGCGGCAGAAGGAACAGTCACGTGGTGAGGAGAAGGGTGACAGCGAGAAGAAATTTGTCAAGTCCGAATCTGATGATGGGAGCAGGAGGAGCAGGTTCCGCTTCCCAGACAACCGCCTGGGCCGAAAGCCCTCCATGAACCAGGTGAGGCCATAAGACAGGCAGGAGGTGGGCCATCGGGGCTTTCTGGGAGTTGAAGGACAGAGTAAGGATGCTGTGGATGTTCCAGGACCTCAGTTTTAGTTGGACTTAGTGAAATATCAAAACAGGGAACATGGTCGTGTCCATCCAGAGTGCGACGCTGAGTTTCATGTTATGCTGCCAGGACAGTAAAAGCATGGAGCCGTGGCACAGTCTCACTAAGAGGCTTCACTTTAATTTGTGTGCTGATGTGAACTGGTGTCACTCTCAGCACTGGTCAATAAGTACTCGCGTTAATGTCCGCTCCGTGCCCCAATCCCTTGAGATTTGCTCTAAGTTGGGGAAAGTGTGGAATACACTGAGTGCTAGTGATTTTATAAGTATTGCTTTCTTCAAATCTGAATCTGAAAGCAGTAATGCGGCTTGTTTTTCTGTTATGTTTTCGATACATTTGTTCATAAACCCTGCAGTGCACAACACTGTCTGCCCAGTCATGTGCAAGTTTCCAATACTTTTTTCAGAAGTGACCTGCGATTCAGCATGATGATAATCATTTTAAAAAGAATTTATATCCTCATTCAATTTCTTGGTGATTTTCGGTTTTGTTCAAGCCTTTAAGAAAAGAAATTATGCACAAATTTCCAGGTTAAATTACCGTAAAATGATGCAAGTAGTCACCCTGTTGAGCCAGGTGCTTTTGTCCTCCACCTTGCCTCTCACTTACTTGTTTGTTCCCCCAGTCCCTACTCAGCATCCCAGGGTCACCCTTCCTCTCACGGCACAACAGCAAGAGCAGCATCTTCAGCTTTAAGGGCCGTGCCAAGGACGTGGGATCCGAAAATGAGTTTGCAGATGATGAGCATAGCACGGTGGAGGAGAGCGACGAGCGGCGGGGCTCCCTGTTCAGCCCGTACCGCCGCAGCAGCTACAGCGGCTACCACGGCAAGAGGAACAGCACTGTGGACTGCAACGGCGTGGTGTCTCTCATCGGGCCTGGACGCCTACTGCCTGAGGTGAAAATAGATAAGGCAGCTTCTGATGACAGTGTAAGGAAGTCAGTGAGTAGATCAGTCTAGGCATGGTGCTCTTTTTTTCCCCTCTTTTTCTTTCCTCAGGTTTCCCTTTAGCATTTGCCCATTTACCTTGCAAGTCCTGTTGAACTTTCTGCTCCCTCTACCTTTTTCCGCCTTTAAATCCCATCTAATACTATGCTGCCCCTTAACCCCAAAAAACAAAAAACTGTGAGAAACTGCAATTCTGCTTCTTTTATTTTTAATACTGTTTACAAAGTTTGGTCTCAAATTTCCCTTTTTTTCTTGTTTTGGGTGATTTTTTTTTTCTTTAAATTGATCTTTTCCAACCATGGCAAAGCTCCTTCTAGAGTTTTGCTGATGTAAATAATAGTGGTTTACAGCTGCTGAAAACTGATAGGGATTTCTGATCAGCTTTTGGATGCCAGTGAAGCTGAAGAAGGTCCCTGCCCCTGGCTTGCTGTGTGAGGCCTTTCAGCCATTTGCTGCTGCTTGTTTTTATGACCTTCTAGAGCGGATTCCAACCTTGAGCTAAGAATTGATTTCAGCATGTATTGACAAGAAGGTTGGGCTGTGTTCTACGTTGTGTGAGATGGTCACATTGCAACAGAAGAACAGAATGCACAACCTTCCACTTCCTTGCTGAAGCTCAGTGGAATCTTGTTTCACTTCTTTTCACAAACTGCAAACCATTTAGGTTAATATCTTGTTTATTAGGTTGGTTCCCCTTGCTCTGTTCACACAAAGACTTGGAGAACAGACCAACCGTCTTTAGCGCTTATTCTAGCTAACATAGTGGTTTGGCTTGCTTGTAATTCACCCAGCCTGGGTTTCTGCATATTTACTAACAACCAGTATCTTTAATTTGTCCACTCCTTGCATAACTACTGCATGCAACTGCATGCAGGTCTTCGTGACAGCCTACTCTCCCTCTTTCCCCATGTTCAGTTTACACCTTGAATTGGGAACTGTGGGACAGAATACTTGGTCAGACCCTGGGGGAATGGAGTGAGTGTCTACTGTGGACTCACAGATGAGTTGCAAAGAAATTTTAAAATGGTTCCTGCACATTTTTTACAGTAACAAAATGGATGACTGTTAAATATAAAGCTCTAAAACTTTTTTAAAAAATTGTGTTTACTTGTGGCAATAGTGAATATGCTAATAAAGTGGTAGTATGTATTCTACCGCTTGTCTATGAAATCACTTATCTTAGTCACTTTGAAAATACAGATGGTCCCCGAGTTACAATGATCTGACTTCCAATTTTTGACTTTATGATGGTGCGATAGCAATATGCATTCAGTAGAAACCATATTTGGAATTTTGTATTTTGATCCTGGCAAAGTGATATGCGGTACGACACTCTCACGATGCTGGGCAACAGCAGCAATTCACATATCCCAGTTTGCCACGTGGTCGTTAGTGTATACAACTGATACTCTACAGTGTTCTGTGTTGCCAGCATTTTTTGGCTATCTCCCTGTGTCTACAAAATGCCCATCTGTGTTTCCGAAAAGCGGCATGAAAGCGGAAAGCCCCTAATGACTTTTAAGGTAGGCTAGGCTAGGCTATGATCTTCGGTAGGTGTTATGGCGTGGGTTGGTGGAAGCAATCGCGAGACACCACGGTAATAAGTTTAAGTTCCGTTAAACTCTTTACTGTGTGTTGTTTCCGACAAAGAGTGTTACCATTAGCTGGGAGCTAGCACTAAACATTAGCCACTGGCAGTAAAGAAAAACGGAAGATGCCACAATTGAAAATAAATAAAATACAACTTCTTAGCAAGACAGTGGTTGCAGGAGAGTTCACAAGGGGCAGTGGAAACTATGCACTGACAGGAAGTCTGGGTAGTAACTAAATGCCGTCCGCGATTGGTTTCTACGCCAGTCATCCAGTGCTCAGCCTGAAGACAGGGGCAGAGGCCTACGTTCCATTGCTGAAGCGGCCACAGGCATGACAGTAGGTTTGGTGTATTAAATGCATTTCCGACTTACAATATTTTCGACTTACATTGGGTTTATTGGAACATAACCTCCATCGTAAGTCGGGACCGTTTGTACAGCAGATTTCTTCAGTAAAGAACTATGTTCAAAAAACAATAGCAAAAAAGCAGGTTCAGGACCACAACTCTGCCTTACTACTCCCGTTTTTTGGACAATGCAGTGCCACCATTTCCTCGGCACTCCCAGCTCTGTGTGTTTTTTTTTTACTGAACTACCGCATAAATACCTACATCGGTGTCTTAGAAGAGAATCGTAATGCAAATATTCACACCAGCCTTTTCTTCCTGTGGTTGATCTTTATACCTGTTTGTCCACTAGTAGTTCGTCTTCACTGCTCCTCCTATGTCTGAATCCACCTGCATGGTGTCAAAAGTACACTTCCTCACTAAAAGTGCTATCATGTTGAGTGGAAGGTTTCCCTCTAGTCTGGCTGAACTGCATCCCCCTACACACTCTTCTCTGTCATAGCAGTGATGAGTGGGTCACTACAGACTGGAAAAGCACACCAAAAACCAATCTCCAGGGAGAAGGCCATAGCTACACTGCATAAGGATTCTCTTTCAGTTGTTTACTCACCACCTTGACTCCCTCCCCATACAGCCTACCACAGACGTGGAGGTGAAAAAGAAGATTTCCGGCTCCCTGATGGTATCTGTGGACCAGCTCAACACCTCTTTTGGCCACAAAGAACGGGCCAACAGCGTCATGAGTGTTATCACCAACACCTTGGTGGAAGGTACTGTTTGCTTTTCCTGTGTATTCCATCTCTTCTCACCTGGTGCAGATGTTTTTCACGTGTATTATCTTTAATGCTGTACTAAGATGTAAGCAGAAGCACTTTCCGCCTGTTTTTGTTAAATCTTATACAGACGTTAAGATTAAGATCAGCCACTGATATGTCGTGCAAGGTGGCAGAGACAATACGTTCTATGACTGTTTGCTTGTATCTACTCTTCTCAATGTCCCACAGAGCTTGAGGAGTCCCAGCGCAAGTGCCCTCCTTGCTGGTACAAGTTTTCCAACAACTTCCTGATATGGGAGTGCTGCCCATTATGGATAAAAATCAAGGAGATTGTCAACCTGATTGTTATGGACCCTTTTGTGGATCTGGCCATCACCATCTGCATTGTGCTCAATACGCTCTTCATGGCTATGGAACACTACCCCATGACGCCCCACTTTCAGGGGGTGTTGACTGTTGGCAATCTGGTGAGTGCCTCTTTGCTAGGAGTTTATTTGGCTCAAATGACCAAAAGTATCACCACTGTATGTTGAGGTTTTTACACACTATGAAAGAGTTTGCTTTTCCTTTGTCACTAAACTTCTAAATCTAATCTAAAATCACAACCAACAATGAAACTGAAATGGCTGTGTCACAATATTTTTCATAAGTTGCACATGCCAGCATAAGGTCACAAAAAATCACGGTCTTCCATCAAAATATCTCTCACTTCCTCACAGCACCTGTACTGGTGTCAGCTGTATTGCACTGAATATCAATTAAATATTTACCAGTGATTATATTTATGTTTTAGATTGCAAACCCAGCCATCTCTTTTGACCTTATAGACATCAGCAGGACCATAAATAAAACCAGGTAAAATAAGGTATCTGGCCCCAGGTACCAGCCAAATGTGAGTTAGTTAGCGGATGCATTTGGTTGATGCTGATCAGTTGCCATCATCAAGAGGTTGTGTTTTTATTTTTTTGTAGCTGTTTGACATAAGATGGGCCACACAGGCAGCAGCTTCGTAATAAGTTGAGGGCAAATTACCAACTGAAAAATCTTTGTGGAGCAGACCATAAGCTGCCATGAGTGTGCAGTCATTGCTCTTGGGAGAAGTCCTGAATGTCAACACAACATATCTGATGAATCAGCTGTGCAAGCTGGACCTTCAATCACTGGCACATAGCATCTCCTCTGGAGCTGAGGTCATTTACGCTGATAGGTGCCACGTCACCTGAGATGTTTGCTGAACTGTGGAGTTACAGAATGCGTATCATTGGCGACATGAGAGCACGATAAGATCATAGGGGTGGATTCAGAAATAGTGCAGTAGTCCTGTTTCAGCTATCAGCGTAACCTGGTGTGAAACTCCTGACGAAAGGAAGGTTTCTTCTAGTTATTAGTTGTCAGACACATGTTGCAATACAACTGGTTTAAGTGTTCAGTATCCCAGTGATTGTTTCAGGAATGCTTATTGGTACAAAACCAGCTGCAGCACTGGGTCATTTCCTCCGGTTCCACTGTAGGGACTTTTCCTCTATGTGGAATAATCCAAACTTTACTACAGTTAAAGAACAATGCAGCAGCTTTCAAATATTGTGTGTCCTAAGGGTCAGGCCTTATGAAGTCACCTGTGAAACTGGAGCATTTTGGTTTAAATGATTTTCCTTTAATGTTGCCCCCTGAAAATATCTACAGATCTGGGTTTATGTAGGGAGATGACCAAACTTTGGCAGGAAGAAAGGTAATGGTTGCTTTTAGAACCGTAACACTTCATTCTGTATCATAAATCTTGTTTAATATAGAAAAATGTAGCAATTTAAAACCAATAAAACTCACTTCCAAATTATTTGTTATGAAAGTGTTTTAAAAATTCAGATAGTGATTTTTTTTTACTTTTAATCTGTCAGATTTTTTTCTACTGTATAAAAAAATATATGTACTATATAAGTAAAATAACTGAAGCTCACTTTATACATTTGTGATAAAAGTTTTTGCCCATGTAGTATCTTTGTCATGTTTTGCAAAAACATTTTTAAAAAATCAAAACTTGGAAATTAGTAGTAATGTTACTTGTGGCAATAATGAATATGCTAATAAAGTGGTAGTATGTATTCTGCCGCTTGTCTTGGAAATTAGTAGTAATGTTCTGCTTACTACTGAAATGTTTATTTAGAATCCTGCATGCTTCAAAGAAGCAAGCCACTTGGTTTAATCTTTACTGCTTGTTTTTCACAGGTCTTCACTGGGATCTTCACTGCTGAGATGTTTGCTAAACTGGTTGCCATGGACCCTTACTACTATTTCCAGGAGGGTTGGAACATCTTTGATGGCTTTATTGTGAGCCTGAGCTTAATGGAGTTGGGTCTGGCAGACGTGGAAGGGTTGTCTGTGCTGAGATCATTCCGCCTGGTAAAGTTGATGATGAACAAATCCTTTCACGTTCCTCTTATACCTTGTAACATTGTTCACATGTACTATAGTCATCTACATGGCAGAAATTTCATTGTTTCCATGTTTAAAACATGATAGGTTTGTTGGCTGGCTTAGTAATGCTTTTCATGTTTTCTTTTCTTCCCTTCTTGTCCTTCCTCTGCATTCCTGCCACTTTGTGTACTCAGCTGAGGGTGTTCAAACTGGCCAAATCCTGGCCCACCCTTAACATGCTCATCAAGATCATTGGTAACTCTGTGGGGGCCCTGGGAAACCTGACCCTGGTGTTGGCCATCATTGTTTTCATCTTTGCTGTGGTGGGCATGCAGCTCTTTGGCAAAAACTATAAGGACTGTGTGTGCAAGATCGCTGATAACTGCGAGCTGCCCCGCTGGCACATGAACGATTTCTTCCACTCCTTCCTCATCGTGTTCCGCGTACTGTGTGGGGAGTGGATCGAGACCATGTGGGACTGCATGGAGGTCGCTGGGCAGACCATGTGCCTCATTGTCTTCATGATGGTCATGGTCATTGGGAACTTGGTGGTAAGAAAAATGTACCTAAAATCACCTGTGGAAGACAGTAAGCTGCTCTGTATTGATGCACCTCACATTGTTGATAGTAGATAGTAGACCTCAAAATATTTTGAAAGTAGCAGTCAGAACATCACTTCTCCTCTATACTCTTGTTCCAAGCTATTCTTTTCAGCATGATACGGTCACCTATATTGTGGAACGTGTCATTAATAAGAGCATCGTAATGATGTTATGTGATATGGTCTGGGCCATCTCTGTTTATACTTCTTAGGTGCTGAACCTGTTCCTTGCCTTGCTACTGAGCTCCTTCAGTGCAGACAATCTGGCAGCCACAGATGATGATGGCGAGATGAACAATCTGCAGATCTCCGTTATCCGCATCAAGAAAGGTATCGCCTGGGTAAAGGCCAAGGTGCGGCTCCTGGTTGCCACCATCCTGAAAAGGACAGTGCCAGAGGAAGTAAAGCCACTGGATGACATGTATGACAAAAAACTGAATTGCATCGCCAACCACACCGGCGTGGACATCAACAGGGAGCTGGATTACCAGAAAAATGGAAATGGCACCACCAGCGGCATCGGCAGCAGCGTTGGCAAGTATATGATTGATGAGGACCGCATGTCCTTCATTCACAACCCCAACCTCACCGTGCGCGTTCCCATCGCTGTGGGTGAATCCGACTTTGAGAACCTCAACACTGAAGACTTCAGCAGCGAGTCAGACGTCGAGGGAAGCAAAGATGTGAGTATGAAAAGACTTAATGCAGAATCCAGACTGTGCTAAAGTGAATGTTTGCACAAATTGAACTATGGAAGATTTGTTTAAACACTAGGCTGACTTCAAAAGTCAGACTCAAATTTTGCTAAAATGTGTGTTTTTTTACGTTAAGATAGAGATATTTCTCCCTTATAAAAATTCTCTCAACAAAAGTTAAAAGTACAAAAAAATCCACTGAGTCAGCAACACCTGTAAACAGGTTATTTATTATGAGTCTTTTTTCTTTTATTCCTTCAAACCAATTAACGCACATTAATATTTATTTTTAGAAAAAGGATTTTTAAGTCCATGTGATTTTTGCATTGGTTGTAGCTTTTACTGAGTTAGCTGAAAGCCTTAAAACGATTCTTATGATTCTGAATGTGCTGTACAAAACATTCACCTAAGTAGTAGAACACAGTCAGATGTCACTCACATTTTTAAACCAATTTTCCAGTCACTGGCAGACACAGTTTGTGACTTGTGTCATAACAGGTATAAAAGTAAGCCATTTATAAGAATTACTAGGAACAATTTGAATTTTTATTTGCAGCTAAGCTTCACCTTTTTTTGTTGTCCTGGTGTCTCTGCACCATCATGGCTGATGTCTTCCTGGAGTAGAGCAATTATGATTTCCTAGTAGTCTGGAGGAGTCAGTCAGTCAGTCAGTAAGTCCGAATGCTTCTGCTTGTTGTGCTGAAGGTCACAGTTGGGCATATAAGACCATCCATAAATCTGTGCCGGGACTACACTTGTATTCTTTTGAGCAGATAATTCAAAGCATATATTAATCCTTGGTCTCCTCACCCTGTCAGTAGCGTTCGCCTGGCATAAAGCTGTGATTTAGGAGATTTCTCCCTTCGCTTTCCCATCACTCACAGAGTTGCTGCAGTTCTGCGTGAAATGAGTGCATCTGTCCTTAAGGGTGTTAAAATCTGTTCTTCCATCCATCTTTAGATGAGGTTAATTTAAGCCAGGTCAGCAGGGGCCCATTAATAATGTCATCTGAAAAGACTATTAGTCTCATCTTGAGCATTTTCTGCATGTTTAATTCATTGCTGTTCAGCGCCTCTCATGTTGTAAGGGACAGGAGTGTTCTACTCAGCTTCCACATATATGCATGCCTGGCATCCATTTGTGACCAAGAGTACAAATGGTTCATCCAGACTAGAGTTATATGCAAGTAGAACTTTTTTTGTAATATTTGTGCTAAAGACATGATTATTATGGCCAGATCCTTTAAATGCACAGCTATAAGTTCAGCCTTTTGGACATCATCCACTGTCTAGGTTTATCTGTTCCCCGCTTTTAGGTCCCCCTCTTAACAAGCAATAATTTATTATGTGAAACAACTCCATTAGGTGTTGGGTGGTTACACAAGTTATCATTATTTCAGTATGAGGACATATTAATTTTATTAACATATTTAAATTTTGTGTTTAGCAGTTCATGCTGCTGAGGGGATTTCATATACATCGGCCCAGAAGAGCAAATATCCTACTACATGAAGCCACAGGCTCATTATCTAAGCCAAAGGGCACCAACTGTAATATCAAGTTGTCTCAAATTTTCATTATGTGTGACCCCATCCAGTGGAGGTGACTCTTGTGTCTTTGTTTAGAAACACGTAGAGATGTTTAAAATAGATGATGTGTTAAAACCCTGTACTGAAAACCCTGGGATTCTAGCACATTCCAACAGGAAAGACAAAGTCCACAGGGAATTTGCAGATCTAAATAAAAGCCACTGAAGAGCTCTGTGATATATATGGGGCTTGGAACAGATGGTTTACGAGTCACTGTTTCTCCTACTGCCCAGTTGGATGATACCAGCTCTTCAGAAGGAAGCACCATTGACATCAAGCCAGAAATGGAGGACGTGGTTGTTGTGGAAGTAGTGGAGGAATACATGGACCCAGACCCCTGCTGGACAGAAGGTGAGACTGCTCTTATGGCCACCATTTGGCACCCCAGGGTAGGCACAATATCACCGCAAATTTACCTGGCTGGTGTTTTGGCTAAATATATATACAACACTAGTAAC
Organism: Heterotis niloticus; assembly: GCA_018136845.1. Taxonomy (NCBI): domain Eukaryota; kingdom Metazoa; phylum Chordata; class Actinopteri; order Osteoglossiformes; family Osteoglossidae; genus Heterotis; species Heterotis niloticus. The sequence continues at coordinate 2,063,926 of CM030898.1, forward strand.
TATAACCAGAGCTGTAACTAAGGGTCTGAATGGTGATGATGGTTCTGAGTTACACCAGGAAAGGGCCCACAAAAGGTTTAATTTATTTTATTTTAAAAGCATTATTATTATTATTATTATTATTAGTCTCTTATACAATTATTATTATTATTATTATTATTATTATTATTATTATTTTATTAAGGTAAACCATTATTTTCAAAGAGGCATAATTCCAAACAATGCCTCTGGCTCCTAAAGGCTGCCTACCCCTTCTGCATGGGGATAAAATTAAAGCCCATACCTGACCCATGAAATCACAATCCAGATCCAACTCAAATGGTGTTGCTAGATTTCGAACCTGAACCAAACCTGAATCCAGAATCAGATCATTCTCCTTTCAGAATGAAGAATTGCCTGCACATGCACAGATACATTCACACAGATCCGGTTTTACAGTGCTTTGTATGGCTACTGTCCACTTCAGCTGTTAGAAAATTCTGTGCACCAAGAGAAGCTGTTGTTTTGGAAATTTGTAATACTTTTGAAAGAGGGGAATGGCTAGACTGCTTTTGTCAGAAGTTTTCTGGTCAATTTTCTAGCTTATAAAGTTTTATACATGGTTTTACAGTTTTTTTTTGTTTTTTTTTTAGTCAATGCACTGATTATTTTTTGCATTTTCTGTTTTATTGCTTTCCATTTAGGTTATCCTATCATGGATATTTTCCAACGTAGCTTTACCTTTCCAGTTTGTTTTAATGATTAATGGATTCGTTTTTTACGTGGCAGTCTTGTTGTTCCTTAGATGACTATAACAGGTCTACTAAAAAAGCTGTCACTATAAACAAAGGGAACATGCTCTTTACTGGGTTTTAGCTACTTTCGGCATCATATCAGGAGATAACACACCTACATGTAAACATTTATTATCTTTGTGGCATTAGCTTACACTATCAGCCACTGAGAACCGAAGACAAATTGTCTGTATGTGTATGCATACTTGGCCAAGTAAGTCGGATTCTGATTCCGATTCTGATTCTAATAACTGCCATGCTGTAATAAGTGGTATTTCTATTTCCAACAGTTCTTCTGTTATTATAAGTCAAAATATAACCGCAGTCCCTACACTGTATGTGACTGGTGAGCTTTCTTGAGCATAAGGAAGCCGTCCTGTACTCATATGGCATTTTGGACGGTTCTCCCTTTTGTGAGCTTCTGATAATTTCTGCTATTTGGTGTTTTGTTACACACAGAAGAGAGTGTCCAAAATAAGTTGCTGATTCCTTTTAATAAAAATAAATGAAAAAGTAAAGATTAATTTTCATTTATTAGGAAACAAACCCTAACTCAACCCGAGCCTGAAACTGTAAGTGAAAAATCGATCTGAACTTGGCCCGATACCTGATATTTTGTTGGGCCCTAACAGGCACGGGTCTGGTAGCCGACTTCTACTGCCTACAACTGATGAAAAATATATTTAAAGCCTACAAATTTTCCTTATTTTTCATAAATTTTTCTTCTTAGTTGAGATATTTAGAATGAGACAACAGTCATTTCTGTAGGAATTTTTGTTTTGTTAGTATACAACATTATATTTCCCAATGCGTCACATAGCAGTGTTGCATAACCATGATACATGCAGCATAGGTGCAACTGGTCCTCCAAATTCCAATAATAGGCATATAAACAAATATAAATAAATGAATAAAAAGCGTGTTGATGGCTTCTAGGAACACAGGGATGTCCTCTCTACATGCAGCACGGGAACAGAGTGTGACATTAATTGTGTCCTCCCACAGCCTGTGTAGCGCGATACAAGTGCTGTGATGTGTCCATCACGGAGGGCTGGGGGAAGCACTGGTGGTACCTGAGGAAGACCTGCTATCTGATTGTGGAGCATAACTGGTTTGAGACCCTCATCATCTTTATGATTCTGCTGAGCAGTGGAGCACTGGTATGTCTTGCCAAATACGCAGGCACTATTAGATACCGTCAAACAGGTTTAAATTTAGAAGCTATCTGTTACGGTTAAATAAAGGTTTAATATAGAAGCTGGCTTTCTAAATGGCAAAAAAAGCCATTGACAAAAGATAACCTGCACAACTACTATTAATGGATTTATAGCAAAGATGTTGACTATTTGTTACAAAGGCAATTTAAGGGCTATTTTCCCTCTTTGACAAACTGTATCAATTAAATATTCATCCAAAAAGCTCTTGTAGCTTCAAAGGTGTTTAAAAATGTTATTCAGTTAAGCAAAAAGATGTAACGAGACATTGAAAAAGACAAAGAAAAAAGTTTTTTTTTCCGAATGTGACCCCAGAAGTATGTATTTCATAAATCTGGAGGGTGACCCGTCTCTTCACCACCGCTAAGTGGAAGTGTGGGAGGGTAATTTGATTTTGCCTACAGTGCTGCTCGTAATTGACCTTAATGGAAGCTGGTCATGCCTTTTAACATGGAAGTCCGGCTTGAATTACAGCAGTGAGCAGTTCTGTTATGTCTGTCAGATTTTCTGTCTCTAGAGGACTTAAACTCGCAGCTAATACGCACCATTAAGTCCTTGGCTTGCATTCAGCACCTATCTGCTAAAACATGATGGGGCTGTAGCATATATGTGGGGTGCGCAGTGTACTGTATACGTGGGGTATGTTAGCTATATGTGCTAACTGTAAAAGTACCGTACATGATATAGGAGTTTCCTGTCCACCCTTGTTATTGTTTTTCACTTTTCTGGTATTTTTATCTTCAAAAAAACAGTCATTTCAATTTTCATGAAATGCACATATATAATAATCGGTCGTTTTTATGTTTGATCAGTGACACCAGTTATCAGATAAGTTCTCGTTTCATAGAAGTGAAAAAAATTGATAAATGGAGAAAAATAAGGTGCCCTAAATGTCTTTTCTTTCCTTCCCAGGCTTTTGAAGATGTTTACATTGAGCAGAGGAAGACGATACGCATCATCTTGGAGTACGCAGACAGAGTGTTTACCTACATCTTCATCCTGGAGATGCTACTCAAGTGGGTGGCCTATGGTTTTGTCAAGTACTTCACCAATGCCTGGTGCTGGCTGGACTTTTTCATAGTGGATGTAAGTATCCTCCTGCTAATCTCAAACATCTGTCGTAATGTCTGCGTTTCACCTCACTCTGTTCTTTGTGGCCACTGCTCCATATGAAATTTAAGGCTTGGAGGGGGAACCTGCCAGTCCACCCTGTAGTTTTTCTGTCCCATGGCTGCAAGCTCATTGCCTCTGAATCCATACTTGCTTGTTTTGCAGTGCACACCATATGTATCCTCACAAAACATCCCAAAGTGTTTTTAGCAAAGTCAGTCGGTTGCATTTTGTTCCTCTGTGGGTCTCACATGGGTCAGGAGACAAACTGAGTTTGGTCTGGCAGGTCCTTCCCATACCTCCTAAGCATTTGAAAATCTGCACCATTAAAATATTCACATCATTGTTCTCAAGCCAAACATCCTGTGCTCGTCTCAAAATATGGCTGTTCAGCGTTTTCTACACCAGAACTTAACCAGCTAGTTTCACAATTTAATGAACAACACGGTTTTCCAGCTTATCTGTCCATAATATTTTCCTGAATCATCCTGCCATTTTCTCATCACTTTGCTTTAAGTTTAGATTTTGGTGAAGTTCATCAAGCACAGCAACCTAAAGTTCACCGTACATTCTATGACAGAATATACAGTATCTTGGATGCGTTGAGGAATAGCTTGACCGAATGAAACAAGAAATTTAGGCCAGAATGAAGTGTCAGTTTCCACTGTGCAGCCATATTGGGATGAGAAGAATACATGATGATAAAACCAAGAGTATGAACACAAACAGATACTAAGGAACATGCAAACACAACCAAAAATCAAGGTCGACACTGAGTGAATGCTCCGGCTTACATCAGTGCTGAAAGACACGTGTGTTGGATTAATGCAGCAGCGTCACCAAGCTTTCCATGAAAACATGTTGAGGGCAGCTGCGTTGTATAACAAAGAGAGCCAAAGGAAGGGGAAGTCATGCAGGAAAGCATAAAGATGAAAAATGTTACAGAATCGTGACAGGCAAGGAAGGACATTTCCTTCTTTGTGCCAAAGATTAGGTTCTAGGATCTGGATTAGTCAGCGGGGAGCCGTTGATGTTGCCTGTGAGGAAAATACATTGGGTGTTTTTCCCAGCCAAACCATCATGAACTCTCGTTCTCTGCCCTGCTGCCAGTACTTGGGCATGTTGCTACGTGCAAGAGGAATACATTTCAGAACTGTTACACTGATCCAACACTCTTGTTGTACATCCCTGTCAGTGTGCTGGCCCATCTCACTGGCATTCTCATGAACTGATGCCTTTTTGTACATCTCCCCAAAATTCATGTGGAACAGTGAAGCTTGAATACTGAAAGGCAATGTTCTGCTAATTAATTCTGACATCCTTTGTTCTCCAGAAGATCCTTCTCCTTTCAAGTGAAATGTGTCTAGATTTGACAGCTGAGTAGAATTCGGTTCCCATTAGCAGGGCAGTGCCACAGAACCTAAAGCTGAACCGATACAGGAGCTTCTAGTTTAAAAATCTGGCTGAATACTGCACAGATTTTGGCATCTGTGATTCACCCATTGGATACTGTTCACTTGTATTCAAGCAACACTGGAAACTGTGTATCAGTATGTTAAGCTTTGTCTCCAACTTGTTAATAGTTCATGTTGTACTTTGGTGTCTTCAGTGTTTTTCGTTCCCTGTCCTTCTTGCAAGCCAACTTCTGAACTGTTGACTTAGTCCATCAAATGCTCTTTTCATCCTGAAGATCAGCAGTATTTTATAGTCATAAAACCTGCGTCTAAGAACTTGCAGGCTATCTCCAAATGATGGATGATGGTGACTGTCGAAGGGGATGGAGATGCTACATTTACGGCTATCCCGAGAGGTTGGGTGTTTAAAAACAACATTAAAAAGCCGAAAGTACAGGGAGATGGGTCCCACAGTCAGGTTAACCCTTGTGTGGCCTCTACAATGTCCTGTAGAAGATTTATGTTAGTAGCTCTGTCTCCATTCCTGGAACAAAGCCCTCTCTGTGTTTTAACTTTGTTCCTTGCCATAGCCCTTTCAGCAGTGCCCAACACGTATGCTGGCCAAGACAAATCTTTGGGGTTTCTAAAAAGAGAGCTTGGGGTGGCCTGGGAGGATGCTGTTGTGAAATGCGTAAAGTAAATTTGACATGAAATGGATGAAAACACATTTTCTCTGCTTCTGAACAAGCAAATGTACTCTTTAATGATTCACGGGATGCTGCGCTCATCCTGTCGCTCAGTGTCAAGCCAGACCTTAATGGAGTCTGGGTACAAGGGCAATTAGAAATACAGTCACTGGGTCCTGCTGCCTGCTAATATGTGAGAGCTGAAGTAACCTCTACGGCTGGATCCTTTGCTGTATTCACATAGCCAGCAAATTTACAGTCTATCAGTCTTATGGTACAAAGCTGGGCCTGAAGTGACTACCAGTCCATTTCACAGCACTCTCCCTTCATATCTCCCCAAGCCAGTGTATTGGTTCTAACCTTCCTTACGCAACTAAAAAGAAGACTGGCCTGTACCCACTCTCTGCCTCCTCCCATCATCCCTTTTGCTCCACTTACACCAAGTGTTGTAGAGGGATTGTAGCTGTATGTGTACCGCTTGGGTTGGGTGTGAAAGCTATGTTTTTCAAGCTGTAATTGTTTGGTGATGTTTGGTCAACCAAATGTTTTAGCTCAATGAGACTGTGATGATTCTAAATGCCCTTATCCCCTACCCTCTGCCCTCAATAGTCCTAACCCCCTCAGCTCTCCTTATTGTTTCATGTGGTACAGAGATTTTATGATGTTGGGGACAAGCGAATGATGGTAAGTGCGCTCGTGGGTGGTCATTCTCTAACAAATCTCTGTTTGACCTGTGGTCTGTGCAGTGCGGTGCTATGGTTGAAAAACTGCAAAGGGTCTAACATGTGACAGGAGTGTTGGTTGTATTCAAGAGATGCCAAGGTTAGGCCTGCTGCAGGTTTTTGTGTGTGTCTGTACGTCTGTCTCACTCCTCTTGTGTTCCAGTGCTTCACATGTCTGTTCACTGTTCACGTATGTATGAAGCTGTGTTTCTGTGGAGATGCCAGGTGGGTGTTTGCAAGGGTGGAGTTCATGTTACATTGAACAAAATCACAGCCAGTCAGAGTCAGTTTTTGCTCTTTAACATAGCTGTTATCAGTGATAATGATTCCTGGCTCGTGATGTCTGAGGCCTTGGCATTCGCTGCTTCAGTGTAAACCGCCTGTTGTTCAGAAGCAGTTTTCTCATCTCATTTCCCTGCCAAAACGTAGAAATAGCAGCTGACGAGGTAACCATGCCTATGCAGGAAGTTACATAAGACGCACACGTTTAATGCTATGGCAACCCACAAAAGACCAATATTCACATCAAATATTAAAACAAGTATAAAAAACTGTAGCAATATGCTGAATTCAAATTGAGTGGAAAAAATGAGTCAACCTTGCACATATTAAATATATGAACATTTTATAGCTGATTACAAAATTTACTCTGCATTTCAAAAAAAACATTTCGTTTTGGCCATTGGGAAACTTTAGAATGCCGCTCAGTCTTCGCAAGTCCAGACGCAATTCTATGTGCAAAGAGCTTTTGTGCAGTGACAGTATGACACCAGTTTCCTGTTTGTGTCTGATATTTTGCTTGTTTTTGTAAGATGTGTCGAAGTTACGGCGCAGATGAGGTGGACAGCTGAGAACAGGGAGGCAAGGACAGACCGTAATGGACTGTTCAGCAGACTAGACCGAAATAGTTTTGATATCTATGCCTGTAATATATTACGGTCAGTGAATACTAAACTCGTTCAGTTAAATCTGGAGTTACAAAACTGTCTAGACTTGAAGGTGAAGTTCATGGTGGTTAAGTTGAACGTTTGTAAGATATTTGCCATTAAGTTAGATGCATCTCCCTAGAAGTCACGAAAAGCACCTAGTGATACAGTTTAATTCCTTTGTTGCATAGCCTCACTTTGCATTGATCGCACACTAGCGTTAAGGATACGAGCCCCTCTCGACGAGCCTTGTGACCCCACGCCGTGGATGTGGGCTGTGATGGAGAAAGAGCGGCGAGGCAGGTGGCACGTGGTGGTGCCCAAAGGTTGTGGGAAGCGGGAGGCTCTGCTTTTGTTGTTGCTTTTTTTCTCGTCATCGGATCACAGCCACAGATGTCATTAACCTTGCCTTGCAGAGCTCTGAGAGAGGAAGGAGGCGCTTCAGGCACCCACACAGTCGGCCCAGGGGCTCTGGCCCCCCTAAAATGGGGCACTCCGTGGGGGCAGGCTGAGGCTGAAGGTGAAAATTCCCCCAAAGACCATTCTGTAGATGAAGGTGGAATCTTTATTCTTCCAGCTGAAGCTAAACAAAAAGCCATTGGGGACTCTGATCACCATCTTGCACCCAGCATGGACAACTAAAGCAAACTGACGCAAGTTGGGGAGGGGGGCTAAAGGCACTGCCCAGCATACCAGTGTGCTTCACCCAGAATCACACTGAGAACGACTGCTTGTTCATTCCTAATTTAACTAAGATTTATTTCTTCCTGTTGTAATTTCAAAAGAGTTCATTTAGTGTCAGCAAGAGAATGTTCCAGACTGAGAAATACTCCAAAACAGACCTTCATGAATATGTTAGCAGCTTGTGTCCATCATCAATGGCTTTGTTTACAGCAATAGTTTTTTGATAACTCGAACTTCATACTGTATTTAAGTATGAGTTTGCACTGCACTTTGCAGATTTTTTTCACCAGTACCCACATTTGATTCCTCCTGCAAGCCATTGTGGATTCGGTGCCACCCCACTGAGAGTATAGAGAGCAAACAACGAAAACCTGCTTGAGAAAGTGGGGGGAAGGCAGGGAAGGGGATGGGGGATGTAAAGTGAACTATGAAGCCTGATACCAGAATAAAGCTTCCTCCTTTGTTAGAACTTCCCTTCTGTGACTTTGGTCAGCTTTGGATGTTGTGTCCTCTTGCAGTGTTCTTACCGAGTAGTGTTGGTGGCTGGTTGGAGGTGTTCTCGGGTCTGTTTGATACCCTTTGTAGAAGGAACTGAGCTGTCCACGGACTTCTCTGCCAATTCACTGTCCGCCTCCTTGGATGCCAGCCCCCAGTGCAGAAGAAGCTAAGCTAGCAGAATTAATTTTGAAATCTACGTCATATTAAAAGTAACAGCTCTGAATAAAGCTGTGAATAAGTACATGAACAAGTTCAGTATTTTCAATCTGAAATAACCGTTGATCAGCGTACCTTAATCTTAAGATACCAGTACCTTAACCAGTACCTCTACAGCCGATTGACAGCTAGGATGGACATCTTGGGGATTGTAAGGCACCTGTAACATCATAAGTAGTTTTCTGCCTGATTTATACTCAATACAGGTAATATGTGTGTGTCTTTATTTTTATACTCAATAAGCAGCAAAGTGGTGAAGTTGCTATAAATAATGGACAGTGGGTCCTCTACTTATGAACAGAGCTGTTCCGTTATTTTAAAAGTGCTTTAGTTGAACGTGACCCAGTTTGGGCCAGGGGTTGTCATCAGTTCTACATGCAGCTATCGGCAAAAACAGTGCCTCAAAGTCACTATACTTTGACAGTTGAGTCTCTGTATGTGTAACTGAAATACACCAACTCTGAGTTGCACATACTGTATCTTCTCAACAATTGCATGCATTGGCAAGTTTTAGAAATCCAGACAACTGCATCGAATCAACCATCCACCACTAGCTGAGTAAATGATAGGGACCATTCTAATGTCCCACACCTGGAAGTGGCCCACAAAATGACATATAATAATTTATTTTTAAGGGAAAGAGTGGCCCAGAGCAATATTCTTTCCCTGGGTTTGCTAACTCTATTTATGGAAAAGGGTTTTTCACTCTGAAGTTTGTAAGTAAGGGACCTCCTGTACTTTATTCTAAACTCTATACTTTGGTTTTGCCCGATGAGCAGTAACGTTATGACGGTTTAGAAAGAAAGCGGATGGTGGAATCCAGAGGGTTACTGTGTGTCGGAATGATTTTAATCTTAGCGATCGTCGGACTTCTCAAAAAGTAAAAAACTAACAGTTAACTTACAATCCTTTTTTTTGTTTAACAGATACTCCTGTTCTGGACAGTTTATGTGGCCATAACAGTGAAATGAAACTGTAAATAATTACACAGAGTAAAGAAATATTGCCCACAGAATTTGCAGCAGTTATACAGAATGTTATTCTCTATATATAAAAGCAAATGAATGGATTACAGGTTTTTGTTATATTTGTTTAGGTAGAACAAGAAATGTGTATTTTGATTACATTTGAGATGTAAACCTCAGTACAGTACAAAATTCACAATAGTTGTCATCATAAAAACAGCGAATACACACTGGTATATTTATTTGTTTTATGTTTGTGTTTCACCCTTCCAAACATTTCCTCAAAACATTTAAACAAAGCAGTTATAAACTATCGCCCAGTCGAGTAGCAATTCAAGGCAATAGCAACCAAAGTGCACGCCCTTTGGTGGGAATGAAAACCGTCATGGAGGGTGTCGGGTTGTTTCCACCTGTAAACGCTGATCATTCAGCACTTACTTGAAGACTCAAGTACAGCAGTAGCTGCAGCAGTGGACATAGACGCACGGACACAGTAATGGTCACATGGACACGGAGACTTCCGTATGCTGAGGTGCTTAAGGTACTGGGTGGACTGGCTTCCAAGGGGCCGCGGAAGGTGAATGGCGCGGAGGGACTCTGGTCGAGCTCCAGTTTCTCTCAGGTATTCGGTCATTTCAGTGCAGTACCAGTACTTAGCTGACCTCCCCTTCTCTTTACGTCCTCTTCCCCTCCTGTGATTGTGTGACTGTGGCTCTCCCCCTTCAGTTTTCAATGCTGTGTGAAATAACTGTGACTGGTAACATGACATACATGTACATTTTCACCTGTATTCTTTTCCATAGGTACCTTTAATTTGTCTGTCTTAAATTATATGGGATTTTATGCTTCTGCCCAGAGGGACTTGGAGGGACAGTGTTAGAAGGGCCAGGGTAAGGTTCTTGTAGTCTGTTGGGATTTTTCTTTCCGCAGGGAACCCTCCCTCCTAAATGCCCCCCCCAACCCCTCCTCAAACTCCGCCCTCGTGCCCTTTCTGTACAAAATTGGCCTTGTGTGCTTGCTTCTCTGCCACTTATTTTCCCTTTTGTTTGATTCTTATGCCTCTCTCTCTTTCTCTTTCTCAATCACCACTTTCTTTCCAGGTACAAAGAAGTTTTCAAGTGCTGCTGTCTGTCCAACCAAAAAAAAAAAAAAAAAAAAAACTGAAAAAACCTTCCATTATTGCACTATAACTATGACCCTATACTAAACACAACTCTTTCTATATATTTATATACATATATAAATGCCATGTTATATATGTATATAATATTTCTGTGTAACCAAACGTTCCACCAATGCTAGGGCCATTCTTTGTGAGGGACAATACCTTCGCTGCTAACAGTTTGGAACCTCTCTTGCTTCTCTGTTTCTGTGTAGGTGTCTATAGTCAGCCTTATAGCTAATGCCCTGGGCTACTCCGATCTAGGGCCAATTAAATCTCTCAGGACACTAAGGGCCTTGAGACCCCTCAGAGCCTTGTCACGTTTTGAAGGGATGAGGGTAAGATCCAAAGCTAAGCAGCTGATCCTTCTGCATGCCTATTGAAGAGTTTAAGCATGCTAGAACTGATCAAACGTTAAAAAAAGATATATTGGGGGATTAAAAAACAGGACCTTAACAAAAAAAATCACCTTTTCATGAACACATAATGCCTACCTGTGGTGAAGGACAAAAAGTCATGATGCAGCTGAGAAAAAAAAAAAAACTGTGTACGGTAATGTAAAAGCAAGTCTGTTCCCTGATTTCCGTGGAACCTATTTCTGTAGAACCAATTGTTTGTCTTCAGCATCCTTGTGGCCAACAATCATGGACGCTCGAATTAGAGAGAGGTATTCATTGCAAAGCTGCCTCATCACAATAAACAGTATATTGTGTTAAAAGTAATTAAATTGGCCCCGGGTAACTTAAGAAAAGCCCTGGAAATTCCTTGATATACTCAAATCTCATGCCATTTCATACAACATTAAATCTGAAATTGGCTGCTCATTTGGCCTAATTTTCAGCCTCTACTGCTTTTAATTGAGAACCCCCCTACCCTGTCCTACTCCCCTAGCCTACACCCAACTTCACCTCATACCCTGATACATCTTGTACAGAGAACCACCAGTAGCAAAGGTGCACCATCAAAAAAAGCAAATCCCCCAAAAGGCGGTAGACTCCATAGATATGAATGCTTTCTTCAGTCCTCCGATGGAAAAAAGAACAGTGCTTTAACAGAAGAGACAAATAAGCAGAGTGCGGACGACTGCACGCATCTTGTCAAATTGATAAAAAGAATTCAGCGCATAACCACATTTGGTTTTTCCATGTGCAGTCATCCATTTGAAAGGTTAATTCAATTCGGTGACCGCTGTGATCTCAGCAGATTACGTCTTCTGGTCTTTTTCCCTGATGGTTGTGGCCAGTTGCGCCTGGTTGTTGTCACTCCAGTCTCTTTTTCTCTGAGGACTGGTGGCCTTGTCTCATAGTTCAAGCTTCTTCTCACCCCCACTCCCTTTCCCCAGCCCCTCACCAATCCTTGCCCCACATTAGCACTGTGCAGCTGCTCCCCTCCTTCCGAACCCCTTCCATCCCGTCACTGTCAACTTCAGCACATCGGGCCCTGTGTTGCCCCCTTCAGCGCTGGAGGGTAGCTTGCTGGTGGCTCACCCCACTCTCCTGCTGCTCCAGGACCTAGACATCGGATAGAGCTTTACAACACACACATAGCTGCGAATGTGGGAAGGATAGATTTGCTAAGCTTCTGCCGCAATCCCCATGTTTTCGACCTCACTCCTGCCAATTGGTGTGCGACTTTCCAGCAGCCTTTCAATTAAGGACCCTACAGAGGGACCAGGCTCAACTTAGCTCCCATTCATTTCTTGTTCAGGCTGAAGCAGAAGCTTAGGAAACGCCCAAGACCGTGTGCACACAGAAGGCATTAGTGTTTTCAAATCACAGCACTGCACAACAAAGATGGCGAGAGCTCGATGTTGCCTCCCACTCCCAATGGGAGCTGATATGGGCAGGCAAGGTCTTGCAAAACTGAGGAATGAGACTGACTCCACTCTGTCTTAGAAAAGTAAGACCGACGTAAGTTCCCCTGCACATTGAAGGGGATGACACTGTCCCAACAACGCGGGACACCCGCTGACCCCAGAGTGATGTTGTCTCCACTTTTACATAGTGGTCAAAATTACCAAAAATGACAAACTATATTTAACAGCAGAGAACTATATGTTGTGGTTGTCAAGCAAGAGAGTTCCATGAACATTTCTTGGTTTCAACCTTTACCCTAGAAATTCCAATGACCTCACACTGCTAGGTGTGCAATGAGGCCTGTCTTCTTTAAAAGTAGTGTCCTATAATGCTAATTTGCATAGTCCAGTGCCACCGCGTTTCTGCAACAGAAGCAGAGCCACATCTGATAGCATAAAAGCTTTGCATTCACATAAACGTTTGAAGCGCCTTTTAAGCCTCACAGACTCACAGCGGGCGTTACACCTTTAAGCAGAACATCACATCACTCATTTAGCGCTTCTAGCTCATAGTGTAACAGTTACCCGGTGAGCTCTTTGCAAGGTGTCGTGTTCACCAGGTCTCCTGTACATTTGTGACAAACCCCCCAGGGCACATTTTTAATATGTTTTCTGTTCAAAAATATCAAGAACAGGTTGAAATAGTATTGTCATTTTTGGGTCAAATATAACGGTACATGTTGTTTGAAAAGGTAATTGTTAAATAGAAAATACCCCTACAGAGCAACCAAATCCGAAAAGGTAATTGGAGTTTGAGGTGGGGTTTCATTACCTGGGAGCAAAAGGCAAACCAGAATTTGCAGGCAAATTCTGACCCCACCTATAACTATACATATATGTATGTTTGTACATCTATGTATATGTTGATTGATTTGCTATTTTCTGGAAACCTATTTGATAATAAATGTGTAGGTAAGATCTAAAAGACGACGATTTTGTTGATCTCTCCGTGGAGCTGGGACTGTACTCACTTGCTGTGTATTGAGGGACTCTGCCCTGCACACTGTTTGTGGGACACTGGAAACAAATGAAATCGTATATGATAGAGGCGTACCTTCGGATTGTTTCACTGCATCACCTTCAGTGGTTCAGTGTACTTTACCCTACCTTGGCAGTACAGGGGCTTGATTCAGGCCCATGGTTAATGTGAGGATGGCATCAGTGCAGCCTTCCTTTCCAAATGCCAAGGAACTTAACCTCTGGAGCTACCAGCACACCTTCCGGCTACAGCGAGTGGCAATGCTGTTGTTAAGAGTTCGTTCGCAGTTCATTGTCCAGCACTAAATGTTTTATTAAGGCAACAAGGCAACGATCCACCCTTTGTCCTCTAGCATTTCTCCTCCACTACGTGAGGGACAGTTACAGCCACTCGCAAAGCAGGCACTGCCTCAGTGTGTGACCCAGCACAGCGGACACAAGATTTGCAGTCCTTTCCAGTGTGGCACAAACAGGCCTACGGAAGGCAGCCCGCGGCCACAGCCATGTACATCCCCCCTTCCAGTAGCAGCAGTCGCAGAAACAGGCAGATTGTGTCACATGGCTGTGTTACTGTGGTTGGCTGCCCCCAGGTCCCCACAGAGCCCTGTGTAGGGGAGCAGGGGAGCAGGGGAGCGCTGACTGACGCTCCGCACACAATTCCACTCAATATGCAATAGACTTGACTGGAATGTTTGTGTTTCTGCTATTATCTATATACTTAATTTTTCAATTCAAAATTGCACAACAATGCCATGTAACACGCATGTACTTTTCAATTGCCAATGCACATTATGCACTACTGAGAGCCATTTTCCCTCTTTTCTCTTTCTTAATGTGCATCCATCTTTTTAAAATGTTAAGTTCCATATTCAAATTTTACCGCTATACAGAGAAAGCTGTGATTTTCTTGGCAACGGCAGGCATATCCTACAGAGAAAAGAAATTTTAGCTTTTTGCCAGCATTTTAACTGTATTTTTAAATATATACTCTCTGCTATTTTGTTGTATTAAGCCACAGTGCAGCCACAGTCCACAGACAGCTAGAGATGCTCCTAAATGGTCCTTTGGCAGTGTTTGTTGAGCAGCTTTGTGCGTTTTAGAGAACAGTATTTCCATGGGCTTGGCTAGAGCGTTATTCTTTAAGGCGATGGGATTATTTAAACAAGCCCAGATCAAAATTATTAAGAACTCATAAAAGAGCTCATAAAAGCTAAAGTCTACACGTAATTTATTTCACTCCTCTGATATAGCTATGGAGCACATGAAACAGGTCTTTGCTCCACATTTTGGTTTTAAAACACTGCCTAGGTCTGGTAAGGCACTCTTCTGGTTCTCTCTTTGTGCAAGGTTTAGCATGGCCACGCCATTGGGTGATCAAGACTCACAGCCCTAGATGGCTGGACAAAGAAGGAAATATTCGGCTGTGGACTATACTCTTCCTCGGCTGTCTTCAGCTACGTGGCTACGTTGGTCTATCAGCTGCGACCGAGGTGTTCACAGTAGCGTGCTGTCATTTCTCCAGCTGACACATAGCTGTCCAGAGCTGGGTGATTTGCCAAGCCGAAAGCAAACGGCGCCGCGCAGGCCCATGAACTGAAGGAGAGCACCTCAACTGCCTCCCACTCCCTAATGGATGCGGTGGATCATTACAGTGAGACAGGTCAGAGAGAAGATGGGACGCATTTTGCCTAGGCTTGAAATTGTGTTACTGTAAAACAGCGGGCATCTTGCATTTGGAAGAGAATAAAAGGGAAAAATGTAATAGTTATGGAAAACAGTGCATATAGCTGCCTGCCACGTGCCGCGAGAATCCAGCGAAAGCTCCTTCTTGACAGTCTGAGGGGGAATATGGCTACGGAAATGAGTTTGCAAAAGACATGCATGCTCAGCTGTCTGCCTGAGAGTTACTGGTCAGCCTGCATTACACTAATTCTGTGAGCGATTTACTGTGCGCTGAGCTCATTGCTAATGTGTTCGGTTGGAGTGAGGCTGTGAAGGGGAGGCGGAGGTGTGTGTGGATTAAGGGAAGGAGAAATGTGTGGAGAAATGTCTTAGCTTTAGCTTTTCTATGTACATTTAGGTGTGTGTGTGTGTGCGTGCGCGTGTGTGTGCGTGCGTGTGTGTGTGTGCTGACACAGAGCGAAAGCTGCATACAAGTGTGCCAAAATTTTAAAAACATTTGTGGATTTTATTTAGCCATAATTCTTATGTAGTTATTATGCAAGTCTTGAGATTTTTATGTTTTTTGTTTGGTTTTTTAATGGCTTTAATGTCTCATTTCCAATTTGCAGAGAGTAGCACAGGGGGATGAAGGTTACTTACACTGACACTGCAACAAGGCCACACTGCAGACCATGAAGATCTGCAGCACTCAGTGGTCGTCCCGTGACCGCTTGTACAAATCGTAGTTGTTTTAAAAGCAACTGATTCGGAAACTTTTGCAGTCTTAAGTAACAACCGATAACTGATGAAAAGACAAAGGTCAGGTAGGCAGTAGTGGCTTCCGTATATCAAGGCATCACAAGCCTGAACCTCAAGGGCACCTGAGAGCCATTTCTGCTCAGTTTCCACATCGCTGGGCTGAAGTAGTTCACTGGACTGTGTACCGCCATTGCTATTTCAGATGTGGACAGGTACTGATTAAAACGTATTTTATCAAAATCCGCATTACTTTACTTCAGAAGTTGGGCCGGCACATTAATATTGATACCGTTCCTAAAATTAGGATCACCTTTAAATGGCGAAAAAAGAAGCTTTGTGGAAGTGTTCTGTTTTAACTCTTCTTCATGCCCTTACTGAGATCCACCAGTGGCCTACAGGTATGCAGCTCTCTGAGGTGTGCGCATGTGTGTGTGGGGTGTGTGCATGTGTGTGTGTCTGCAAGTCGATGAGAGAGCCTGAATATTCTCACACTGTGGTACCCTTCTCTCCCGGTCTGCTCTAGGTGGTAGTCAACGCCTTGGTGGGTGCCATCCCTTCCATTATGAATGTCTTGCTGGTTTGCCTCATCTTTTGGCTGATTTTCAGTATCATGGGGGTCAACTTGTTTGCGGGCAAGTACTACTACTGCTATAATGAGACAGCAGAGTATCGCTTCCTACCAGAAGAGGTCAATAACAAAACGGAGTGCTACAACTACATCAATTCCAACCTTACTGATATCAGATGGAAAAATGTCAAGATCAACTTTGACAATGTCGGTGCAGGGTACCTCGCTCTGCTGCAAGTGGTGAGTACGGTTCATTTTTCTCCTTTTCAAGTATGGCAGCTCTTTCCACTCTTACTCCTCTGCCCATTTTGTCTCCTACCACTTCTAATTTTGTTTCTCATCTCTATTTCCCTGTCTAATGCCTCTGTAGCTCCATCTCACCTTTACCTACTTTGGTTCGTGCTCGCCCGTCAGCCTTTCTCCTCTCTTCTTCCGCTTCTATGATACAAAAAAATTTCTGCTCCGCATCACAGAATCGGTTCTCGGTTCGACAGTAATGTGCTGTGTGTGGTGGGGTTTTACTAATTTCAGGAAGTCTGGGTTGTGGTTCCTAGGCCCACCTGACGTGCGTCATGGATCAGCTTCACCTGGGGTAAACAAAGGGCTGTACTCTAACTTTGTGCTATTTTTCTCTCTCTTTAAGGCTACATTTAAAGGATGGATGGACATTATGTATGCAGCAGTAGATTCCAGGAAGGTGTGTCTGACAGTTTGGTTCTTAAAAAACAACAGTGCAGAGACCATTAAATCTAAACTATTGATGTTGCTCTCCTCAAGCTTGCTACCCAGCTGGCAAAAACCACAGTCACCTGATGGTTCTGTATATCTAGTTGGTTTGTCTGGTTGCTAGTCAAGGTGATGAAGGTTTTGAACGTGATAAAAACCTGAGGATTTGGGAATATTGTAAAGTATGTCCAGTCGCAGCACATTATGCTAACAAATGGTGTATTGCATGTCTCCGTCTGCAGGTGGAAGATCAGCCCTTGTATGAGGACAATATTTACATGTACATCTATTTTGTCATTTTCATCATCTTTGGGTCTTTCTTCACTCTGAACCTCTTCATTGGTGTCATCATTGACAACTTCAACCAGCAAAAGAAAAAGATAAGGCCCTGCTCTCTGTTCTTCTCTTATTAGCTGCATGTATAATTTCAACATATTAAAAGTATTTCAAAGGACATAGAGCCTTGCAGGATTTTGAAGAAGGAGACCTTGCGGGCTTTAAAGTTTTCCTGTTCACAGAAACAATGAATATAACTTTCACGTAAAGTTTAGTGGACGAGATTGTAATCCCGTTCTTGTTTGTCTCTATACTTTGGGGGTCAGGATATCTTCATGACAGAAGAACAAAAGAAGTACTACAATGCCATGAAAAAGCTTGGTTCTAAGAAACCACAGAAACCCATCCCTAGGCCAGTGGTATGGCTTTCATGACTTTTGTGACTTTTAAACATCAAAAATGTCTTATTGTGGAATCTAGTTATTATCATGTGGTTTTGGGATGGAATGGTACGGTATGGTACTGTATGGTATGGTATGGTATGGTATGGTATGGTATGGTATGGTATGGTACGACATTTGATGTTGTGTGGGAGAAAATTTTTGTTTGTATATTTTTTCTTCCCCACCTTTTTCTAGAACAAGATCCAGGGGATGGTGTTTGACTTAGTAACACAGCAGGTCTTTGACATCTCCATCATGATTCTGATCTGCCTCAACATGGTTACCATGATGGTGGAAACAGACGATCAGACACAGGAGATGGAAAATATTCTGTACTGGGTCAACTTTATCTTCATTGTTGCATTCACAACAGAATTCGTGCTTAAGCTTTTTGCTCTGCGCCATTACTACTTCACCATTGGCTGGAACATCTTCGATGTGGTTGTGGTCATCCTTTCCATCGTGGGTAAGTAGACCGAGGGTCCGGCTCCTTCTTATGGGGAGGTGTGGCAATGTATTCAGTTTTTGAGTTTATTTTGGTGAACGGAAGGCTACGGACCTCATCCGTCTTAAACGAATACCCCCAAAGCCATATCTGGCAATGCTCTAAGATATTTGTGAGTTTGTTTGTTTCCATTTTACGGCTGCTTGGAAAGTTTTTTTAAACTGTGCTACAACTACCCAAATTCCATATCATTTATTACTTCTCCGTTTCACTCTAAATTTCAGGTATGTTTCTTGCCGACTTGATCGAAAAGTACTTTGTGTCGCCAACTCTCTTCAGAGTAATCCGTCTTGCCCGAATCGGCCGCATTCTGCGTCTCATTAAAGGCGCCAAAGGAATTCGGACTTTACTGTTCGCCCTGATGATGTCTTTGCCAGCCTTGTTCAACATCGGGCTGCTGCTTTTCCTGGTCATGTTCATCTTCTCCATCTTTGGAATGTCCAACTTTGCCTATGTAAAGCGGGAGGCCGGTATTGATGACATGTACAACTTTGAGACCTTCGGCAACAGTATGATCTGCCTCTTCATGATCACAACCTCAGCTGGCTGGGATGGCCTGCTGCTACCCATCCTTAACTACCCGCCAGACTGTAGCCCTGAGAAGGAGAACCCAGGCACCTCGGTCAAGGGGGACTGCGGAAACCCTTCTGTTGGTATCTTCTTCTTTGTCATGTACATCATCATCTCCTTTCTCATTGTGGTCAACATGTACATTGCCATCATCCTGGAGAACTTCAGCGTGGCCACAGAGGAGAGTGCAGACCCGCTGAGCGAGGATGACTTTGAGACCTTCTATGAAATTTGGGAGAAATTTGATCCGGATGCATCACAGTTCATAACCTTTGCCAAACTGTCAGACTTTGCGGACGCACTGGAGCATCCGCTCAGGGTGCCGAAGCCCAACACCATTGAGCTGATTGCCATGGATATGCCGATGGTGAGCGGTGACCGAATCCACTGCCTAGACATCCTGTTCGCCTTCACCAAGCGCGTGCTGGGTGACAGCGGAGAGTTGGACATGCTGCGGCAGCAGATGGAGGAGCGCTTTGTGGCCGCTAACCCCTCCAAGGTGTCGTACGAGCCTATCACCACCACACTCCGACGCAAGCAGGAGGAGGTGTCGGCCATCGTAATCCAGCGTGCCTACCGTGCCCATCTGGCTCGGCGGGGCTTCATCTGCAAGCGCAGGCCAGGGACCAACAAGCTGGAGAACGGAGGGGCCAACCAGGAGAAAAAAGAGGGCACGCCTTCCACTGCCTCCCTCCCCTCCTATGACAGTGTAACAAAACCAGACAAGGAGAAACAGGAGGAAAATGAGGGACGGGCCAGAAAAGAGAAGGGCAGAAACCAAAAAGATGTCAGGGAATCAAAGTGTTAGAAAACAATAACAATGATCCGTTAAAGACGAACGAGTTGACGCAAACTCAACAAATGTACAAATGTTTCATTTGCAAGTAAAAAAACGGAAAAATACAAAAAAAATTGTTTACATGGATTCTAAAAGTATCAATGCAGAAGAAGCAGCTTAGTTTCTTACAGCTTTGAGACCACTTAAACCAAACATAATCAGCTTAAGTGTGTGACGTGGTTCCGTAAAAGATTTTTTAAAGCAAGGGGGGAATGAACAAGAGCGGAAAGGATGATCGGATTCTGTCCAGGTTCGCCAGAGACTTCTTTGCTAGGGACTGTCTGCTAGAGGACAAACGCACCTTTGCAAAGAAGACCGAGACAGACGGCGGAGGAAGACCGCGCGTGTGACGGTGCAAAAATCATTGACACTGTGGATTTCCCCAAAGGAAAGGGCACCGATGGAGTGCGCAGTGACGTTCCAAAGCTGCCTGGAGGTTTCTCTGTGTCTATGTCTTTATTAATCGAGGAGAGCAGTTATCAACATGAATACATCTACACAAACGGCGAAAAGACGAAGGACAGAAAAACCCAGAACAATGTAACGGGGTTTTTGTTTGGTTGTTCGGAATATACTTGCATCTTCACATCACCGGAGCAGGCGAAAGGAAGAAAAAAACATTTAGCCCATGTCACTAGTGTTTTCATCCTATCTTTGTTATACCTGCATAAAAGACATTTTCTACATGGGCTTTCACACCGATAGGGAAGGGGAATCAATCAGGGTTTTGATCCGGGCTGAAGGGGACTTCGCTCAGACGGAGTTCCCGCTGAATTAATAAATAATTGTGCTCGTTCAATGCATAGAAATGACTTGCATGATGGCATGTTTTGATCAGGAATCATGCATGAATACTCATAGTCCACAAGACACTAATACTCAGACCACAGCGGTGGCTTGACCATGAGCTGAAGGCAGTCCACTGGAAAGATTTAAAGAAATATTTAGAACAATAACAATGGTCATTACTGTGGCGCACAGTAACAGTGAAATAACCTAATGCAGATCATATCCTTCACAAATATTGCTGTCCAAGTGATATCTTTGAAAGAAGCCTCACGAGAATTTTAGGTGAAAAGAGATGTAACCATTCAGTAGATAGTGTTCTGATGTTTGAGTATTTCCAACATTGTGCCACATTCAACAAGAAAAAAAACAAAAAAAACAAAAGATGTAAGTATGCAGGGCTTTGTGCACTGGGGGGGGGGGGGGGTTAGCTGTACGCCAGGAATTCATGACGCTAACAAACCAGCCCCCTTTACGTTCTGCAGAACTTTTTCCCTGCACCGTTTTCATCTGTGTGCTGCTGGGCATCGACTTTGGGAGTTTGGACGCGGTGCGCGGCGGCAGGGTGGCCCCCGCGGCTCTTTGACTGCCGCCGGTCGCTTGTCAAGCAAAGGGTTGCACTTTTGAATGAGAGCCGATGTGTAACTTTCATTTGTTTCTTGGTGGCAAAACTGTTCTGCGTCATATCGCTCTGTGTGCTGGCATCTTCTCGGTACGAGGTGATTGTTTCCGCATCATTTCAAAAAGTTTTGGTTTTCAGCATGTTCGGTATAACAGTTAATCCTAGAAAATCTTCACTCAGACATTGGTTTGGAATGAATGCTGTATGCAGAGCAAAGAGTCTCGCCCAGTGACTTTAGAGGCTGCAGAAGCTGCGCTTGAATCCGCTAGTGGTCAAGGGGAATTCAACGGACATGGGGTGGGGATGACAAGGAGGATTGTTCTCATATTTTTTTTTGAGAGAGAGAAACAAAACACCAGACCTGCCGATGCACTCATTTGAAGGGCTATGAGAATAATTCGACTCAAGACGACTGCCCGGAACGGAGGGAGAAGGCGTGGCCTTGTGAGGGCTCGGTCCTCAGGCCTTGCGTAGACCCTCCAGAGTTTAAGTGTCTCCAGCGAAAGAGGCTGAGCTCTGGTTACGATTCAGGTTTTTATCAGACCGGTTGGGTCTGAAGGTAAAATGTAAGGGCACCTTCCCCCCCTTACGCAGCAGTTTCTGCCTCCCTCTAGGGTGCGGGGAAGTCCCTCCATGCCAGCACGGGCCAAGGTGTAGTAATGCTGTCTGATCAGTGCACGGCTGTCTCCATGAGCCACATGTCTTCTGGGTGTCATTGACTTGGAGGGAAGACCTGAGGTTAGCCAGAGCCAAACAAAGACTCTTACTGCCCTGTAAATCTGCAGAGAAAAACAACAAAGTGGACCAAAAATGACAGTTAACAAACTGGGACACATTTTAATATGCGCTACCATGCACCCCACATTTGGGGGTCCGCATCTACTATTGAGGATCCTCCGTCCCCTCCGTACCCGACCCGGTCCCTTCGGTACCAGTGGCTGCATGAGGTCTCTGAATCGTTGGTGGTGTGGACTTAAACCAAATAAACTCCCACTTTTAAAGACACAAGCAAATAATACATCCAGCTGTTTTGTGTGCCCATCTTGGATGTGACGTATAAGCAAAATCTTCATTCATACATGAGTAACAATAACGGTATAAAAAATATATGTACAAAACAGGCTATGATGTAAATGGCACAAAATGCTGAAAAGAATAGGATGTTTTTTTGAAAGAAACTATAAATAATGTAATATACCGTTTTATTTTATCAGCATGCAGTGTTGTTTTTGTAAATACAGAATTTTAAAAAAAAAACACCTACTATTACTCTAATAATAAATAATGATAATATAGAATGGCTTCCAGCTGATGCCCTTTGTCACATTTGTTACTTTTTCAATTTTTGAGACACTTTTCACATTAATGAGGGGAACTAAAGAAAAAAAAAATATATACATACTGCGAGAAATATATACATATATATATATATGATAAGTTTATAAATGAACACTGTCACTCTGTGTCCCCCTCTAGTCCCTGTTTTGAACAAGCGGTACTAACAGCAGTGATTGCTCACACTTCTCTTTTGTGCAACACGTTCAGTGGAAGACCAAAACTCTGGCTGGCCCAGGACCTCTGTGTTTCAGGGACCAGCTGATGCACGGTGTTTTCTGAGCTGCTTGCTGAGGTTCAGTAGCCTGCGATAATGAGAGGATTGCGCTACCAGCACACCTTTTGTAAAATTGTGACGTTTTCCCCCCACCCTCTGCAACAGTAGACTCACACCTGTACTCTTACCTGCCTAATAATTATGCTGCTGCCAGACAGAAGAAGCAAGGTGTCTCATCTTCCATATTATGTAGTGTGGTGACCGTTTGCTCCGAAATTCCTCCTTCTGATTGTAAGGGCTCCCCAAACAGGTCAAGTAACACTGGGGACAGCTTTCAAAATCCGTTTCTTGTTTTCTCCCAACCGCGTCATTCGCCGTTTTCGTTTATTGATGTTCTGGTCTTTTTTTAATTGCACGTGCCTTTTTCTGTTCATTCTGGAAATTGTGGGGGGGAGAAAAAAAAAATGTAAAAAAAATTAGTGCCAGGCTAAAATCGCCAAACCATGGGATCTTGTCCAAAATGGAGCACAAATCACATCCGGGACCCGAACATATCCCGGGAGCCCAGAACACTGCCTGTGAAACGCTAAAAGCAAACAAAAAGACATCGCAAACAGAACATTAAAAAACCCGCGGTACAAGCGTATTGTTTTTGCTCTCAGTGTTGTGTCAACTTAGCCAGTGAAAAGCAGCTTGGGCCTCCCGTGACGCCGTTCTGTCCGTCTTAGATACGAGTCTCTTACTTTTGTATCCGTATTCGGTTTTGTAACTGTTTTACTCATTGGCATGACTGAGATTTTCGTTTTTCTTTTTTTTTTTTTGCTAAGAGTATAAGGTGCTTTTTATAAGATATTGTCATAATTTGCCACTATGATAAAGGAGGGAATAAGAGGGTGTGTTGCACAACTACTTGGACTTATGGAATATTGTCTTCATTTGAGCACGAACCTTTTTATTAACAATAAAGCAGCCTTCCAGTTCTATGTTGTGTTTGGGTTTATTTAGGGTTTAAGGGACAGCCTGATTTTGTCTCTTTTTTGGGTGAACGAGCGGGAGCCGGCAGCTTCCACTTCTTCTCCCATGTGGACACTCCAGCTTTGGATGTTCCTGGACTCAAACATTAAGAACCATTTCGGACAGCTGTCACACACTGCCACATCTGGACTGCCTTAGTAGATTTGCTTTTTTGTCCAAATCGTTTATCTGTATATTCCCCAAAGGGAAGTCAAAAGTGTGTTTTTATTATGTGACTTGCTATATTTATACTCTGTGTCCGCAACCCAACTGTGTGGCTACAACGCGGCTATAATAACAGACCTTTTGAGATCTCCTCAATTCAGTATGGCTCTTCATAGGTAAGTAACGTGTAGGCCTTCTGCTCTTTAAGGTTAGAGATGTCACCGAGGGTCTAGATTGGGGGTTAGGGTTAGAACTGCACGCGGGCGCTACTGAAAAACGTTATCACGTCAAGCATGAACCAAATTGGTAAGCGTACGCTGAAACTGGTGCATCTGCAAATATAGAAAACTACCCAAATATCTGCAAGTGGGACCAAGCATAAGTTGAAAAGAGTAAAAAAGAGGCAAAACGCTTAAATGAGGCAACATGGACAGCGACGTGGTCGTATGGGTGCAGTAGGTGTGTTCTGTACAATGAACTGAGACAAAGCAATACTGTACAGTAAGGCTAGTTTATGTGACAGCGGTCACAGCATGGATAGGACCGAGGACGGACAGCATGGCTCTGGTCTGCTGCCGACTTGAACTGACAAAAGGAGTGCAGCCCCGCAGGTGGCATTCAGTTGTCCTGTCACCCCAGTGTGCCATATTGAATTCAGGGGATTCCAAATACACACACGCTCACGCATGGCAACCTTGCAGTCAAAAGAGCTTCTCTGGGCCACTTGTAAAGGGAGATGCCCCAAGTCACAGTCATGCTGGAGCACAAGCGTCTTTCCAGGAGGGTGGGGTGGGGGGTCAGGAGCAGGACAAAGTGTATTGTTTGCTGGAGGTAACTGCTACTGCTTTGTGTCAAAGGTTTGACTTCAGCTGCTTCTCTGTGAAAGATTAACTCAGTTAAATGTATATGTGTGTGCTTAAATACATTTTTATTACATTTTTATTTTTATTTAGCAGTTAGAGAAGGACTGGGAACCAGAATTGTAAATGCCTGGGTATGTATTCTGTAAATCTGCTGTTACTGGTTGCTAGATTTCAAAAATTAAATGCGCGAATGATCAACGTTCTGTTTCCTCACGCAGGTGTAGCGATTTAGAGTTCCGTAGGTGTGGCGCCGGCACTTCCTTTTACACTCCAACTGAAAGTCTTTTGACGGAAACGTTGCACTGGGTGTTTATATGTGAATAAACAAAGTATTTCAAAGGAACTAGATGTTGCACTTTTTTCATGCGCATTTCAAAAAACGTAAAAGTGTGCCTTAAAAAGACGATTTAACCTGCAACGATGGACCATCGGCATACTTCAAACAAGCTGGGTGCAGCAGTGAGGATCCTGCATTTAGTTAAAAACCGAAAGGTTTAGATGTTCTGTCTTTTTCTGTTTGTCACTTTAAGCTCGCATGCTCATTTAATGCAATCATTTGGCCCACGAAATGAATATACAATAGAAATGAATGAATGGAGGATTGAAACATATTTTAGTGACTGATTCATTATGAGGTCTAAAAACTGTAGACACGAAATGTATTTTCTTAGTGCATATAAATGACTTACTTTCTCCTCATGAAGACACTCAGGCTTGTACTCAGGATCTAACATAGATTCTGTGCTTCTACACCAGTCAGGATGTTGCACTGTACCCAAACACAGTAAATCTGCATCTCCCCTTGGGGTGTGACCCTATCACCCACTGCGAATGAATATAAATCGCAGAATATTGATTCATTTGTGCTTTTACTCTCTGACTGAAGAAGAAGAAGTGGTTGTGTTCCTCAGATTGTTAACATACTGTCACCAGAATCTTCATGTAAACCCTTTCACCTACTCCTCTCCTTCATGCAAACCCCCTCACCTCCTCCTCTCCTTCACATAAACTCTCTCACATCCTCCTCTCCTTCATGTAAACCTTCTCACCTCCTCCTCTCCTTCATGCAAACCCCCTCACCTCCTCCTCTCCTTCACATAAACTCTCTCACATCCTCCTCTCCTTCATGTAAACCCTCTCACCTCCTCCTCTCCTTCATGTAAACTCTCTCACATCCTCCTGTCCTTCATGTAAACCTTCTCACCTCCTCCTCTCCTTCATGTAAACCCTCTCACCTCCTCCTCTCCTTCATGTAAACCCTCTCACCTGTCTCCTCTCCTTCATACTGACCTACGCACCCCCCTCCTCCTTTCCTCTCTTGCCCATCCTCTATCTCAGAACTCAAACGTGCCACTGTCGCATGGGCTGCCCACTTCATTTCCCATCCACCCCTCCCGCTAATTTCTCCTTTGTTCGCCCATTTGCACAAAATGAGTGCTGTTTTCATCTTTCACACAGTCTTGTACATAATTCTGCATAAGAGAAAGCCGTACGCGTTTCTTTCCGTTCCCATCCCAACGCGCCGTTCTGTGTTTGTGGCGTAGGATGGCAGCTCGAGCACAGATACCAGAAGAGAGGAGGGGTGCTGTTGGTGTGCGGGGGAGGGAGGGGGTTCGACAGAGCACTGCAGTGCAGATAAATGAATGCAGCACTGCAGGCTGAGTCAGCAGTCTCCTCGGAGCTCCACCCACTGCCTGCGGAGAGCGCTGCTGCCTAGACGGGGCCAGAGCAGACCCGGCAAGGCTGGACACCTGCTCGGTAGAGGAACGGCAAACTATAAAACCCTCTTCTCGGGATTTTGCTCCTTGCTCTCACACGGAGCGGCTGTGCGCATCTCTCTGGCTGCTTCCGCCATGCGGTTCGAAAGATGCTGGTTAAGAGGTGGCAGGGACACCAAGAGGATGCGGAGACACCAGTGTTTCTGCAGCAGTTCCTCCCCCCACCTTGAGGGAGCGGTGGGTGCTGGGCTCAGGCACGAGGGAGTCGTGTCACGTGACTGGGAGAGACCTACCCAGGCACAGTCCTCGCTCATCCAGGGAAGACTCTGTCGCTTGTAAATTCTGCCCGTGTGCCGCTACACCTGCCAGTGCTGTAGTTGCCAGGTACATGTTTTCTCGCAGGAGAGCAACATTTTCATGTGACGTCTACAGCGGGTCAAGGTTATGCAATCGTGCGATACGATAATACGGTGAATATAGACCTAACAATACACGTAGCGCACATTAATATACCAGAATTGGAGTGATCGGAATCAGAATGAGAATCAGAGTCAATTTTATTGGCCAAGTATGCTCACACATACAGGGAATTTGGCTTCGGTTCCCAATGATAATGGAACGATAAGGACAAATATAGGATAAAAAGCTGGAAAGAATAATAAAGGCCAATAAATCTAATTATATTTGCATCCAAAATATTATGCAATATATTTAATTTTTCTATTAGTTTTAAAACCTAGAAATAGGTATAAAAAAAAAGGTATTTTTGTATTTATATGATATGCGTTTTGTACCTAAGAAACAGGAAACAACGTAGACTTTGACAAACTGCCTGTAGGCTCTAACAGACACTTCTGCACACAGCCATATTCTGTAGCATTTTTTCATTTGAACATTTATTACAGTTTCTTGTTTAAATGTCTTCATTCTTTTGACCCTGAATCTATACCCATTCACATCCCTCTCACCAAAGCACCTCAGTGTCAGCTCAGGCAGGGACAGAGCAGGGAAAATAAATCACAATGGTTGTCAGCAAAGCAGGCCACCAGGGCCTGTGGTGGTGACTGAGTTACCGCAGGGACCAGGCCACGGCTCTTCGTTGGCCCCGGCCCTCGAACACACAACCCGCAGGTCTAGCATTTTATCCTTTGGTTAAGAGGCTCTGCCGCTTAGCGAAACAAGACTGCACACACCCAATGGTGGACTCACAATGTTTTCCGTAAAAGATACTTGGTTTTGTTGCAGAAGTTCATCTTCTCTACCCGGTTTTACATGAGAGGATTGCAACTGCTGGGCAGGTTGTAAACAGTCGGTGGCCTTCCTGGTGTCTTGGGGAAAATGACAGCAGGAAATGTTTTGAGACACATATTTGTTTGTATTTCTAACCCGCAAAAGAACATACTTCTGTTTTATTTCTAAAAAAGGGTACTGAAGATACAGGAGGTAATTACATGGAACTTTATTAAGATATGTTACCCTTCTATATGTTGCTACTTATGATGGTTAACCCTTTGTGCTGTTCAGAAATTTTTACTGTACCAGTTCAGGGTAAGGGGACTGCAGTGGGAGCAGTGTTTCAAATGCTGTTAATGCTGTGCCAGCCATCCTGCCGTCCCCCGCTACGTGCACTCAGGGTGTCCACTGCGCGATCTTACACCGAGCCCCACGATGCATGCCTTCCTGCTCTTCCAGATAAGCGCTGCTCTCATCCAAAGCCGGGCCTTTTGGAGTCAATGGAGGAGCATCAAGAGCAGCAAGAAGGAGAATTTCTGTAAAGGTACAGAATGTTTTGTGCCGTTTTGTGGCTTGAACTTTGTTAGGAGCTTTGTGATGTGTGGAAAACGCGAAGTCTGTGTGTCGACAGTATGACTGCACTGAAAAGGAGTCCTACAATTTGTAAGAAAACAAAATGCCTGCGTTTTAATGCCACTGCGCGCCCTTAGTGTCTGAGCTCCCTCAAGCGTCCATAAGTGGTACTGCAGCAGCACAATTTTGAAAGGAGGCTCAGAATTCCCCACATCACGAGGGATAACTTCATAAAAAATCATAAAAATAACAATAATATCGTTGTTAGACTTCGCTGTTCCACGCAGTTGGATTGTTGTGGTCTCAGGCAACATAATTTTAAAAAAGAAAAGAGGACATAAAAAGTCTGTTTTAAATCATAAACTTTTGTATTGGTGGTATTATAAATCACAGCTAATAACAAATATCATTACACACATATCTATATTATATATTACAAATGTATGGCACTGCGTTGTGAAAAGCTCATTTCAGACTATATTAAATAATGCAAACTCATTATCATTTGCATGGATTTTGTGGATCCAGGGCCGACCGATGCTCATGAACCCTGGGTATCGTGTGGGAGGCAGCAGGGGTTGCTTCTTTGGGGCCATTTGGCACCTTTACTTGCTGGCCAAAGTGTTGTGTCTGTAATTTTGGCATCCGGTCCAGCTAAGTTTTGCCCGCTCATTGCTCTCTGCCAAGGTTTTATGCTGTCTCTGTGACATTCACAGACAGCATATCAAGGAGAAACAGGGATTTTAAGAAAAACTAGGAGTGGGACCAACCAGGACGGGTTCATCTGCCATTGTTCGCAAATATGTGGTCTTCTTAACCTCATTAGACCATGATTTTCAGCATGAACTTGCTGAGCGTGAATAAAACACAAGTCCGTACCTATAAATCTTAAGAAATTCTTGTCTTCCAACAATGTTAGGTGACATGGAAGAAGGCACTCCAGGTGTCTTGAGTTAAAGGACAGCCCGGTTGTCTTCATGTCGGAAGGGTGACCTCCTTTTTACCCAACTTTTCAGCATGTAGCTACAGTATTGAGAAAGCCATGCCTGTTTGGCATGGTTGCCCTGTAATCTGATTCGTATTGGTTCCGGTTTCACTCCTGTTGTAGAACCATTGATCTTTCTCCGAACCGCGCCCACAAACAGGCAAATAACTGCTTAGAATAAAGGTGTCAAATAAGCAACAGAAAACTGGTATAAACTTACTTTCTCAAATAAGGTCACAGCTTAGATTCTTTCCAATTTGTGAAGCCCTTCATCTGCACTCTTTTGGTATCATCAGCTGTAACTGGGCAGCACGCATCCCAGTCCCCGTGGCTCCTAAAATGGTTTCAACAGGTGCACCCGAAACACATACTTCTAACAAGTCTGCTGGAAAAAATGTTATCACCGTCTCAGTTATGACCTTCTTAGCTACCGCTGCCGTCAATGCCCCTTCAGCCCACAGCGACGGCTCTACAGCGGGACCGCGATTGACCCAGACAACAAAACCCGAGCAGCAAAAGGGGAGCGAACTCGCGTCCCTGGGTGGGCTCGAACCACCAACCTTTCGGTTAACAGCCGAACGCGCTAACCGATTGCGCCACAGAGACGCCATCCGTTCGGCTCCCAGAATCTTCGCCTCTCAAGGAATTTGTTCTGCGATTTTGGAGACGAGCCGCTTCACAGCCGAGTCTGACTGATCTGTCGCTTAGCACTGAAATCCCAACAATGTGAGAAGACTCTCAAGTAAATGTTTCCGACAATAAATACGTATACTTTGGGATTTTTGTTACTTACGCGAAATAAGTGATGAGCAACAAACTAACTTCTTCCCGGACTCCGAATTGTAACGAATCGTTGTTTTACTAAACGCGAAGCCCCGTGCGCGTCACACATTTCGACCGCAAAACGGAATCATTTTAGCCGCAGATGTGAAAAGGACGATGAGTGAAAAACGCGGATTTTCAGCAGTTGTCAGGTTTGGACATTTTGGGTGCTGTTGAGAGACGCGGGTGGGGGGGAGCAAGAGGAACACGAGTTCACACTAAGGTTAAACAGGTTAAATCGGATATAACAACAATAATAATGATAGCAATTATTATTATAATAATAGCAGATGCATTATTTTATCTGCGGTAAGGTATTGCTTTAGATAAGCAGGTAGGACGGAACGGTGCGCGCAGCTGGTGTAGGCTTTGTGCGAGAACTACGTTACCCAGAGTTCTTTGGGTTCGTGTACAGGTGGAGAAGAAGGTGCAACAATAGATGGCGGCGCTTTGGGGTCCACTGTGATTTTGTTTCATCCGTTACACTGTTTTATTTTGTGATTTTTTTTCCCATGTCGGGGGGGGTGGGTGTCCTATGTCCTTTGCGACTCTGTCTCTTCATGTCCGCGTCTGCTCGTGGTTGTGACTCCCCGTCCGCAGTCTGTGTACCGCGCTGCGGTGGTCCGGACAAGCCGTTGTTAATAAAGGATTATTGTCCAATGTTATTATTTCTTAACATTGACATTTATTGTGAATTGCATAAGAACTGTAAACTGTGACTTTACTGTAAATGAGCTGAGAAGCTGCACTGAAATGCACTAAGGAAAAAAAAAAATAACCGGGTGTTTCTCGTCCCCTCCCTCTCTGCTGAGCTTTTCTTAAAATCTCATTTGCAGTGAATGAGCAGTAAGTTAAAGTCATTCGGAATGATTCTGCCTTTAAAGAGAAATCTGGTCTCTTTATTACATCTGCTTTCCTTTGTTTTTTCTCCTTTTTTATTTCTATTTGAGGACTCGCAAGCGGTTACCCCGTGTTCCTGGGTCAGAAAGTGCAGAGCTGGAATGGGAAAATAATGAATTGCACAGCACACTGGATATCTCTGAACTGTGTTACCCTTCAAATAGTGCATTCACTATGTAAGTTGTGCCAGTTCCCTGTCCAGTGGGAAGGAATAAAGCACACATAAAACATGGCAAACTTTATTACCTTTATGCCACTAATGTGTGTGCAGTGCCTTTGTGTGTCACATCTAATTCCTTATTACTTTTTATGTTTGCTTTTTGTATAGATTGTACAACTTTCTGCACACGCGTTTACGGCTACCGCCTCCAGTAGGAATGGTGATGATGATGGTGTTTTTTTACATCCTCCTCATGAAGTAGACTTGAGAAATTTTCATACAAAGTGGCCTTTTTTATGCAAAAACCTCACTCAGGGTTAGAAGTACCACTGCACTTAATTCCAAGTCTGGGGCTTGCAAAAACAAATCCGTGTATTAAGAGCAAACAGACATTATTTTACAAGGAAGGCGATAACAGCTGTACTGGTCACCATTGCTCGCTTTATTACACAGGGAGGGAATGGAAGCGGTTCAGTGATGTCATCCCGCACCGAACACGGGGACAACAGGCAGGCTGTGCGCTGGACTCGGACCCCACACCCACCAGTTTAACCCAGTACAGCACCATACCGCCATTACGCGCAACTTAAGATCACGTTAACCATAAGAAAACAAAGGACAGAGTTGCAAAATAAGAACCGTATTTTATTCATGTCTTTTGCACCTTAAAACAGTAATAAGTATTAGTGTGTAGAGAGCAGGTAGCACAATGAACTGTACAACATTTAAAAATTAACCCGCTGCCATCGCATTTTAAACCATTTCTTCCAGTTTAGCAATATTGCAACCGTCATTTTTACTGGGATGTTCTCTGTTTAAAAAGTATATTTATTTTCAGATGCATTTCAGTACTGACAGTAAGAATTACATCTTTACAGATAACTGCAATATCTACCTATTTGATAAGGCTTGCATGGTACAGTAGTGTGGATAATGTTTACTTTTTAAAAATACCGCTATACTGTATTTGCATAGTGTAATAAATCTGCTGAAAAATTTCATTAAGGATTTGGAATGACTGGAAGAACTTTGTGGCTATTCACAGGTCCATCACTGTAGAGTTGTCATCTTGAATAAACGCAGTCTATTGTTGCTCATCTGCATGGTCATCTTCAAAAATGTTAAACGCCATGACGTCCCAACGCAGGAGCGAGAAGATTTCCGTAGAGGAAAACAACTCGAGCTAACAAGACAACCTATAGCATTTATAATGAATGGCATAATGATGGATCTACTGAAGCCTGGATCTTAAAAATGTAGAAAATATATATGCAGCATGGAGAAAGAAAAGATTTTTAAAATATACATCCTTCTTGCTTTATTATTCAGTTTACATATCGATTCAGGTATAATATAGTATGTGTGAATAGCCATTCGCAGGTTAACTTCACAAATCTAATAATTTATATTTATCTACAAAGTTTGTCATTTTTCTATAAAACAGTAGTGCATTTTGAACCACACTGAGAGTACCAACTGGTTAACTGCCTGCATCAACAAAACAATATTAATGCACCATTTAAAAGAAGCCCTAGGGTTGTCCAGTCACCATTTTGGTGAGAATTCTGTAAAACTTTGAAAAGCAAAAAGAAAGCAACCCAAAGTGACTTCCCACAGGTTTCAATCATGTATGCGTTCTGCATAAAGGCTCAACAAAACCTAAGAAATGGGGAAAACGCCTGTTGTAGAGGCCTTTTTTCTAATGATAAAACTGCGGTATGACGAGACAGCCAAAAGTTTTGACATTTCCTTGGTCTGAATGTTGTGGCTCTCGGGAAAAGTCCCACTGGGGGAACTGATGTTTTTAAAATTTTGTGTCGTAGATTAATGTAGCAGGCAAGACCACTGAACTGATCGCCGTTTCTGTAAATCACATGAGCCGCTCACAATGTACCCCACTAAGGGATCAAAGTCCAGTAGCAATCACTGTTAAACAGAGATAACATTCAAGAAGTTGTCTGGCTTTTATACTTAGGGTTTAAAACCGAAATTAAATCAATAAATCAACAAACAAAAATCAGCAACAACAACAGGCATTTTTGTTGTCAGCTTCTGCTTTTTCTTTAACATCCCAAACAGCAGTTGTATACTGTATTCTAAAATACCATATTGGCTCAAATATGAGACAGTATTTTTTTCCCAAGAATTACATCTAAAAAAGATGGGGCTGCCTTATATTTCAGTACTAGACCTATAAAGGTCACATACTGTATAAAACCAGTAGGTGGAGTCACTTTATCCACTGGTTTTAATAATCCACAGAAATGAAGAGTTGGAGAGAGCAAGTGTGAAAGATGGCGAAACCTTGAGAAGGTCTGGAAAAAAGTAGCTCAAAGCTGGGCCAAACTAACCAAGGACTGAAGAGGAGTTATGAGGCCAATTTTAAGATAATGGTGGTCAGTGAGGCAGAGGTGTCAAACAACTGTGAAGCAGCCAGGAAATACAAAGTTACAGAATGTCGCGTAAAGATAATATGATGATGCAAAAACCTTTTCCAAAAATGAGTACTGAAAATAAGGGGTCATCTTATAATCAAGATCGTCTTATATTCGGGCCAAAATGGTACATCAAACTCCATTTATTAATCGTCTTAAAAAAACAAGAGTGCTGATATATGCATGCTCAGTTTGTCAATACCATACCTCTGCAGCGTGGTGGAATTTACAGGTTCCGGTTGTATGAAAACATTGCTCGTTTCAAACGCTGGTCAAAGGCAGAAAAGTAGTGATCCCCCTCAGGCCCCCCCGCTAACTTACATTCGATCATGAACCATAGTGATGGCTGCACAAAAGCGTGCACTGCATATTAATTACAGCACTGAGAAGGTAACACACACTGTATGCATATGAAGATCTTGGCCACCTTTGTTAAAAATGTCTGTCTGGAAGTTTACATCCACATAAATATACACAGCGGTGTTGCTGGAGGACCACCCTGTGAGTGAAACCCTCTCTCGCTGGAGTAAAGCAAAGTCATGGAAGACAAAGGTCTTGTCAATTAGCCAAATTTTTAAATGTGGCGGCCAGTGTCCACATGCTCTGTGCACACAAAGAAAGGGGAGGTTACAGTTACTCACATGTCCAACCTTACTTTGTCGAGCATGAGGAGTATTTTGTTCTAGTTTAACTCAGTGACAAAAGGTGTGCATTTATTTATGGCTTTTCTCTGAAGAGGTCTTCGATCTAAAATAATTTTCTTTCAACAAAGGGTCCAACATTTCCATTTACAATTATACATACATATACATATATCACAGTATTTACAGAAGTTTCAAAATAGGAGTGCTGGATGCATATTACAGTCAGGGAATGTTAAAATTCATGGCATATTCACTTCATCTGTACATCTGGTTAAAAATATATAGGATGCTTGAGATGCACTCGTGCAGCTTTCTGCCTCCAACTACAAACCCAAGTCTTTTCTTAATCATTGCTGCTTCTTGGGAGTACAAAGACACGCTTGGCACTAGAACTTGCTGTACAATTCAGCTTGGAATTTCAAGGATACAAGATAAATGGTGCACTGTATGCTATTCAAAATCTATTTGCAGTTTTAATAAAATAGTTATTAAATTATATATCTGGATTAATCTGTATGGACACATTTCAAATGAAGGGTTAGACTAAGTTGTGGAAAGACTGAAGATAATTCTTAAAGACAAGGCCTGTTTGTCTCCAGCTCATCCATCAAGAGGTCCTGTGCCTACAGGAGTGTCTCTGCATTCGACACAGCCCACAGTAATGGAACAAGTGACCACTTATATTTGTTAAGCTAAGTGCTACCGTGTTTTCCACTAAATGCTGCGTAAGTGAATTTTCACAGGTAAGGCGTTAAACTCCAGTCTTGGGGACCGCAGGTTTTTGCCCCAGCTGAGCTCTTAAATAAATGCTGACTGAGCTCTTTATTAATCAGTTAAATCAGAATGAACTGCTGTTGAAAACCTGCCATTAACCATGTTAACTCAAGCTTGTTTAAGTGTGCGGCTGCCACTGCACAAATTCAACAACCTCTGCCGCGTTCTTTTGTCTAGCTTGGAGAAAATGAAACTAAATTAAAAATAAACCTAAAACTAAGTGCACGATAATCCTGAAATGAAGAAATTATGGGGCAACAGGCAGTGTGGTGTAGGACAGTCACTTTGCAACCCTGAGGTTTTTGGTTCAAATCTTTTTGATGTTGTAGAACCATCTGCTGAAGGTACCCTGAAGTGACACCATAAGAATACCGTGATGTGTAAATGGCTAAATCACTGCGCAGCTATCTAACATTCTGCATCACGCTGGACAAAGGTGTCATCTAAAAAGAGATGACTAACCTATTCAAGCTACCACCTATTTCATTGTTAAAGGGACACAAATGAGAATTTATTAAATAAAAAAATGTGCATGTTATTTACATGAGCTGTAACAGATTTAAAAAAACTGCATAAAAATCAGTACAGGTATGCGCCACTTAACGGTGGGGATACGTTTCAAGAAATGCTTTTGTTAGGCAATTTTGTAGTGCGAACATCATAACATGTACTTGCGCTGCATCATGTACGTTTTGACTTATTATTATTATTATTATTGTATATGGTATAGCCTATTGCTCCTAGGCTACAAACCTGTATCGCATGTTACAGTAGACGTGGTAAACATGAGCTGTGTGAGGCTGCTGCTGGTGTAATTCTGTTTTACAGTAAACTTTTTTA
The DNA here is from genome assembly GCA_018136845.1 of Heterotis niloticus. Lineage (NCBI taxonomy): Eukaryota > Metazoa > Chordata > Actinopteri > Osteoglossiformes > Osteoglossidae > Heterotis > Heterotis niloticus. The sequence continues at coordinate 2,099,542 of CM030898.1, forward strand.
ATAAGTAGTAAGAGTGCGCTCTAAAATAACAATAAAAAGTATAGTAAATACATAAACCAGTAACATACTTGATAATGATAATAAACAACTTATGTACTGTATATAACTTTATGGGACCACTGTCGTTTATATGGTTCGTCACGGACCGGTACGTTGTTATGCGGCGCATACCTGTAATGCAAATAAAAATTCCAGCAGTGCCTCAAGATTTTGGAATTTGTAACTCAAGACATTCAATTAAAGCAAACAGATTAAATTATTAAGAGCTCAGATGGAATTAAAACCTGCATAGCTCCTGGCACCACCAGCTTGATGCCCCTGTACTAAGGAAATCCAGTGAGGAACCACAGCATTGCCAAAACCATAAGAAATGGCCATATTAGATCATGACCATAACATAAATGTAAAGAACAACCTGATGTGAAAAAAGGGTGACATGAAAGGCTGTGAGGCTAAGCGCAGCATACAAGTTATTATGAAAAAAAACATTCAAACTTAGAACCATTTTTCTCTATGATTGTTACTCTTAATTCAATGGACTAAAAATGCCATCAAGTATGACACAAGTCAAATTAAAAGAACTGTATTTTAAAATGTTACCTAAAAGACAAACAAAATCATCCTTTACACATCTTGTAACTGCCCATTAACACTTCCACCCAACTCCATTTCAAAAAAACAAAATATACATAAGGAACAAAAAACCTATCAAAGTGTTCAAAAACCACAAAAAATTACACACATTTTTCAAGGCAACGGGTTAATCGCCGCTTGGAACTACGTCGGTGGTCATACCTACACAGCATAATGAATTCAGGGAACCATATGCATTTAGTAAACATGTGTGGACAATGAAACTAACTAACTTATAACTGTTCACGTAAACACCCTTATAATGAGAAAACATTTGGGCGCACACTTTTAGTGAGATGTGTGAATTTGCTGCCAGGTGGGAGCAATGAGCAAATTTAACAGGACAACTAGGCTTTTTCCCCATGACAGTAAACAGTCCATTTTCACTATTTCTTGTGAAATCCTTGCAGAGGCTGAACAAGTCATCGAGGAAATGGCTCCATGTTGGATCAAATCCACCCTTCTCATCAGTGACATTGCCTTCACTTTTGCTAATCTGGATTTAAGAGAAGGGCATAATACTAAACAATGACGTACATCTAAGTTAATGCAGAAAGGAAATGAGGTGCTTTTACTTTGTACTTTCGGAAAGCGAGGCTACCAAAAGACTGTCAAACGCTTTAATTACTGGCTGATGCACAGGGAGAGAAATAAATGATCTGGAATGGGGAATTACACTGTAGCACTGGGAAAACCTTTATAATGATGTTTTCATTAATCTGATCACTCGTTCACTTCTCCCTCTCCCCCTCTCCCTCCATCGCTATCCACTTCATTCCCAATCGGGAAGCCAAATCCAAGCATTCGCTCATTTACTGCACTGACTTACTAAATACAGAATACTCAGTCAAGCCAAGTGGCAGGGGGCACAGCAGAATTACTGCATATCTGTAAAAGATGTTGGCTGAGGGTTATTGCAAGACTGACGCTTTGCACCATCACACTGTACCTTTGCTCATCTGAGTGACCAGAAGCATGGATAGTGGTTCAGAAAGAGGACACTTCTGAGGCTTTTAAATGTGCAGTGTGTAATAGAAACCAAGTGCATCAGGTTACAGGTCCCTGGTCTGCAAAGCTCAGGGTCCATCCAGTAGTTCACATGTTATAGGCCACATAAATGGGATCCAGCTGGTCCGCAAGGAAGGAGTCTCTGAGGTGCATCCGCTGCTTCTCCCCGCGAGAGTTGATGGGGATGACTCCTGGATCCACCACAACCACCACTCCCACCACCAAGTGGTGCTCCTCCAGAACCACACTAGTGACCAGAGGCACCAGATCCAGTGCCTCCTGCTCTGAGCCACACAGCTCCGATACCACCACCAGAAGGTTGGTCCATGTAAAGACAGCACTGGAAAAGAGGAAAGACACAATTGGGTTGTGCATGAACACTGCATAAAAGCATACAATAGCAGAAGGTCAAAATGGAGAAAAAATGAGGAATACTAGCCATAGGGCAAAAGCAAATATTCTGAGTGCTAGCCAGACCCATTTTCAAACCCTGACTCACTCATAGCTTCATAAAAAATACTTTACATTTATACACATTTAGAAGAAGCATCTACATATATTGCTTAAAACACGTGAAACACAACCACAGGTTGTCTCACCTCTCTGCGATACTGCGATGGGCACGAGAGACAGAGGTTTCAATGTCAATGGGATGATAGCGCAGTCCCCTCAACTCCAGGGCCTCATCAAGAGAGCCCACCACAAACAGAGCATCGTGGCGGTCTGGACAGCGTGTGGGGAGAATGACATCTTTATTACTATGACCAACTAGATTATAAACACAATGCAAAGTATAACAGGCACATTAAAACTATCATATCAGTTATAAGGGGTTCAAATCACTAACAGGACCTCAGTCTGTCCACAAACAACATCCAATGCAACTAAATCATTCTCACACTTTCTTATTCTGAAATGCCTATTTCAGAAACAGCAGCAAGTTTCTGCCTAAACAAAAACCTTGAGTCTTGATTCTTAGCTGCTTTCTTCTTCAAAGTGAAAAATCAAAAAACTATCAGAGTTAAAACTTCTTCTGTACTAACATTCTTTATCCTAAAATATATTGTGCCTAACACATAGTTGTGCAGAATGGATATTCGCAAAGAAAAAATGCAAACAGATCAACAACGAGTGAACCAATATGTCACAAATTTTTTTGTTGGGTACAATTTTGGTACAGTTTTCTAGGACTACGCTTGGTTAAGGTTCCACTGACCCCCACTGGCATCCAGCAGCTCGGTCCTCCTAACAAAACCCAGGTAGCCAGTGCGGGCCCATAGGGTCTGTGGCTCCCCAAAGCTCAGCCTGGCATTGAAGTGGTCTGCCTGCAGGCTCTCCTCACCATAGATGGTGTAATACCCACTCGCATTGTGTGGGCTGTTCACCCAAATCTGAGAATAAGATAGCATAAAATATAAATTGATAGTAGGAGCATAAGCAAGCAAAGGAATACAACAAAGCGACATAATGTATTAGGAAAGAAAGGACAGCTATAAAACTTCTTGGTTTGCATTAATGGCTCACAACTGTATTGCCAAGAGTCTCTCAGTTGAAGAAGCCACACCCTGAAGCCCAAGCTAATGAGATCCAATTTCCCTACCTCTCCAAGGTGAGAGTCTCCTACTGGGCCATGTGTCTCTGGGTTCACTATAATCACTCGGACCCCAGGAAGGATCTGGAAGGACAAAGCTCTCATCAATCACACGGTGACAATGGGACATTTCAAACTTGTGCAAAACAGTACTATAACTGTTAAATGTTTTCCACAATATTAAACACACTGTACAAATCTACCATAATTCAGATTCAAATGTATATATTATACACGTTATTGTTGCTCTGCGAGCTGACACACTCACAGATTTCATCAAAATAAATTTCATGAAAACAGCACATTATGAACTTGTCATTCACTTAATGACCACACAAGTGACTAAGATAATACTAACGGAGCAGTGAAATTATATTAAAGTATCAAACAGCCTGCAGACTTACGGTTCCGGACTCCATGAGAGGAAGACTCTGTGGAGCACCTCGCTCAACCAGCCGAACCCTGACAAAAAGTGTCATATTGCATTAGCATCATTACCTCCATCAGAACCTCCTCCCTATGGACACCTCCTGAAGAGGAACAGAAGTGAGGTGGCTGACAGGATGGGTGCATGGGCCTTCACTGTCTCACCTGTCATGCCGAAGCGACTTCATGTCCACATAGACAGTTGAGGGGTCTGGTCCACTGGTACCCTGACAAAAAAAACAAACAGGTAAGTCTAGAACATGAGTTTGTTTTATGCCATAGTTTGAAGCGCAGGGAGTTATGGGGTAATCTGTTCCGCCCTGGGTGTTTGCAGGACGGTACTGAGGGTTGCACAGCACTCACCTGCAGACAGATAGCCAGGTTGACCCGGGAACCGAAGGCGGTGCTCACGGCACGAGGAGATAGTCCCAGGTCCTTGAACAGCTTTGAGAAGGACTGTGTTAGAGCCAGACGGGGTCGCTCTTCTGCAACAACCACGCAGCTGCGCACACAAGATAGGTTCACCCCACGAGCCTGTAATGAAAGGGGGGAGATGCTTTAAGGTCTGCTGCTCTACTCCACACTACATTCAGAGAGGGCAGGAACACAGGAATATAGTTCTAGATGTGGGATTCTGGTTGTCGTCCACTGTAAAATAAGCAGCTGTAGGGTTCAGGAAGGACTGGTGGCACAAGGGGTATCTGCAAGGGGAGCCAGATGTTTCATTTGCTCTAAAACCACAGTGGCATCCAAAGATATGAATATTCATGTACATGGAGTCAGTCAGTCAAGATAATTTCTGCAGATTTGTTACTGACCAGCTTTTAACAGACAGATTTACAATTTTCTGCCTATTTTTAATTATAGTCAAGTGGAAAAATGATATGATAAAAAAATGAAGCAGCATGTCTTCTAAAAGAAGAGCAAATCTGTGTATGTGTATGACAGAGAGACTATAAACCCACCTTAAGTGCCTCAGTTTGCGTGCCCAGTCCCTTGGTGCACAGTTCCATGACAGAGTAAGAGCAGAAGGTGTCTCTGATACGGTACTGACTAAGCGTGCTCAGCCATAGTGGAAGGGAGCTTTCCAGCTCCATTGGGGGGATCAAGATGGACTGATGACCTGAGTAAACACTACAGAAATGTAGGGGCAGTCAATAAATAAATACATACATACATACATACATACAGACAGACAGACAAAGACAGAAATGTCTCACACAAAGTCATACAAAAACAGGAATCATCGTTACCCAAACAGTCTCATCAAACATTGTTAAATAAAGTGAGCATTACATAGACAATTTTTACAGGCTCACACTGATAGTAACAATACAAGGACTGAAGTCTCCTGCATATTTTCACAGATGTGCAACAAACCATGGTAGCACGCATCTAAATCATCTGCAACTAGTGCAAAATGCTGCAGCTATCCTAACTAGGACAAAAAAATCGGAACATATCTCACCGGTACTAGAATCTTTACACTGGCTACCAGCACCCTTTAGAATTGATTTCAAAATACTTCTTATCATCTATAATGTCTTAAACAATCTTGCCCCATCATATATAGTGGACTGCCCTTACAACCCCTGTCGTAACTTAAGATCCTCAAATGGTAGTCTGCTGAAAATCCTAAAAGCTAGGCTCAAAAGAAGTGGGGAGGCAGCTTTTTGCCATTATGCGCCTAAACTACGGAACAATCTACCCATTGAGATTCGTCAGGCTAGTACGGTGGCACACTTTAAGAAGCTGTTAAAAACCCATTTTTTTAATATGGCCTTTGCTCTACCTCTGTTATAATGCTTTCCTTATTATAATGCTTTGCCTTATTACATTGCATGGACTTGTTACTGTTACTCTTGTTCAAGGACACATGCTAATCTCTGCTGTTTCTCTTTCTGGTTCATCTGTGGTGGCGTACTACGCGATTGATTGGCCACCACCTAAACTAAGCAACAAGAAGCCCCTTCAATCGCCGGTAGGAAGGCAGATGTCCCATATCTCCATGGCACCCTGATCAACGTGTGCGGCAGAACGACCAATAAAGACTGTTCTAGAAATCCTTCTGTTAGATAGAATGCCCAGTGGGGGCTGGGCGGTCTTTTGGCCTTGGAACCCCTGTAGATTTTGTTTTTTTCTCCAGTCCACCTGAAGTTTTTTTTTGTTTTTCTGTCCTCCTGGCCTTTAGACCCTATTTACTCATCTGTACAACCTCATTTTCAGTCTGACCTCTTTCATTATTCCTATTTACCATTTTCTCTTTATTCTTGTCTACTGTTTCTTTCTCATTGTTGTCTCTTTCACCTTGTAAAGCACTTTGAGCTACAGACCATCGTATGAAAGGTGCTATACAAATAAATGTTGTTGTGGTTGTTATATTGAGAAACATGGGGCACTGTTCCTCTTCTAGGTGTGTGAGAAATTACCTGCTCAGGCACCAGAGCACAAAGCCCAGGCCACAGTAGGGATCCAAACAGATGACAATTTGCCGTGAAGAGTACAGCTCACACTGCAGCTTGATGGAGCGGCACAGAGCACTAACTGCTGCATGGGAGATCTGAAAGACAGAAAACATGTTCATCCAAAGAGAACTTCAAAAAGCACTGAGATTTACAATCGTAATACTCGTCCCAAAGTTTGGGTGAAGCACATCCCTTAAACAAGCTACATTTAAACAGCACCACCAATAAAAACAAAAACATATAGAAAACAAAGGGTAGCTGTCTAAATTGATGATATAATGTATAATGTGGCTAGTATGCATCCCAGCAAAGGGTATCATTATCTGTCAGCATATTACAAGGCTGTTGGCAGGTCCAACTCTTTTACCTTGACACCAGTCAACATGCCAGTGGTGGATACACTAAAATCCAAATAGGCCAGCATTTCAGCAGTGGGAGGCTTGTAGATTTGGCCTGGACGTTTTCGAGGGAGATCATCTGGGGAAAAATGATGAGGGAAATTAAGTAGAAATACATCCCTAGCCCTGTCTGGATATGTCTGAAGTATGGGAGAGTTTTTACTATTTTTTGCTTTTTATCACTACCTGTGTCTATGATAATCGGCCATGTTTTGACATTCACAGTGGCTGCAGCTTCCTTTGACCGGAGGATCTTCATGAGAGTTGGAGTTGTTAGTATGCAAGCTGCTTTACTGACCTGAATGAGGAGAATGCATCTTAACTACAGTGTGGCACTGAGATCAAATGAGCATCTACACAACATAATAATGTAAAGCAACTATATGCCCAGGACTAGACACACTCACATCAATTATCATGCGGACAGTTGGCAGCGTGGCAGCCAGGTTCTGCGGGTGCGGAGGGCGGACAGTGACCGGAATGCAGCCAGCGTATAGACAGCCGTAGAAAGAAGCTATCAGGTCAATACCTAAAGGAGAAAAGAACAACATCAATATTCAAGAACAGTCCCACTGTACCTTAACAGGTAACTATATGAGGCTGACACTATCCTGTAGATGACCCTCTGGGATCAGTTTCAGTTTACCTGTCAAGCCACAACCTAAGATGTGTTTCTGATAAAGCTATAGAACATAAGCTGACTACTTTTATAAGGAAATGTCCTTTATTGCTGTGGTCCACAGAACAGGCACCTTGGTATTTGATTGACTCAAATGTTTACATTTCTTTTGCTAGTTAAAAGTTAAAATTTTAATTGCAAGATAATCGGCAATTCCAAATTATTTCTTGATGCTTATGGAACTTGTCAGATGACATAATATGAACACCCCTGCTAGGGATTGAGAGATACTACCCTTGTTTTCAGTTACATATCAATGTGTATTTGAATTTTCTCTGCATACTGATTATGTCTGTGTTTATTGTGATTTAGTTGTCATTTTTTAATTGACAAACAAACAGTAAATATACAAAAATTTCGTGACAAAAAAGGAGGCCCGTGTAAAAGACCATGGCAGTGTTTGTTTAATGCTGACATTATATCCCACCAGGTGGGTAGAGAAGCACCACGTTGTCTCCTGTATTGATGCTGCCTTTCTCCATTAAGGCAGCCATGATTCTTTCCGCCCGCCTGTGAAGCTGCACACAGGTGGCTGAGCTCACTGCTGCTCCCTGAAGGAGAGATGGACAGTGAGCAAAATGGCAGTTAAAAAGAGACTGGCTAGCAGTTTAGAAAGAGCCCAAGAAAACATTATGGAACTGTGGGTGCTATACAGTATGACTTAACAGAGGTCCAGGCATCAATTGGCCCGTACTTTACCTTTGCATTGAGAAGGACAAACAGGGTGTGGTCAGGGTCCGTTTGAGCTCTCCACTGCAGAGCCTCTGTCAAGAACTGGTGCTGTAATGGAGCCAAGGAGCAAGAGTTACAGTTGTGTTCCAGCACTCAACCACATACTGACTGTTAATCATTTCTACTGATTTAGAAATAGAGGTGCAATAAATACAATGAAAATTTTCCAGTGAACCAGATTTTGAATCGACATTGCTTTTATTGTCACTGACAACTTGTTTTGCAATGGATTGCTGTTCTCTTCCAGTACATAGTTTCAAAGCCTAGTGCACAGCAACTCTGGGACAGGCTTCAAAACAGGATAAAGCAGTTAAATATGATGGATGGATGGATGGATGGATGGATAACTTGTTCCTTAAAGTCTGTCAACTCAAGCATTATCTCAGATTTCAAATGTGCATGTTTCTTCATTTTAATAGGCCTATTTTGAATTTATTTAAACTCTGATTTGTCTCAACCTGACATTAAACTGTTGATTATCAGGCTGGTCTATCATCAACACATTATAGTAAAGTGTTCAAATTATGTATAGCTGCCTTTGTAATTTAATTTAGTTGAAAGTTTTCCCATTTTTGTTATTGCCAATATTTAATCTACCCCCTCTATATGCACAAGTCTTGCCATCTGACATTTGTACTGTGTTGTGAAATTTCTTCTTATTACAGTAGGACACTTCAGATCACTGAAATAATCATATATTGTAGATAGTATGTGGTGTGCACAGAGACAGTATTTTAAACATTGCACTGACTGTGACCATTGAGAAATTCTGATCCAATATAAAAACTTGTTAATCTGAGTCTTTGATGCAATAGCAACCAGTCAGGATGAGGAACGAAGAAATTCTTGGCAGCAATTTAATGGAATCTTACAACAGAGAACAAGTAAACATCACCAAAAGCAAACAAGGCGAAGGGGGGGGGGGGGGCATGACTGCACAGTATTTTGCAAGGATATGGTCAGCTGTGGGGAAATGGCTTTTCTCAATTGTCACAGTAGTACCTTTGCCCTCCTGGATTGATAAACCTGGATTTCTACTTGCCAATCAAGCACATTGCCACACAAATGGGCTTCTTCACCTGTACCACTGTTCTCTTTGAGCACAGCTGTGTGATGTGGCATTACTGTACAACACAACTGACAAACCAACATACAGCCTTACATCCAGCAAACCAAACCTGCAGACCATTACTCTTACCATCATGGTGGGCCACATACAGAGCTACATCCCCATGGTGGCAGGGAGAACAAACAGAAGAGAGCACAGCCTTTAGCACAAGCCTTCATTAGTCATCAGCATCCCTAAAACTTAACAAAGCTGACTATAGAAACACTGACTTCAAACCACTTGTACTTTGGAGCGCCCCTCTTTGGACCCTGGTCACAGTCTTGTCCCCTGTCTTACCTTTCTGACCAGGTCCTGGTCTTCAATCAGAGCCAGCTCTCTCCCAGCTGCCTGGGCAATCCTCTTCCCTGCCACGAGATTGCCAACCATGATAGAGGCTGGACCTACACCTACTGGGAAAACAGGAGCAGAAGGTAAGAAATATACACGTGCCCACACATACATATTAGATGTAACAATATATACACACACCTGTACATATACAAACATTTAGATACAGTGAAGTGCACTTAAGTGGATACTGGATAACTAGATAATTAACTTAGGTGCAATCCACAAATTGGGATAAGTGGATAATTCACTTTTGTAGTTAAAAGTTTTCAGTCAAATAGCCAGGTTTACTGCGTTCATGAAATCGTGGTTTCCTTTGTCCTTTAAAACACATATTTTGCACTTTTCCTTACCTGGCTGTTTTTGGCGTGGTTTGGGCAAGTTTGTGACACATGTGTGAGGACACATCAGAATGTTGCAGGGGTGCAGGGTGCCTTCTAGGAAGTGTTGCTTGATTTCTGACACATGGATACCGCCCAAGGGGGTCTTGGAGAGAGTGTTGGCAGGGACCAGAGCCAGGCAGTACAGCCCCACCTGGTGAATACTGTCTATGGCCTAGGAGAAATCAACCACAAACAATTTGGACTGCACTGTGTACCCAACCATGTGTGCACTGTTGTACACCCTCACTGTTGCACACCCTCACACCCTCACCTGCAGTACTCGGCTCATCCACTGAAAGCTGTCCTCTTCATTGGCATCTGGCCTCTGCTCAGCTACCACCACAATCCTTTCATCGTAGAACACGGTTACAGAGAACACAGCGATCCTGCCGCACAACAAGGCAACATTGAGTCTGAGTGTGCAGTGCCAAAGCATGTTGGTTCTCACAAGAGTGGTCCCAGGTTCATTTAATAGGTGCCACGATTAAAACTTCGCTTTCTGAAGGTGCAGGTCACACTGTCCACCACACGATGGCAGTACAGATAGGCCAGTTATGTTAATGTGGCTGTACCAAAAACAAGTTAAAACTAATAAAACCGAAACACAATTTCACTGTTTTATGTTTCACATATTTAATTTACATCAAATGCACTGAATTATTCGATTAAGTTAAAATTTATTGCCACAAATACAACCTCAGACTTCAATTTAATTTTCTACGTGACCAAAAAATAGGATGCCCCTTCCTGGTCCACTCACCTCCCACGGTAAACAGTCTTCACAGGCTCCACTGCTAGTGCAGTCGCCACAAGGTCATCTGCGTTATGCCGCCGGCTACTCACATTCAGCAGGCCCTCCATCTTGCCAACCACGAACACCAGGCTTCCCTGTACAGCAAGATAGTGCCACAAACCTCTGCTCGTGTGAGCCATTACTTCTCACTATAAGCAATGCTCTTAAAAAGGTGTTTTCATTCTTAAACGTTGTCTATGGAGTCAAAAGTGTTTGTTTTGCCTGTATTTTTGCAAAAACTCCTTGCTACGTTTGACCTTTATGTCATCTGGTATATGCTAGCAGTCACTGCTAGGTTCATTTCGACATATCACTCACCGGCCCCACAAAACCCAGCAGTCCAGAGCGCACAAAAGGAATATCTCCTATTGGGGCACCACTGGAGTTGACAGGAATCACCTGTAAACAAGAGATGCAGGTGATAAAACTGGTCTCACATGACCAGAGACACAGATTAGCAAAAATCATCACGAGAAGTGCTGATAGAGTCACAGGGCACGCGCAGCTTAAAGGAGAAGTCTCAAAGGGGAAAAGTGAAGAGAATATTTGGTGCAAAGGGAAGTAGAACTTTAAATAGATACACATAATCATGTGTCATTTCTTGTGACAGGAAGACTGAACATGAACTTTTTCACCTCAAACGTATTCTTTGTGACCCCTGGAAGGCCATAGTACATGGTGCCCCCGGCGCGGGAGTTCACCAAGATCTCCCCAATTTCGTCTGTCTTGCACAGCTGGGGTGGGCCGTCTGGCTTCACGATGCACATCAACGCTGCAACAGACGCAGTAACAGCATGTCCAACCTGACCCATAGGGAGCTACGCATGTGCAGAGACACACTCATGTCCCACGGTGATTGGTTCTCACCTCCAGGCATGACATGACCCACATCCTGCACAGTGAGGGCAGAGTTCTTGTCTTCTGTGTTTACCCGAATTACCCCGTGACTCAACCCCAACATGGACAGGATGGCCCGTGCAGGGAGGGGTGCACCAGTGACCCCTGGCCTGGAGGAGGGAGAGATGAAGATAAAAATTCTTTCCTCAACTTTCTATCCACACTGGCAATCCTAATAAACAAGCATCATATTCCAAAGGCAGACTGAGCTGAAATGAGTGGTGAAAAACTCAACTTGTGACCCTCCTACATCAGCAAGAAGTAATGCCTGTAAAAGGCAGGGTGGAAGAGATCAGATGAAGGTTTAGAATGAGTAAGAGGAAACTGGACTGAGCCCAACTACACATCCAGTGCGTGTCTCTGAGGCACACCTGCGGATGGCCACTGTCATGGCCTCGGGTGATGTAGCACAGGGGCAGATGACCTCCGGCTTCAGGCCATGAGACTGGAACGCATTGAGAAAGGCGTCACACGACGACACAGACCCTGAAACACAAAGTTCCCGATGCTTAGCAAAGCTACCTCTGTGAAAGTGCCACTGTGGACCTAAGGCATGCAAAAGTGATGAAGCAGGACTTACAGGGGTTGGCACCATCCGCTACAATGAGCATGCGTAGGGATGCAAGATTGATGTCCCGCTGGTCTCTGTGGGCCATCATGGCCCAGTGCAGGTCACGGCACTTCACCACAGCCACTCGTGCTGCAGGAGGTCACAGGAAGCCCTTGTTTATCCATGAACCAGTGAGTGACACATAAAATGAGTTCAAACTCACAAGTTGCTCCTTGTGCCTTCCAATTTAGAGTAATGGGAGTGCACTATTATTGCGATACAAAATAAGAGCAGCACCATGTGTCGCTATATCAAACCTTTCTGAGTGTTCACCCTCTGCACCCAGGACAGGGGGCACGCCTTCATTACGGAGTAGGGCACGCTGATGGTATGCATCCGATTCATGACACTCTGCAACAACAACATACACACTCACATACTGCTTGAACAGCAGCAGATGCAGAATCTAGTGACAGGAAGACAGCACAGCCCTGTGCTGGCAGAGTTCTCCCTTCTGTCACTGTGCGAAGGAGCATTACTGCAGGGCAGGACACTATTCCTACTGAAAGGGGCTGTCAAGGACTGCAGAGCACTGCAACTGGAACTTACTGTGAGAACCCCATGCCACATGCCAATGTCCTTCTTGAAGTCCACTACATTAATCAGAGTTTCTCCTGAGGAAACAATAAGAAAAGAGCATTTTTGTCTTGACCTGTAAACAGAGCTTTAGCATGCAGCTTGAGTTGTGGCCCTTATTACGCAATGCTTTGACTAATGCACACACGAATTGGCAAGTGCACAAAATGCATAATTCAACCAATGCAAAGCGCATTTGTCATGAGGCAAGTGGGTGGCATTGAATTATTTACTGCTCAGGTATCTAGAGCTGGATGACTGCATATGAGCTTTAATGCTTCCACGCTGTTCCCTTCCTCTTCCTTGTCCCGCTCTCCCAGCTGTCCTCTCTCTGAATTTGTCAGCACCGTGGTCCACTGCCTCGCAGCCCTCTCATTACATGTCACATTCAAGCATGCTGCGTGTTGTTCTAATCCCAAGTTTAGCAGGGCGTTTGTATACAACACCACGTGTCGTGGCACGGGACATCTATTTTTCTGTCTCCACAAAACAGTAAGGAGCCTCTCTGTCTTGTGTGCATGTGTGCTTGTGTTTGTGAGGGCGGCAAGCATGAGCTAACCATCTAAAAGACGTGCCTTCCCAGATGGTTTCCAGTAAATTGTTACAGCATGGCATTATGTGTTTATGGAAAGCAAGATTAAAAAAAATTCTGAAACCTTTCAGCAGCCAAATGGGTCTAAGTCTATAGCATGTGGAGTTTAAGTCCTAATGTTTACTGTATCTGTTTCTGGAGATGCTTTACACCTCTTTAAGTTAATCTCGTGTTCTTGTCATGAGTCGATTAACCATTAGCAAGGCACATTATTATATATGGTACAGAAAATTTGCAGGCAGATCAACACAGGAGGACACTACTTGATATGCCTCAAAGCACAATAACTATTAAAATAACAACACTCGAGTTATCCATTGTACCTTATACTGTTAGACAAGGTCAACAAGTGAATTAGTGGGGCTTCTTCAGGACATCAATGTGAACAAAGAATGAATGTAACGACCATGTCTTGGTTGAGTGGGTGCACAATGCTGGTGCAATAGTGCAGAAAAAGTTGAGAGACTTGCTTGTGAAAAACTTTTCTAGGCTGTGCATGAAGAACATCTGTGTTCATTACTCACCTTCGCTGTAGTTGCAGGCTTGTGTCAAAGCCTGGCAGTGGGTCAGCATGGCTACCTTGGACACTGCCACACCCATCACTGTGCCCTCCTTACTGGCTTTGTACTGAAAGCCCAATGTATAATACAGAGCCTCAGTGGGACTGAAATTAGTACATCACACACGCAAAAACAGACACAGAATCCCTCTAGCAAGTCGGTGGCACTCACCTCAATGTAGGCAGGGTCAGTGTTAGCAGTAGGAATGTGGGGCTGCCAGTCCTTAGATGGTTTTGTCAGATATTTGCTGTCAGTGACCACCCATTTCAGCCGAGGCCAGCCTTCAGGCAAAGAGTTAGAAGGAACAGTATAAGTTTCTGTTTTTACTGTTATCTAACACATTCGTAATGATATAATAGAACCATGGAGAAAACACTAACGTGGGGAGAAAGAACACATGAGTAAGAGCCACTGCTGACCTTTGAACTGGATGATCTCTCCATTAGGGGTCTTGGGTAGGCCCTTGAGGCATGCCTCACTGGTAAGGGCCAGAGACACACCACAGCTGCCCAGCAGGAAACCAATCTGCTGACTTCCTGCATCCTGAGATTATAGATGTTGATTGACTAAAACTGTAGTGCACTTTAAAAAAACACAGCTTTGATCATCCCATCTTCCAAACCCTTTTCACTGTTCAACTTTTCCAACTGATTCTAACATTTAACATGGAAATTTTGCACCGTTAGAATGCTACTGATAGACTAACATCAATTAGACTGATGTGTCCACTTGTTTAGCATATGTATATTCTCACCTTGCGAGACAGCGGTACCTCTATCGGTACAGGAATGACCTCTGCAAGAAGGCAGCCGTAGAAGGCCACATAAAACATCCCGGGATCACTGTTGGGATACACTAGTGCCACCTATTTAGAACAGATACATAAAGAAATGGAGATCATTATACAATATTCAACTGACATGTCTGTAGTGTTATTGTCACTTATGCCTCTAAAAGTTGATCTGTTCTGAATCAGCTTTAGTCTTGCTACACCCCAGGTATCACTCCTGCCAGACCCCTTTCTCACCCGATCTCCAGATTTCAGCACAGGTTCAGTCTTGGTCCCCAACCTGTTGAGCAGGGTAAAGGCCAGCTTCACGCTGCGGTTCCACAGCTTGCCTATAGAACAAACATTGTTCATCTCCTCAGTTGGCACTTTTATCCGAAACTACAGAGACCACGGCAGTGCACTTGTTCTCATCAGAATAGCTGGACATTTCAATGATGCAACTGAGATAAAACAAAATTTAGGAGTGGTGTAACAATCTTGTGGGAGCTGAACCTCCAAAACTCGCAGCACAAATATGCTTCAGCAAGTGTCGGATGGCTGCTACACAAAAGACTCGTGGATATATGACAGAAATCAACAAAAGCTGAACCCACTTCTCTTGTACTGTCTAGTCCCAAATTGAACCCTTGTGGTCTGCATCAAGTCTCACCGTAGGTAAGTGTGTACAGAGGCTTTCCCGTGATATCCAATGCTGTCAGAGCAGGAGTCTTTGCCTGTGTGGCCCCCCAGCGTGCCAGGGCTGCCTGGAGGGCCGGGGGCCAGTTGCTGACCACGCCCAGTGGCTCACCCTTCACTGGGGTGATCTGACGACCCTCAGGCTTGGGAGTGTTGGGGTCTGGCTGGGGAACTGAGTGAGAGTAGGAATGAAAATGGAGAAAACGGGTAGGCAGAGATGTAAGAGGCTTTGCAGAAAAGCACCTACTAAATGTATTATTAATGTATTCTGAAGATTAAAAACATTCTAAATTCGCTTCCATGTTTTTTGCCATTGCCTGCTGAAGCAAACACACATAGCACTTTGGCACACTCACCCTCAACGATCTCGTCTGTGTCGTCCACAAAAAACTCACTCAGCGGTGGTCTCTTGGGACGTTTGAGAGTATTGAGCAGCTGCTGGATCTTGGTGGAAACCCTGCTACTCACAGGAACCCCTGGGGGAGCACAGAGGGACACAAGGTCACATACATATACTGACCTTCTCTGCGAGAAAATGTGCATGCGCGCACACACCTTCTCTTCACATTCTCACTCAAAATATACTTTTCCACTCAATTTTCGGTGGGGTGAATACAGTGTCAGGTTAATTAAATTTATTAATAAAAGTACAGTGTCAGACATACTACACAGAACATCTATACACACACTGGCAGACTCTGACAGACACATAGATCAAGACTGCTAATTTAGAAATGCTTGACAATTACCTTTTCCTACAGCCAATAAATGATATGTGAAAGAGGATGAGAAAAAAAAAACGCATCATAAGACTTAGCAATGTGCTGCAAAAGAAATTGTCATGCATACAGAACCCAAAATGAAGAGAACCGAAACGGTGGAAACCACCGAAAAATTAAAACCTGAGCAACAGCACCAGGGGTGGGGGTCATTACCATCTGCAGTGTCCATCATGCTAGTGCGGCTCTGCCCACGGCTCATTCCCCGTACAGGGACATTTGGTGCCTCCACTCCACCTCTTGAAGCTCGGTCCTGAATGGCGGAAGATGTCACATCTGGTGGCACACTGTTATTTTCTGGCCAGAAAGAAAGAGATTAGTTAATATCATGTAGTATATGTATGGAATATATAGCAATAGCATATATAGTACACACACACAAACACAAACACACACACAGATGGTCCGACTTACGATTTTTTTACTCCACGATGGTGCGATTGCAATGTGCATTCAAGAGAAACTGTATTTCAAATTTTGAATTTTGATTTTCTCCCAGGCCAGCAGTATGCGGTACGACACTCTCACGATGCTGGGCAACAGCAGCAATCCGCATCTCCCCAGTTTGCCACACAGTTGCTAGTATATACAACT
The DNA here is from genome assembly GCA_018136845.1 of Heterotis niloticus. Lineage (NCBI taxonomy): Eukaryota > Metazoa > Chordata > Actinopteri > Osteoglossiformes > Osteoglossidae > Heterotis > Heterotis niloticus. The sequence goes on from CM030898.1 coordinate 2,116,179, forward strand.
GATACTCTACAGTGTTCTGTGTTGCCAGCGTTTTTTTTGGATACACGCCAGCATTTACATTGTGTTTTGTGCATCCATCATGTCTACGAAACGCCCATTTGTGTCTCCTGAAAGCAGCATGAAAGCGGAAAGCCTGTAATGACTTTTAAGGTAGGCTAGGCTAGGCTACGATCTTCAGTAGGTGTTATGGCGTGGGTTGGTTGAAGCAATCGTGAGACCCCACAGTAATAACTTTAAGTTCCGTTAAACTGTTTACTGAGTGTTGTTTCCGACAAATAGTGTTGCCGTTAGCTGGGAGCTAGCACTAAAGATTAGCAATTGGCAGTAAAAAAAAACGGAAGATGCTACAATTGAAAATAAACAAAATACAAGGTCTTAGCAAGACAGTGGTTGCAGGAGAGTTCACAAGGGGCAGCGGAAACTAAGCACTGACAGGAAGTCTGGGTAGGAACTAAATGCCATCCGCGATTGGTTCCTACACCAGTCATCCAGTGCTCAGCCTGAAGACAGGGGCAGAGAGACCGCCTACGTTCCGTTGATGAAGCAGCCACAGGCATGACAGTAGGTTTGGTGTATTAAATGCATTTCCGACTTACAATATTTTCGACTTACATTGGGTTTATTGGAACGTAACCTCCATCGTAAGTCGAAGACCATCTGCATATGGAAGGGGCCCAAAACATTAACTAGTACATAAATTGCAGTCCAATTAAATAACTTTAGCTAGTCTTACGTATGCATCGCTGTTGTCTAAAATTTCTCTCAATCTGTAAGACACCAGTTTTCTTAGAGCACTCAGAAGTCACCATATCCTGTGAGGTACTGCAAGCCATCAATAGCAGCACTGCATCATAGAAACTATGATACTGGAGTGAACATAGTACTTCTACATTATGTACACTTGACATTATTCACTGCTTAACATTTACCTTGATTTTTCCAAAATCAGACTTTGCTGTATGTAATAAGTAGATGTACGAGATGTAATACGTAGAATCATCATGGAAAGTGATATTCATGGGCTAACTATTCTTGTGTTTACTTCATGCCCATAACTTTTTTAATGGGCGTATTTATAAACTACTTAATGTTTAATTGCATGAACTGGTACAAGTGACAATAAAGAGCTGAGAAGGGTGTGGAGGCAAGCCCAGGAGGGTCAAGGGGCAGGCATAGCTCACCTATGCGGGTGTGTGCTAGCACGTCAGCCAACGCACCCAGTTGGGGCTTGCCCTCACCATGTGAAAGAGTGGAGGAGGCAGAGGAGGATGCAGAGGAACCCTGCAGGGAGCGGTTGATCCAGGTGTCTGAGCTCTGGAGCGTCTGAGCCAGGGCTGCTCTGAGAGCAGCCCGTCTGCGCAGAGATCCTTCATCCTCTGAGGCAGAGGAGGTGTCTACCCGCAAAAACATGACAGAAAGCTTAACACACCTCATGCACACATGGGAAGGAGACTGAACCTCAGAATGTGAAAAAACCAGTAGCACAGAGTGAGAGTCAACACATTACACTGAATAATGGTGAGAAGGAGCGAGACACACAATATCCCACACACTCAGGGATATAAATAACCTGCTGGGGAAATCACAGAAGATGCTGTAACTCAAGTGCACAAAGGGAGACTCTGAAACATATATCCAAGTGCATGGCAATACACACACACACACACACAAAGACACACAGGTTTGTTTAACTTACTCACTGCCACTTCTGTGCAATAAACAAGTCCTAACCATGCACTCTCAATGAAACTAGAACACTTGTGAAAGTTTATAAACAAAATATTCAGCAATTGTTTCTTCATGATTTTATAATTTTGTTCTGTTGGAATGTGCCCTCAATATATTTGGGGGTTTACAATCCTTATGGGGATGATTATTTTTTAGAAACACACACTGACACATGCAGATTGGACAGAGTGTACCCACCAGGAGGGGTGCGGTTGTCGACAGGAGAGTGGGCAAAAGCAGAGCGCCGCTTGGTGGGCATGGGTACAGCCATCTTCTGTTCCTTGTGTTTGGCCAGGGCAGCCTGCACCGCCTCTGTGTGGATGTCTGCATGTGGAGCAGGACAGGAGGAGGACACGAGGCACCCACACACAAATGCAATGCAGGAATGAGGAAGAAAGAATGATAGGCATGATGAGTAATAAACAAGGAGGAGTTGTACAGAGAGGCAGCAGAGAGAGAGGAGAGGAAAGCAGGAGAGAAGAAACAGAAATGAAGTAAGAAGATAAAAGAAATGTCATTAACAGATTAGAATACAGGAAACAATACAGGACTGCACAAAACACAAGACTGCAGTTAATTGCAATTTTACACTGATCCTGCAACTCCATTAAACAATCATGATCATCTGTCCATTCATTTTTACCCCCTTCAGTTGTCATCTTTCAAAACGAACTGTGGGCCAAATGCACATGTTACAGAGCTCTTGTGCCAAACCAGTGGCAGTAGCAGAAAAACCAGCTGTAACTGTAAACCTGCATCACTCACTGCATTTCAGAGTCTGCTAACCTCTCTCTTCATGAGCCAACGGAGAGAAGCATGTTGGCCGGGGAATAGGAGGCCTTGAATGGCCATACCCCCAGCCTGAAACCCAATGTGAGGGCCTCGCAGTAACCGGTACAGGCACTAATCTATCCTGTGCTTCTGGGTCTCATGGCGTATCTTGCAGAGACTGCATTGCCTGCATCACACTTGGGGGAGGGTGCACCAAACGCAGAAGGTGAGTGTGTTCTCCACATCTTAGCATTGGAGGGAGGGAAAGGGAGGGAGAGTGAAGGGGAACAGGCTAAGAGAGACAGACAGCAAGTAGGGAGCCAAAGAGAGGGAGAGAGGTGTACACCCCACTTCTTCTCCTAGACTGCTACATTTGTATTAAACAGTAAAACCTCAGAGGTGGGGGTCTCACCAGATCGGTAGCGGTCATCCCGAGCCCCACCACTGCGATGAGCTCGATGCTGCCGGCTAGATGAAGGGGCAGGGGTGGGTGTGGGGGCCTGGGCTGAGCTGGAAGCTGGGCCTCGCTGGTCACTCTGCAGAGCTGGATCCACATCTGAGTGGACACAAGCAGCAGCAAGTTACTCACACTCAGGACACACTGTGCAAAACACATTCATCTCCAAGGAACACAGTACACTTTCTACCTGACACACTAAACCCAGAAGGCCCACAGACTTCAGTGCAAACGCCTCAGTGAAACTCTTGAGGAGCGCAATGAGGTGGAGACACGTGAAGATGTCATCCAACTTGCAAGCCACCCAAATACAGAAAGCTTGTGAACCGCCAGCACAGAAGTGATAAACAAAAACACCACAATACCACACTGTCACCTTGTCTCTTTACATTTCCTCAGGAAGTTTAGTGAAGAAACTCCGAGCAACTGCTTGAACAAAAGCACAACAGCTACAAGCATGGTCTCTTTTATGGAAGAATGAGACTGAAATTTTTTTTGAGCTTGTGGACCATTACATTACCTGATACTCTAGACCACTGGTTATCCAATGGAAATGACTTTCTTAAACAAACATAACACACAAATAATAGCAAGAGGCTGCCCAATAACCCAGTTGGGAAGAACTCAGTAAAGGATGACTGTCAATCTCCATTAAAACTGTAATCAGATAAAGCAATGTGAGAGGCTTACAGTCACTTACCTCCCCCAACATGACATGGGGCAGTTCAAAGCTCTGCTAAGCCCACCAAAGCAGGATGTGACCCTACGAAGAATGGGCAGCCAAAGTGCACTACACGAGCACACACCACAAACATACGCTGACGCTGCTACACACTATACAGGCATAGGTACTCGGCTGCACCATCTAGCTGTCACAACGCAGTCACACCAACACAGACAACCACCACCACAACACCACCATTAACCTCAGAGGAAATTGCAGTCATTTCAGGACAAAAAACCCTGTTTTTTCTCACGTGTTAAGTTACCGTGGTTTTGCTGAGGAACAGCTCAGTGACACTTGGTCTTCGTACCAAGGAAAAGCCCAGCCCTTCAGTAAAACTGACTTTCGGCTGCTCCCGCTAGGGGTTGCCACAGTGGATCAGCTCATCCGCATATTTGGTTCTGGCAGATTTTTTTTACACCAGATGCCCTTCCTGATGCAACCTTCCATTTTGTCCAGGCTTGGGACTGGCACAGAGGTGCACCCCCTTGTGGTTGGATTTGCATCAATGCCTAATGTGGGGCTCGAACCCACAACCCTGAGATTACGAGTCACATGCTCTGCTGACTGAGCTAGCCGGGCAGGCTCCAGCCCATACCTTCAGTAAGAATCAGAAATCATTTGAGCTGAGGAAATCAAAAACATCACATTCCCTAATCCTCATGCATATGTTGAAAAGTAACCACATACACTGCCTATAACTTGAGTAACAGCTTGTAGGTATGTCACCTATGCTGAGCTAGGAAAATGCCCATAAACTCCTTTAGGGCTTGCACCAAAGTTTATTGGTGCCTAAGAGAGTATATAAGTAGGTTTAGAAATGCCAACATGTCATTCAGTTAGGTGGGAGGTTACTGTAGGATGTACATGATTTCTCTGAAACAAAAAGTCTTTCACATCTACTTCTTGTTTTCAGTTACTAGTCCGTTAGCAAGTCACTGTTCCCCAAAGAAATGTGCTCAGGGTCATACCACCAGCAACGCTGAGGAACGTAACTTTTCCTCAATTTCCGCTACAAACCCAACTATTTAACAGCACAGTCTACAGGATATAATTAAACTGTAAATATAAGAAAACAGCCTCGATAAGGTCACAGAGTTCATTAAAGTGGGCTAATCTGTCTCCACCACTAGAGGGCATCATCCATCTACACTACAGCTTTTAACCATAGGCAGTTCAGTGAAACGGTTAACATGAACAGGAAGTGTAATGTTCTTAAAGCCTACAGAACTTCACTCCTCCCTAGATCTCTAAGGGCTAACTGGGACTTTAGAAGAATGAATATTAAGATATGAGGATAATAAAAGATTTAAACTTGAGAACACAGTGAGTACAAACAAAAGAAGCACGAGAGAGAATGCAGAGTTGAGCAGGAAGGCCTTACTCTGAGTCTGTGGGATGAACGGGGCCAGCAGCTTTGCTCTTTTCTTCTCATAGCCCTTCTGAGTGATATCTCCTGGAATAGAAAGCACACAATCAGCATCTGCCATGTACGAACATTGGAAGGACACTTCTGTCACCATGTGTCTGTGTACAGTCCCCTATGCTCAGTTTATGCTGAGTTCTGTCTGAGCAGCTCAGGAACAGAAGCACTTTTCCAACATCCATCCATCAGCATCATTAACAACTTGATCCTGGTTAGGGTTGTGGTGGTCTGGAACCTATCCTTGAATTGTTGGGCTCTAGGCTTTGAACCTGCCCCTAGATGGGACACCAGTCCATTGCAGGGTGCACACACATATGCACATTCACTCACTCACTGAGTATCCATTTAACCTGAAGTGCTTATTTTTGAATTGTGAGAGGAAGCCCATCCAGACATGGGGAGTACATACAAGCTTCATGCACACCGAGCAGTACTTTAACCCACATCCAACAACCCGTGCGCTGTAAGGTAGCAGTACTACTTGGCAAGACATCATACCGCCCTCTGTGACAACAAATAAAGAAAAATAATTTTAGTTCCCTTTAACTGCCAAGCTCATTTTCTCAAATATTCTGAGCATATCAATGAATGAATAGAAGTACTGTGTTTGCTGAAAGTTTCACACTGTGGAGTAGAGAGAACACACACACACTGAGACTTCCTCTTGGATAAACCCTGCTACGATGCATACTGAATGCTGTCCCCGAAAATCAAAACAACAAACAAAAGCTACAAATAGGAAAAGGAGCCAAACGCAGCCACGTAACAGCATGTGAGTCTCCCTCACATGTCCCTCTAGCTGTGGACAACAGGCTCCAACCCTCCCACTCAGGGCTCTGGGTAAAGTCCACACCAAAGTCCCCCCAAAATACACACCTCCCCCTACTGTGCTCACCATGCTGTCCACAAGTTCAGCTCAGAGGGGTGGGTGTGGGGTTATTTACCCACATGATTTTCCAGTGCTTTCCCACTGACTTCAATAAGTTGTCAAGGAAGTTAATGATAAGGGAGGAAAGGGAACCTGCACCAGAGGACAGGGGTTGGTGGAAAGAGGAAGTGTGTGAAGACACAGACAACAGAGGAGATAAGGGGGCTGCCAAGGTGAACTGTAGCTGCAGACGGAAAGACGGACAGCACAAGAGCGCCTTATATCAGTGAGAGAAAGAGTAATAAAACTAACATCTTTTTTAATGGTTTTCAGTTTGCCATTACCTTTATTTACATTGCTGATAGTATGTACAGCACAGTGTGTGTGTGTGTGTGTGTGTGTGTGTGTGTGTGTGTGTGTGTGTATGTGTGTGTTTGAAAGGTACCCTTTACTGCATCTACCTCCTGCCAGTAAAGCACACAGTGGACTGAGATAAAGGACTGGAGAAGGTAGACTGAGAGCAAGTGACAGTGGTGAGAGCTGAGGAGACAGGGCAGGTTGGGGGTGCTTCCAAGTGCTGAAAGGCAAAGCCTCTCATCCTCTCTGATTCCTTGGCCCTGCAGCAAGTGGCAATGCTGATCATTCCAAGGGTGTGTGGAGCTGCAAGGATTTTCCCAACACTTGACAACATTTCACACCTGTAGGAGCAGGTAAAAATGAGGTCATATATCCTGTTCAAATAGACATATTAATTTAAGTGCTGCTATGAGGTGGACCATGAAAGAGGCCATCCTACCAGGACCCACAGAGACCTTAGCCTCAAAGGAGTAGAGGTGGCATCCAGACAGATTTCTCACAGAGATTTGGGGAACAGTGCGGTCAGTTTGTGTGGCAGCAGAGAATGTGTGGTTAAGGGTCAGGGGGAGGGAGGGTGTGCTGTGCTGAAAGGCACAATCTGGCACTGCCACCACAACACTGAGGACATTGTGCTGGAGCTCTCTTTGCTGCTAGAGGAGGGCTACAATGGGCCTGCCAACAAATCTGGGCAGCAAGGGTGAGACCAGGAACCCTGACACAGAATTGTGCTGCTGAAGACTAGGCAGGACAGCTGGAGATGTTAAAGTACAACCAGAAACGGGACCAAACATGTGGAGACGGAGCCATATAGTGAGACTAAAATATAGGCAGAGAAAGGACCCTACACAGATAGATGTGGTCACACAGTCATGGATGGGACCACAAACATGGAACCGGAACCATGCAGATTCCAACCATACAATTTTTTTTAAATTTAAAAAAAAAAAAAAAAAAAAAAAAAACTTTACAGATTTGCTTCAAGATCACTGACTCCTGTCCCACATCAGAACTGTTTAAGTTACATCTAGACTACAACACATAAAGATTTGGCACAGTTCCACAGCAGAGTTAAAATACTACCCAAAAGCAGCAATGTGGTGCTGTGCAGATTACCAGGCCTCAGCTCCTGTGGGACTGGGAGGTCATAGTGATTTAAATGGGAGTCAGTGCAAAGGTAACTAGTTAGGTAGCACAAAATGATCCCACCCGGGGGGGGGGGGGGCAATTTTCAGCTATCACAGAAAGGATGACCCTGGGATGGTGACAGCAATGTGACAGGACACCACACTGGTCTGGGGGCTACACACACAGGACAGGCTAGAATGAGTTCAACCATCGGTTGACCAAACTTTGGAGAGGTACCTTTTAAGGTCATTTAAGCACATGGAAGGTTGTTGTGTGTCCCATTTCTCAATGTGTTATGAGACAAAGTGCATCTCCAGTGTAACTATATTGGAGAAGTACTTCATAGTACAAGTACATACAGAGTTACACAGAACAAAATTTCCTGACACTTTAGTTGATTAATTATTAAATGCAGGTAAGGCATAAAATATAACATTTTTAAATCAAGATTTCTAACCCAGCTTTCTTGAATTTACATTCTGTCATCTTGCAATTACCTCCAACGTAACCTCCAACTCTGTGAATAAAAATGAATTTCATAACGGATTAAGAGCTTTAGATACACAGGATTCTCAAAGTTCAGTTGGCCTGTTCGAAACCACAATGAAACAGAGGAAATACAGAGTTCATCTTGACAAATGGTGGGATTTACATTTAAGCAGCACATACGAGGTCAGGAGAAAAGTGGGTCCAGTGTCTCCTGGTGACCCAGTGACAACCCGAGCTCTCTATCACACAGAGTGGCACCCTTCTTTGAAATCACCATGCCAAGAATCAAGCAGAGAGGCATCTGTGATGGTGCTGAATGCCATTGGCAACTGATAATTTGCAGGATCACGCTCACTTACAGCTCATTCAACTTGATCCGTGGTGTGAAACATAAGAATACAGGCAAGCGTTTGTGGAGTTCAAAGCATGCAGCTGGCACGGCGTTAGTTGAACTCAAACACTCATTCGTACACCATCTATAACTACTTCTCCCAATCCAGATGAGGTAGGGGTGCCAGGCCATCGCAGGGCAAAAGCAACAGCCCAATTCTCTCCTCTGCCACTAGATACAACTGAGATGGACGCATAGAAGCTTGACAGGCAACATAACAGAGGAACCAGTTGCAGAACACCAACTACTCATCAGTTGCTTCCTGTGCTCCATATGGGGTATCTAGAAGGATACAGCACATCTGAGGAGTAAGGTCTTTGAGCCAAACAGAGCAACCTTAACCAGTTAACTGGCTGAAGGTGTTAACTAACCATGGGAACTAAACAGTGTTTTAGTGCTAATCCTATTACAAAGGAGCAATGATTCAGTGTACTGACCTCATTGCAGATTTACATGCCAGGGTCCAGCTGACACAGAACAAGAGGCACTTCATTACTTCACTATCACCACACCATGTTGCTCATCTGTGACACACGTGCATAAACAAGCAACAAAATAAAGACATATGAAAACGGACCAAAAAAGCTGTGGAAGTATAAGCACTTTAAAAAGAGCTTGCCAGCCACATTAAATCCCACCAGTTTGTCCATCCTGCTGCGATCCGGCCCCCGGTGCGCACGTGCCACTGCTACTGCCACAGGATTATGCACGTGGTTTCCGTCCCTTTGGCTGCCAAACATGCCGTTGTAACACACAGAGCACTACCTTATTTTTTTTAAGAAAGCAACAGAAGATCATAAGAATTTGTTCTAAAAAAAAAATACAAGGTAGAGAACCCGTACCACAGAAGCAGTGTACAATATGGTTCTGTTTTGTTGAAGAGGCATACTGATGCAGAAACAATGAGAACCAAAAGACTCTGTGGTTTGAAAGACCTGCCTTGGTGACGAACAACCTTACTCTGGTTAACCCTGCTCTTCCATTACTGCTGTAGCAGGTAAAAGTCCACAAGTGGTTTTTTCTTCATGTTGTGTCATAATCCAGGCCTGTAATCCCAGATTAGTACTATTTAGAGATGGAGGCCCCTGGGGGAGGAATGAGTATTACAGCTTGAACAGGATGTGTGTCTTTTTAGGGGGGAGGGGTTGTGTCACGGGACACCATGCATGAGATGGGTCACACTCAGCATCGTGTCTGCAGTGATCTAACCCAATCCAAGAGAGCCCTGAGCCTTTACATCTCAGAACCTTTTCACATAGGGAGAATATTTCCACATAAATTCCACTGAAACGCAGCAGAGAAAAAAAGAAAGGCAGCAGATGAATATCTAAAAAAGGCAAACCACACAAAGACCTAAGTACAGGGCAAAAACAAAAGAGGACCTGGCATCATCCAATGGCCTTATTTTTAGGTTTTCTAAGCAACGACATCATTCCAGAAAACAGAGAGGGGAGGCTTGCAAAGACGGATGCTTATTTAAACCACAATGGATTTTCCAGGAAGCCATTATTGTTTCTTTTCCATATAACCAAGTATTAGCAGTTGCTTTAATAGCAGCAGTGTCAATCTGAAATGTAAAAATATCCTTGAGGGGGCCACACTACTATGAGATGCCCCTGTGTGCTCAGATGAACTCCCCTCTGAAGACTGTCAAGCACATAACCAGGAAATGCGCTGGGTTATTACTTGGTTTGGACCAGTTAAAAACCAAACCCTAAGTACTACTGAAATCATGCAACAGAGTAAACCTATAAAACACAGGGGTACATTTTATAGAAATGGACCCTGATAAAAGGTATATGAAGGCACTGGCAGTTTGCTCTAGGCAAAGAGAACACTACTGACTAAGCACTAAACAAACAGACTTCCCAAAACCACATGGGGGAAGACCCCCTGCCCCCACTTGGCACAAGTCAGTAAATTCCTAAAAAACCAAAGCGAAATGCACAAGGATGGCTCCACTCAGATTTTCAGAAAAAGTTACGCTATTGGCAGAAAAGGAAAGAACTCCACAGTCCCCTAGCTACAGTGCCCCCAAAGGGTTTTATGTGAAGTCATGTGGTTCTGTTCAGACCTGCGTGAACCCTAGCCAGGTGCACCTTGTAAAGCAAACCTAGAGCGTACAGAGAGATGCTTGTGGCTTTTTACAAGCCTTTCCATCAGAATCAATTGCCATGCAGAAGGGGAAAACACAAACCCCGGAAGCCCACTACAGTTAGCGATGCACCTTACATGAGAAAATTGCTCATATATCTAATAAACTTTTACATCCAACAAACCGTGTTTGCATCAGCCAGTTTAAATTATGGAATAAAACGGATTGTGACTCCTCATTCAGCTTCTGCACGCTTGGTTTACTGTGCACCATAAATGTTATCATTCAAATTAGTATACTATTTTAGAGTCAAAACTGCTTTGCTTTGATGTAAAGAGTTTGGGGCTTTTTGCATTTAACAGCTACACATGCAAGCAGCCTTGAAAAGTAGGAAGGAGAAAAAAAATGAAGTGACATATGTTCTGCTGCCCACACACCCTCCAAACCCCCATCATGCAGTCCAGCACACATGGCCACGGCACAGTGGGACCAGGAACCACCCAAGTTGTTTGGCTCTGACCAGAATGAGTGGAACATGGTGAACACCACCTATGGGCTTCTCCAGGTGGTGTAGTGAGCCAGGTACCCAGGAACAGTCCCCTCTTATCACACAGGCCCCCACACCCGACTACTGGAAAGCATGCCGCTACAGGCCCTGGTGGGGTCCTGGCTGCTGTTTCCAAGTACAGCAAGACCTCCTACTGGACAATGCTCCGCTTCAATGTCTAAGAAAATACGTGAACGAAAATCATACAAATTTCACTGGAGGGATTTCACAAAACCCGGATTGGCCTTTTAATTCTTGTTAGACTTAGACAGGGTTTACAGAACAACAGGCATTAGCAACTGAGATGTTGAAGGCAGATTGAGAGACTGTAGTCCGTCCTCTAGGTGCCTTGGGACCTTGTGTGATCACTGAGTATAACTGCACACCACAGAAATCTACACAGTGCATCAGTCCTTCTGACAGAGTGACCTGCAGGGAGATATCGATCTACTCAGACCACAAGTATTACATTAACCACCCTAGAACTGGTACCTGAAGGGCCAGACACCAAATAATACCATTCAATCACAGCCATGGGACAGAAAAGGAAACAATTCTACTCTCTGCCACTGGCATTTCTTGAAAAAAGGCAAATCAAACAACAGTGCTATAGTGAGGCTTGCAGGTTCTTAACTCTTCTACCTTCTCAGTAAGCAAGTACAACAGACAACAGGACCCAACGGTTTACACAACAAGAGTCAAAAAACCTGCCTCACGTGCCTGTGTTCCCCAGTTGCATCAGTCCCCAACCACATCTGATTAAATCTCATCAAATAAATTCTGGGCAGAATCCATATGTCCTTAAATCTTGTTTTCATGCAATACTTAAAAGTGTCTGGCACACAGAAATGTTCAGGCCTTCTGAGTCACCAGTCAACCCAGTCACATCCTGCTCGACTGGCAACTAAAACAGAACAATAACAGTTAAGTTCATAAAAAGACACATCACAGCAAATGTTCTTATAAACTAAAATGAGAACTCAGGAGGTTTCAAACAACCCCTGAAGGAAGAGGAGCAGGGGTACAGCAGAGATATAAGTGATGGGAAGAGAGTGACCTTGTTCTCATTTACTGTGCTTTACCTGGGTTTGAGCTGTTATCAGCATCACTGTCACACTGCCCCAAAGCATGGAGAGGGGCACCTGCTATGAGGGCCAACACTTCCCTTCCTTCCACATCACATCACATGATGTGAGCCCCAGACACCTCTCCTCTGATCACCATTGATCAACACACTTTACAGATGTTCAAGTCCCACTGCAATCACTCTGGGCTGAGGTCTGGCACTAAGGCATTCAAAACAAAGTCTGTAGTGAAATTACAGCTTTTCAGGTTCTACCCATTATTACTGCATGAATGAAGTTTGAGAAACACAGGTGTACCTGTTTTAACCTGAAGAATGTATTGGTCTAATTTTATCAGCTGTGGTACTGTCATACTACCTCTGCTAAGACAACCACCTCTCTAAACCCACTGGTGGACAGAAGGAACAAGGAGTTAACAGCCTATATCCACCCTCCTAGGGCTTCTAAAACATCACAAAACTTTCTCTCCTTCTGTCTCCCTGTAGGTGCTCTGCCGCTCTCCAGCACAACGCACAGCAGCACAAGATGGAGAGACAGCCTTGGGTCAGAGAAGGTGAGCTGTGAGAATGGCATGAGGGCCACATTGTGTGCCGACGCCTTTGAGATACTGCATGGCATAGAGACATGCAGAGGCAGGGCATTCTATTAGCAGCAGACTGCCTTCTCCTCTCCTAAAATCCCTCCAACTATTCTTCCATGGGAACCCAGCTCTGTCACTGTGACAGAGACACCCCAAGGGCGTTTAGAGGAGGGGCTGAACGCAATCCGTTTCAACAACAAGCCCCCACGGCCACTACAGGCTAGCCAGGCTCAGTGCCAGGCTGCTGCAAGAAAACACAAGCCTGATGCAGACTGAACCAGAACTACCAGAAGAGCTCCTCCCTTTTCCACCCCACCCTGCCCTGCAACTCAGAGCCCAGCCCACTTCACAGCCATACTACCCATAATACACACAGGCCATTCGAGTCTGTTTTGAGTAGGAATGTTAATGTGACACTGTAAAATCACTTTGCTAGTATGGATACTGTGCCAGTGGGTGATCTTGACCAAAAACTGCCCTTAACACCTGGCACCAGATGAAGCCAGGGAACATGAGCTTCCCCCTCTATCACTGGGTATGCAGAGTTATGATTTGGTTGGTGACTCATTCATTGCCGCTTCCTGGTAGACGGGTGTGCACGTGCAGGAGGAGCTTAGGGAGTTTGAGCGGAGTCTAGGAGCCTTTTCCCCAGTGTGGTCTGGGTCCATACCTCTTGCCTTAGAGTTAACGCAGTGTGAAGAGCAACCCGCCTAGGAGATTTTCTACATCCTGTGATGCAGCATTTCTTTCCTGCTTACAGGCCTGTATTCCAACACGGCGACATGCCAACACGCAGAACATGTCATCAGCAGCCGGCATGTGGAACAGAATGACAACATTATTCATCTTCCTCCCAGGCTCCAGAACTGAGCCGTACATCACCGTGGGACAGTCTGGACAGGTGCCTAGCAAAGCAGTTCCCACCCCGCCAAGTCTGTCAGTACTGAAGGAATTCCATGTGAAGTACTCAAACACAGTGTGCGGCAGTACAGCTCTAGACTAGTGCTGACTCCATGACACATCCTCATCATTTTGCCTCCTGGGAAGCAGGTGATGCAGCTTTACTCCCCCATTCATTTTTTAATCACCAAATAATTCGGCATTTTAACATAATCCTTTACAGGATTTACTGTTATTTAGCAGCCTTAACAAAGCAGTGTTGCCCCCACAGTTGTGACAGCTCGGTGTCTTTTTTTTATATGCAGAATACACAAGTGAATCTAATTTTGGGACAGACACCATGGTCTGAGAATGAGGCCAAATGAGCACACAACTGGTGGGCTACGCGAAGGAGATAGCCAGCTGTGAAGTTCTAAATGAGTACTTCTCTCAAATTTCACTGCAATGGAGAGAACCACAAGGCCCCTTACATAAGGGCGAACTGTCAATGCACCATCCGGCAAACTTTCTGTTGAACCGATATTTGTGTTTTGACCAGTAAAGAGAAGGGAAACAAGCAAAGTGGTTTCCTATCAGTTTTACTTTCAGAACTTCTGTAGGCAAATAAAGCACTGACCAAATAGCAAGAGAAGAGCACTGAACATGACCTGCAAAAGATGTCAATCCATTTTGTTCCTCCAAATATTGCACTTTGACCACAGAAATGTGACTGAACTGTGCATTGAACTGTAGGGTGTCTAGGAAGTAAGGTGGACATCCAGTGTGAACTCCCGCCACAATCTGCAGCCTTTGAAAAGTGTGGTGCGGTGCGGTGCAGTGGACCCCAAACATAGCCTGTACAGATCGCCGCTCCAGCACGGTTCAGACGAGCTCTGCCATAAAGCCTGCTGAACAGCAAACAAGGACCCGCTTCAGTGGCACAAAAGTCCCTTTGTTTGGTTGGTTCAGACGGCGGTCCAACTGCAAGCGCGCGAACACTGGCGAAGCTCGCACACAGGCCGGCACACACAATGGCCCTAAGCTCACAGAGGGCTAACACTAGGGCACAGCTGCTCCTCTGTATGGACCGGAGGGCCCCTTATGGGCAGTGGACAGATCATTCAGCTATGATTGTGTGAGAAGTGTTTATTACAGTGCACTCTCAGAGAGCATCAGCGAACACACAGAAGAGTTCAACTTACATTAAAGCACAATGTTAAGAGTTAACTTTAACATCAGCCTTCTGGGGTGCTTAAATGTTTCTTTCCAGAAACGGGACCCATGCCTGTAATTGTTTCCCTGCAGCTATAGCTGATCCCAGGGCGCTGCTCCAACCCACCCTGTGCTCAGCTCCACACCTCCCTCCTTCTCCTCCACACTCAAAAACACCAGACAGAAGGCTGATCTGGGAGCTGTGATTTACAGCATTCCTCCTGGCAGGGGGTTAGTGTTAGCATCAGCTGCAAAGGTGCCCTCCTACCAGCGGGCCCCAGCCAAATGTCTCAGCAACGCAGTCACGAACAGCGCCGGGGCACAAAGTACATTCCCTGCCAACACTGCCAAAGCGTAGGTTACCTCCACACCTGCCTGTGGGTGGGGCAGAGGGTCAGGGTTTATGGTTTAATATCCTGGCTGAATGAGAGAAACCAGTTCACCCTCATGCGCCATCGCCCACTCATGAAAGGCTTGTCTGAATGCATGGGGGCGTCCCATGTTTCCTGACACTGTTCAGTACTCCCCACAATTCGCAGTCACGCTATGCTCCCTGTAGAGGAACATGACTCATTTTCATTACCTGACCGTCTGTAAAGTGTGACGTCAGCAAGTCAGCGTGATGCTGGTAGCAGAAGTGATGGGCGGGTGTCCCATAAATAGCCCTCCATCAGTGCTAATTGCAGATACTGCTGCAAGTCACAGCTGCAAGCACACATAGGCATACTGGACTACGGCTGCAACCCTAGTACAACACCGCTTCCTGAACAACACAGTAAATACCACTTTTTTCTTAACTAAAGACCAGTTCAGATATTAGTCTGAGGGGAATTTTTTTGGCTATTCGAAGAGGAGGTAACCACAGTTCAAGAGGAGCACCCTGAGGAGCATTTGTGTCTCCCCGCTGACAAATGCAGTGAACACAGATAACCAAACTGCTTACTCACAGCCTTAATCTGATGTGTCTGAAATCACACCTGCAATAGCTCTAGAGCTCTTGGGTTGTGGCCATGTTCTCCTAGAGGATGTCACTCTCGTGATCATTTAGATGACACCCACACTGTGATATACTAAGGCAGCCAGACAGTTGGAGAGTGGTAGTTCAAAGCCCATGGTGTGTCATAAATAAATGAATAAAGATTAAAAAGGAGGAATGGGTCAGCTGCATTCACAATATGGAAGTGAAAATTCACAAAAAAATGTCCACTTCTCCACCAGTCTTTCAATATCATGGCTCAAATAAAATGAAATTTAAAAAAAAGAAGATAGTTCCAGCTCTCTTTTAAGTGACAATCTCACAATGGCCCAGTTACATGAAGCAATGGTTTGTTTTTAGAATCATTTGATCTAAACAATTTCAGTAACAATTTTCCTTCCCTCATAGGTCACATATGAAGGCACTGTGTGACGGTTGTAGGTTTATTCCCAGCTCAGTCTATTTGGAGTTTGCGTGTAGTCTTGCGGATTTCCCTTGGGTACTCCTGTATCATACCACAGTCCACAGGCACGTGTTACAGATCAACTAGTCACCCTAAGTTACAGGCTCTGTGTGTACATTACATTGCATTGGTCTGCAGTACAAATGTGTGAATTGTTACAGAGTTTACTTCAGCCTGTAATACTGTAAGCCACCTTGGATAAAGGTTGTGGCTAAATAATACAAAGTATTCACTGCAAGTCGCTTTGTAGCATCTGCCAAAGGTACACACGTGTTTATAGCTACATAACGATGTATATGGATCCCATGAAAAACTGAAGGTTAAGAGTTCAGTAACATACCACACCTCTTCAGTGCTAACTCCCATTTGTTCTCTTTTCCTCCCTCTCCCTGCTTTGGGTTTCCAAAAGAGGCTCACAAAATGAGTGACTTCAGCACGAACCCCTCTCCCTCTCTTTTTCCACCCTTTCAACAGACAAAAACAAGCTTCTTTCAGACCATCTCTGCATAACAGGAAGGCAGGGCTTAAGAGGCAATCTTGTCAC
This sequence comes from Heterotis niloticus, assembly GCA_018136845.1. Taxonomy (NCBI): domain Eukaryota; kingdom Metazoa; phylum Chordata; class Actinopteri; order Osteoglossiformes; family Osteoglossidae; genus Heterotis; species Heterotis niloticus. The sequence continues at coordinate 2,132,896 of CM030898.1, forward strand.
AAGGAGACAGGACAGAAATGGCTGTGTCCTAACTCGACCAGCCATCCTCTCTAGCAAGCGGTAGACACAAACACAGCATGTTCGCAGCACACTCTGAGCACCCAGCCCCCACTGGGAACCCCTTGCATCAGCAAGCAGTTTAAAAACTGGAAGCTGATCAACTCTGGGAGAAATTCTATGTGCCGTCCACACCCTGTCCCAACAATTGGAGCTCTAATAATGCGATCCTGCAGGGAGAACAGAGCACATGGGAAAAGGACAAAGGGAAAGAAAAAGAGTGAGAGAATGAGAGTGATTATGGAGCTAAACCTTTTAGCACTTTAGCTCTTCATGGCATTTTTATACCATGGTTTGGAAGGTTGGCTAAGTGATCCTGCTTCTGCCATCACATACTCTTTTCATGAGATTTTAGAGCAAATAAAGTTTCTGTGCCAGTCAAGAGTTTTTTTGTTTAACAATACAGGTGAACAGTGCACAGCAGCCTCACTTCCTCCTTCAGTAACACTGAGTGAGAACAATGGCACATAGTGCAAGATGGACAAACACTTGGGTGCTGTGCAGCAGCAAAGTCTTTCTGATGAAGGCGGCTGTCATGATCTGGTCATGTGAAATGCTAACACAAAGCTAAAAGTCTATGAGACAGCCGGGCAACTCCTGCATCACACACACCCCAATCACAGCAGCAGAGACGGTCCTCTAAAATGCTGTATCAAGACATCTTTAACATCCTCTTTGACTAAAATGTTCCCTCTTCCAAGTAATCTAAGCAGTAGGATTATATTATGCTCTACCATCAAATACAGTCTTTAGGAACGTTGCTTAAAGTAATCATGTTCTTAGAATTATGCAATTCATGGATATGCCATTTTTAATCTGTGTTCATCTTTTGGTGTCATTTTATGCTGATGTTTGAAAATTTGAGAAAGTAAGTACCATCACTTCAGGCCAACCTGCTTCTACAGCCTGAGAAGTGACAGTGGGACTTGAATCAAAGGACGTCATAAAGATGGCTGAACGTCTCACACAGGATCACAGCTATCCAGGAACAGGGCTCCCAGTTGGTTCCTCTGTACTCAGCCTTAAAGTTGGCACCTTCTACATCAGATATAGGAGACACAGACATCACCACAGGCATTCATGACTATTTGAATGTTCACCTTCTGTGAACAACCTTTACTGTTCTGCTGGAGTGACTGAAACAGATTTCAAATCTCACACCTGACCGTTTACTTTATTTAATGAGTCGGGATTTTTCTCCAAACCCTTATATGTATCTACACAATTGTAAATATATCTTCATAAAACATTATGGAGCCTGCCTACATCTGGGAAGGTATATCACAAATCATGTGAGAGAAGGACAGATGGATTTAGGGTTGAACAGTATGGATTAAGCACAGTGAACAGCACACAGGTTGCAGTACCAGGACACACACACTGTTGGCTGAATGAGTGTACCATCTTTCCCCATCAGTCTCCATTCACACAGCCTCCAACCGAGGCCTGGCGCAGTGCAGACACGTGTACAGCAGACGTGCTGCTGTGTTACTGTCTTTGCAGTACAACTCCTTCCACTCTGTGGCAACATGCGGCACAGCCCACTGACTGTGTGCTATAATAAGCTGTACTTTGTCTGCAAAGCAACACACTGTGTCTGCTAGTTTGAAGGAAGCTATAGAGATGTTGTGTGTATGAACTGCATGGCAACATATATAAACATATAAACATCACAAAAATAACAACATCCAACAAAGTTGAACAGCAGGTGGAGACACACACGCACACACACGCACACACAGAGAGAGAGAGAGAAAGAGAGAGAGAATCCACCTCATGTGCTCACTCTGTTGGCATTTAGACTGGGCAGAACATACAGTGTCCACATATACAGACATACAGATGATGAGTGTCTCCACCAAATTGGTTTGGTAACGGAGCCAGGACACCAGATTGTGATGGCCAGTGGTTTGCAGAGACATGCGTGAGTACTTGTTAAGGTCTACAGATGCTCTGTGGTGTCATCTCTGGAGCCACCAGAGGGAGACTGTACTGAACAGCCAAAATGAGTGATTACTTTGTTTTGTTGTGCCTCAAAGCAAAGGTGAGTTATGAAATAGCAATTTTTTCTCAGTCTGAAGCCACAGAATCTTTCTCATTGCCCAGGGAGGGCAGAGTGGAACCACTGTCATGGGTAATAAGGCACCTTTACTGCTCAGGAGACACAGGGGCCAGGCACCCAGAAACTGTTCACGAGGATGCACAGTACCTCTATATTCCTACAAAACATCACCTAAATAGCTATTCAGTTACCTAAATAATATCATAGTTTAACACTTTCTTTTAACTATTGGTGATGGATATCCAGCCTCTGTGGTTATTCTACATTGCATTTGAGGAATACTTTGTTTCCGAACAATATTTTGGGGAACTTCAGGTGCATAAGCAGAACAGCTAAATAATAACTAAGTGAAACAATTAGATGGGACTAAGAGGTTCAAAAGTAAGGCAGCAGACATGCTGTCCTTTTGGAAATTTTGTCTCACAATGTCAGTACAGACTGCAGAATTTCTATCTTTTGTTTGCATGTTGGGTCAGGTGCTTTTCCATTTCATTTGACAGTCTGATAGTTCTGAGGATGAATGCAAAGTGAGAGGGACCCAACAAGTGACCACGTATCTGGCTAGAAGTCCTCAACAAAGTGAAAACAGAACAATAGGTAAAGTATCTGACAGCTGTGCCAGGGGATGTCAACCCTTATCTAACAGTGATGTCGTACAGCACCTCTCCCAGGCTCCAAGTCCATTTGCAGTGCATAAAGAACTGAACACAACAGTAATTATGTAAATATCCTACCATAAATCTCAACGGCAAAAACAAGATGCCATCTTACTCAAAATGGCTTCCTCCACTGTGTCATGTCCAACAGCCATATGAATAAGAAGTACTGTCTTGAAACAGCATTTCCACTAGCTCATAATTGTATGACACAGTGACATCACACAAAACAAGGGACATGCAAGCACAGGTCCTTTCCCCGCGGAGCACTGAACAGGCAGGTAGCACGCAGAGAGCAGAAAACAGGTCCTCCCCTTTGTGCAAGTCTGGCTCGGGCCTCCAAGCACTACAAAGAGAACTAAGTGGAAACGCACAGGTGGTAAACAGTGGAAACTACTGCATGACTTCAGCTCTTCACACAAGTTCATCTCACTCAAAGTCTTCAAAGATGTTAAAGTAAACTATAAATTAAACATTGCTGCATTCATTTTCTATATAGCTGCATTTCAGTTGTCAGCAGTCTGTGCCAGAAACAGACTCCAGTCTCTCATGAGGCATCTGCACACTTTTACATACACACAAAGGGCAAGTCAGAGCCACAATCTACCTTTGAACTGTGCAGACATGGAGAGAACATGCAGAATCCACACAGTTCCAAGCCAGATTGAAAACCCACTTCAAATTTTAGAAAAGAAAAAGAAAAAAAAACAAAAAAACAAAAAAAAAAAACAAGGTTATTGAGCAGTTTCCTTCCTGGACAGAGTCAGGTTGGTAGGGTTGATGCCTTAAAACCAACTTTTCATTACCCAGATTAATCCACAGGTTCTGTACATGATCAAATTATTGTGAAACAAACTGGAAAATAAACAGCTGCAACATGATACCACATAGCCTGCAGCAGTATAGACACGCGAACAGGTGAAAGCAGGAACAGAACAATGGCACAGAGAAAGCTGTTTACACGGCTGCTGGTGTGTGTCTGCCTGTGGTAGTCAGCTGAACAAAAGCAGCACAGATTGTAGCCTCCTTAACCATGCATATGTTTACAGTCCGTGCTCCACTTTCCTGAGTATCAATGCAGGGCCTGCGGCTAGAGCTTCCACTTAGCAGTGGAATGAAGTGGCTTTGGACGGTGACTATGGACTCTGATCTGCTTGGTGAGCACAGGCACGAAAGCCTCGCATTTGTGTTCTGAGCATATGGAAGCAGCTTCACTGACAGCGCCCACCCACGCCAGCAATGACAGAACACCTCTGCTGCAATGCACATGTTCGTGGGACAGACTGAAATATTACACAGCTCCCTGCGCACAAGGCCTGAATTCTGCGGCTCATTTGGAAAATGCTCACTAGACAGTCATTGGTAAACAGACAGGAAGTCATTTCTGCAACAGCTGTCAGGTTTGATCACCTGCCAAGGTTACATTTAATGAAATTCTTTGCTGAGACCATTACAGGGCTTTTATTAGCAATGAAAGGGCACTTCATACAAGTGTACTGCAAGTGTCCTTAAGTAGGCAACTGCGCAACAAAGGAAAACATCTTTATTAAATGGTGTAAAGCATGTATACACTTAAGCTGAGAAGACACCACCATAGAGCAGGAAAAGTTGCCGCAATGACATGGACTCCAAGACAGCAGTTCGTACAGAATCAGTTGCATACATATGGTTTCATTTTGTGAAATCTATTTTGCACAATGACAAGTTGCATTTTACATTTCATGCCAAATTTGGTTATTACTGCAGTTAACATCCAGCATTTAGCTGATTCACCGTGAAATATACACTAAACTCCCTACAATCATTCACGTGTTTATATAACACAAGAATTTAACACTCTGAAGCGCACACTCCGAGCAATACAGTCACCAAATTCGCCTGAAACACATGTGTTTGGACTGTGGGAGGATAGCTACACAGAAGGAGAACACGTAAACTCCACACAGACTGTCTGAGATTGAAACGCAATGCCAGGAGCTGTGAGACTGGAAGGATAGTGCCATCTCTGTCTTGGAATGTGTAAATGATCTAGCAAGGTTCATCTTCTTGTTTTCAATCACTAAGTGCCACTGAACTGTACAGCAATGCCAGAAGCAGGCAAACAGATGGGAAACGACAGGCTACTCGGTACACACAGACACTTCTCCTGCGAACAATGAGCTGGTCAAGGGCCCGCTCTCTCTGCGTGTTACATAAGACCTCGCTGCTGTGAATAGTTAATGAAGCTAGAGGTCTAAAAGGAGCCTCAATTATTAACACGCCGTCTTCGAATGTTGCCTGGCCCGGTCTGAACCATCCCCAGTACTACTGGTCTTTATTTGTAGTGGTCAGGTCTAGTAGGATGCAGCATTATACAGAGTAGAATGCTGCACTTTGTTTGGAATAGTGGTTTGCAGCGTGCGGTGATACGTATACTTGGTGAAGACATAGTTACGTGCAACATTTATCAGGCTCACGTCTGTAGTATTTATAAAAGAACAGTGGTATGTAGTATAATAACCTCGTATTGTCTTACAGTACGTCATCTGGTGCGTATAGCATCTATCCAGTATTCAAAAGTTACGCAATGTTTAATGATGTAAATTACTTGAAACTGTAAACTGGCACAAAGGGTACAGTCAGGTATGGCAATACTGTATATAGCGTTTATTGGGAGCGTGTAATACAGAGCCCAGTTTTTATAGAACGGTGAGTTATACTAAGTTGAAGTGCTGGGAAGAGTCATTCTTGGGAAACTTTCTGCTGTAGCCCCTACACGAATGGGGGTGGGGGCTTGGTCATAGGGTTGATTTGCCCTCAGCAAAAGAATGTCGGACGGAGCCACAAAACCTGTTTCCCCGGCTTATGCTGCCGTAGTTTAAGCATTCAGCTCACCATTTGGGCTGTTCTTGTGCTGTTTCTTTGGAATAAGTTTGACATGTTTTTTTTTTTTTTTTTTTAAAGACTGGCTGAAATAGGTTTTGCTGTTACACTGTATTCAGTTAGATTTTGATCACAGCAGACCAGTCTGGTAAGTCACATTGCTCACATTAGAGCCTCTCAATATGACATTCATTTAGGTTACAGTACAGGTAAGCCTATCAGCATCATTTTTCAAAGTATTTTTAATCCACAAATAAATTAATGTCGGACATTCTTAAAACGTATTTAAAGTGTGGTTCCATGTACACAATACTAAGATAAGTTAATAACAACTATAAAAACTTTTCTTACAGATCTCAAGTTATATAGGGTACAATAATAAAACAACAAACAAAGGTTTATAAAAATAATACTATATCTTTACAAGTTGCCAATGGAGTTATTCTGGACAGTGGTATGAAGCTGACAGCAAGAATCTGCTGCACCTCTTTTAAAATGAGTTATTATATTGAGATGTTACATTTCTCGAGGTAATTTTAGTGAACACTACACATACTCAGTAACAGTGACATGTATGTGTCAAGATTAGGCGGTGGTACTTTGGTATGTTATACATTCCTTCTTCTGCCTTAGAAAAAGAATATGGAGTAGTACTTTGGCAACAAGAGTTATTTCTGGGAAACCTAATGGGTTTTCAAAGACAACATATATCAGTCCTCATCTCTGAAAGCTAAGTTTTTCACCACACAAATTTCCCAGGGGGGCATAAAAAGTGCCACAACTTGCTTGAAAAATAGTCCCGCTTTAACTTTTTCCAATATTTCCGCCTACGTAAGACTACAGTTTACCTGCTTGTAGAAGAAGGAGGATGATATAACCTGATATGATTTTCATTATTGTCTTGTCTTTTCTGCCCACTTAGGTACACATAATATCTAACTGCAAGCTTTTCACTATTGCTGAAGTATTTAGCTGATGCAATGCAATATTAATTACATCTGAATTCACACATTTGGCTTTAAAAAATAAAACAACTGACAACATGTTGCACTGCACAAATGGACAGCAGAAGCGGCTGCAAACTTTTTTGCAGTGGACCGCAGACCAATCCCACACGGTGGTCAGTCACGCAGTGGGAGTGACTGCCATCACTTCGGCACTGATCAGTACGGTGCTGGAGAGATGCTGAGACAAGCCCAAGGCCATGCTTGTCTAAACCATTCACACACCACCCGGCATACATGCCTCATTGTACACCATAAGCCCTTGGCTTCTTCAGTGGAGCATCTGACAGGTGTATGAGCCACAGGTGCCCTTATCTTCAAAGAAATTGAGTAATGCAAGAGTACAGCGTAGTTCTCCTTTTACCTGGCCTAATTACATGGCTCTTGAGCAACCTGAATCATCATGAGGGGGTGAGGCATTTGCTCACTCTGCCCACAAGCAATTTGGCGACCCTGAAACTCCACCCAGTCACCCAGTGAGGTCACTTGTACCCTTCCCCAAGCCTCCAGGGTGACAAGCAGTGAGCCAGCTCTCCCTCAGTCATATGAGTAATGCCAAACCCGTTGACAAGAAAGATGAAGGTCGGGGAGGGGGGGGGGGTGTAGCTGAGACATCAGCAATGCTTAGACCCTCCTCACATGCCCAGCCTTCGGTTCCTATTAACCATGTCAACTCACTCTTTGGTTTCAGTCAACCATGGGCGCACTGGGATGAACAAAAGACCTGAATGCAACAGGTATCTTATCGCTCACCTAGACTCCATTTTAAAATATCAAATAATTGCAGAATCTGTCAGAGAACCATTCTCATTTTACATTTTGTTATAATACAAGAGAAAAAATACATCATTTAGGTATATTTTTTATGCGTTCTTATGCTAGACTGCGTTTATCCCTCAAGTCTGATCATGAACAGGTATGGATGACTTAACAGACGGCAGACTGCAACATTTCCGCTACCCTTGCTTAGTCACCTTAGCCAATGCCACGCCTACCGAGTATATTTGCAGACAGTGGCCTCTGTCAAATTTGCATTTACCTTTGGATCCACCCACGCAAACATTCCAGTACCACAAAGGTCAACTGTCCCTCAGTAACACAGACATTTGTTTGAAAACTTGGATGACAAAGACTGGATGTCTTTGCTTTTGCTTCTTTCTAATCTCCAGATATTCTCCCCAAGAGCTCCTCAAGAAAAATCATCTATGTCAGCAGTGTCTTCCAACATGAACCGAAAACTGCGACTCACCTGGCGCGCTAAGACCTCCTTTTAGGGCTGGAGGGCTGAACAGAAATGTTGTCTATAAATCACACCCTACCTGTACATCTTTGGTGACCAAAATGCTTTGAATACATAATATAAATGTCCTTTACAGTAGATGTGAATCTGAACAGTTCATCCACAGCATAAAAATATCTCTTTAGATTTCAAAATTCTTGTGTAAGGCCACTCAATTTTCATTGGAAATCACATATAGAAAATGAATGAACCAGGACAGAACTCCATGCAGAGCACAACTAGATGATGCCAGCATTTCCTACCTCTAAAGAAGGAAGTCTCAAAGTGTGGCCTGTCAAGCAATTTCTCATTAAATTAAAAATGACACGTTGATAATATGCTGTATTTGAATACAATCAAAGATTTTACATTCACCACCATGCAATTTAGAGAAATAAATCTGGCATTTTTGATACAGTGAATGAAGTGTGTTTTGAGGGACAGATGATTGTCTTGGGGGTAGTTTATTATTACCGACTTTCGGCTGCTCCCATCAGGGGTCGCCACAGCGGATCGGCTCGTCCGCATATTTGGTTTGGCAGATTTTTACGCCGGATGCCCTTCCTGACGCAACCCTCCATTTTGCCCGGGCTTGGGTTAATCCTTAAAAAGTCCAGAATCATCTCCACAGATCATATGAAACAGATAAAAGATTATATTATCTTATTATAATATATAATGTCATCAGCATCAAAGGTATACCACATGATACTACATGGTCACTGAACTTGATCTGACAAGCAGCTGCACTCTGCCTACCCACAGATGTGGGAAAACACAGTACTGAATACACACAGTCCTGTTGTACAGTCTGAGTAAACTTGGGCAAAATACCTGCATGGAATGAACTGGACAGAATCCCACATGTGCCCTACACCTCTGGGAATTACTGCTGCCTAGTGACTCATTTCCTCAAACCTTTTAGTTACTTTGCTGTCAGAAAGTTATTTTCCAGCAAATGCTCTCAAACTTTCAACCACTACTGTAGGATACAGGAAAAGCTTCAACGACTCAGTTTACAATATTTATATTCAGGAACACACCGCAGTGTTCAATATTTATATTTATTTCGGATGTATTTTTCCAGTGAATGTCTGAGTTACCTCCACTGAAACCACTTGAACTGAAGGCCACTAAATGTATCAAAAAAGACGGATGAGATGGATAGAAGCTTGCATGCATTCCTAATCAATTAAAACTTGTTTAAATTCCTTCAGTTGACAACCATATCTGAGAGTTGGACACTGAACAAGCAGGACAGGAAAAACATACTCCTGTGAATTGTAGTGCCTGAGGAGATGTTTAAGGATAGGCCACCATGGATGGACAGGAAAACAAACATCTGTGTCTTAGGCCAAATCAGGCCACAACTCTCACTGGAAGCACAAACAATGACACTGATGCGATCACACTTTGGCCAGAGTCTCTCTAGAGCACTGCCATGCTTGATAAAGTTAGATGGGAAACAAGATGGATGCTCTCAGTTGCAGTGAAGGTTCCAATCCTATTGACGCTGCGCACACAACTTGAGGACAGAAAATTCTGGAGGCATTATATACACAGGGGTGACACAATGGTGCAGCAAGTAGCATTGTGTCCTAACAGGCTGTTCTGGTGTGGTTTTGAATCCAGCTCAGTCTGTGTGCAGTTCTCATGTTCTCCCCATGTCTGTGCGGGTTTCCTCCCATAGTCCAAAGACATGTGTTTCAGATAAATTGGTCACTGGAAACTGCCAGCAATGTGTGACAGTGTGTGGGAGGCCACTCTACTATGGTCTGGCATCCCATCCAAGGTGTAGTTTCATAGTCGCCCAGTGATTTAGGGATAGGCTCCAGACCACCACAACCCTGACCAGGATGAAGCATTTAAAAGAAAATGAATGGATATACGTATATACATGTGGTTGCCAAGGCAACACAACAAAAAATTCTTACTTGAATACAAAATATACAAAGCTGGAATACTAAAATTGTTTAAAGTTTGAAAGATTACACTTTAGAGACAATGAGGTAAGGAGACCTTGTGTAGTCAAGCACGCCGCTGCTGCCGTTGCGAGTCATCCCACTGCCACAAACGCCGCACCCATCAGATACCCACACAGCGAGGCGCTGCCATTGTGTAACGCATTACTCAGTGGAGAACCCCCGCACAGCGCCTGCACACAAACTCACCCGCGTGACTCATGCTGAAATCAACATGGCTTTAGGAACACCGTGATTTCGTGAGTGTGAATTGACCAATATTGGCTCACATACCTAATGTGTTCCTCCTTTAACTCTGCTTTCATCCATCTTTCATGACACTCTGCATCCTGATTCCATTACATAAGTCCATTATAGGCAATATATACTGCATAGAGTTTCCTGCCAACACCAGCTAAGGTCTGCTAGCACCGTTATTTCCCTGTCTTCACAAAATTCACTGAAACTTTTGTGTACGGAACTGACTGAAATAACAGGGATCCATAAGCAGATAACTCGGGTTAGCCTACAGGTTAAATAGTAACTGAGGAAAAATCAGATCATAGCAATATAATTTCAAAACAGCTCTACTGTGTCTTTCCCTTTCTCCTTGACACACACGTAGGCTACAGGTTGTCATAGCGCTACCTTCACAGCTGGAGACGATGGAACTCATACAGATTTCAGCTGCCTTTCCAATATTTGTCTTGTTCATTGTGTACATTTTTATTCTGATTTAAGAAAAAGTAAAGCATTGGTAAACTCTTCACCACTTACTACGGGGTCAACTTATATCTGTCTTTCTCACACACACACACACGCACAATAAGCTTAACACACGACTGGTAAAGTGAGAGTGAGGCTGTAAAAGCGCCTGAAAGTGGGGTTTTGACTTAAGCCTCAGTCAGACGTGCCGTGCGCGCACACAAGCTCTGAGGGCAAAGTTACTGCAGTAAATATTTCCACACTGCTGTGTCACTTTATGGCAGAGTTACTATGGTTTTACCCTGCTGACTGTGGCAGTGTTACTGTGCTCTTACCCTGCTGGCTGTGGCAGTGTTACTGTGCTCTTACTCTGCTGGCTACGGTAGTGTTCCTGTGGTTTTACACTGTTGGCTGTAGCAGTATTACTGTGTTTACCGTTTTAGTAGCGTTTCTGTGGTCTGACGACGGTGACAGAGCTGTAAAGGTGCTGTTTTTACCCCCCCCCTCCCCCTTACCTTCGGACAGCTCCAGGTCGAGCTCGGCGAGCTGCTCCCTCACCTCCTTGGGCAGAGCGGACAAATCCGCGCCTCGCTCCGCCATGGTCCCCCCCCGAGACACTCCGACGGTTCTCACGGCGACACAAAATGTCCGAACGAGGACAAAAGGCGTCGGGACAGCGCGGGGTCGCTAAAATGCGTCCAGCAGTCCATCCGTGCGCGCGTCGCTCTCCGCCATCGCGAGCGAAACTCTGGGAAGTGAGCGTCACGTGACGCCGCTCCCCTGCCTCGCACGAGCGCAGAAGCACGCGCGGGAGCCCCCTGGCGGCCCAGCACGCGAGCTGCAGCTCCTCGCCCCGCCGATTTGCCCCAAAATGAGCCGGTGTTACCTCATCAAACCCATCAAAGTACTTCAAATATCTTACACTTAAATCCAATAGAATTCTGAAATAAACAATAACACTAAATCCAACATTTTCACACAACGGCTTTCAGAAAATTAACAAAAAGCTAAACTGGTGAACGCCGCCAAGCTGTATTTTTCCTTTAATTAAAACTGTAGCACAGTGTTTAATATTTCATTTTAGCATGCATGAAAAAGTATATATGTATATGTTACAAATATGTACAATACATTGAAAATGTCTAAAATTGCAGAATAACATTTTGAGGTGCAACTTTACAGAAAATAGTTTTATACACTAAGAGTAACTTTTCCAAGACCGCCTTTCTCATGGCATTGTTCATTCACAGAATTAGTTAATGGGTTTAACTGGCATATATACAAAGGTTACGTAAATTGTTTGTAATTGCTAAAACATTAAAGTAAAAAAAAAAAAAAAAAAAAAAAGAAAGAAATCATTCCCCTTGAAACATATTCCTTAAATAAATTAAGCCATGTATGTCCTGTGGAGAGGAAGAGTCCAGTGGGTGTTGTTCAACACAAATCGACACAATACAGTGGGGGAAAATGAACACCAACATAGCTCTGTCGAGGCATAATTAGTACTTCCTAAAGACATAAAAACAAAAAAGTGCTTTATCGATAAAATCGACAAGCAAAGAAAAATTAAAGCCTCGTGAATATGCATTTCTACATTACAGATAAAATTGTAACAGGTTTTTGTAGAATCCTGCCAAAAACAGAACTGGAAATGGAACTTAGAAGTTTAAAAAAAAGTGCTAGTGAGTCCTACTAATACAAATGTTGAATAAAGTTTCTTTGTTCTTTCATTTCAACCCAACAGTCAACTCAGTATCTGATTTACAATGACAGCCTGTTAGGTCTGGTTACAGGTTCAACACTCGCACAGGTTAAGCACCAGCAAGATAAGAGGGTGAACGAATCAGTCCCTTGGAAGATATGTGTTCAACTTTAACTAGGTAACCCTAAAAATGTGTACATTTACATACATGAAGCACATTGCAATGAACCAAAATGTTGAAAAAAAAAATAATAATAAAAAAAATTTTAAAAGTTTTACGGAAGCATTACTTTATCAGTACACATTATTGCTCAGAGGAATTTTTTTTTAAAAATCAAGAAAAATCTGCATATTGTTTTAGTGCACTTAGACACGTTGGACTAATTTTGTTTTTACAGCACTGAGCACTGCATACAAAATCTAAGAGACGTGAAGATTCAAGTCATGCACACACACATACAGTAACAAACTGTGATAGTGAATCCCTTGACTGCACCTAGTTTTGTTTTCAGTTTTAATGTGTGTCAAATCTGTTTTGCTGCAGTCTCTCAAAGTGGAGGAGAAATTCAGACCTGGCCAAGATAAACTGACAGACTTAATTCGGGTATGACATGGAGACATGGGCACATTGTGACCACCTGCTAAGAGAGGTACATTTTTATTACCATTGGACACATCCACAAATGTCCATATATGTCTGTGCACATTATTTCTGTATTATTCTTTTCATTTCATTCAAAAACTTTACTGCAAACAGAGAAATCTTTAAATCTTTACTTTAGTAAAAAATACTCATGTCTAATTCACTTTGTCACCTGCTTATCTTGGAAAGGTAGGAGGCACTAGCGTGATATTTAAGGCAGATTGCACTTTTTTCCTTTTTGTACATGACATGAGTACATGTCCCAAAAAGGACTGAAGGCTGCAAGCGCAACAAGACAATCACATGTAAAATATAAACAAGAGAATGTGCAGCTGTTTGATAAGCATTTGTAGTTATCTCACAAATTTACAAAAAGGGCCAGCACATGAGGGAAGACTTTAGTTTCATTGGAAGAAGAAATGGGTACTGGGGCAGTGAATAGGAAGACCAGTCTCACTCTAGCAGACAGCAGCAATGGAAATAAATCCTATAGTCAATCCAGGCCAAACACTACCAGTCTGCAACACACTAGAGCTTTAAAACAAGCGTGACCACCCTTATTCCTGGAACTCTGCAATTCATCACATTTTACGGAATATTAAATTAACACTTGCACTCAAAATTTAATAATCATTTCAGTTGAGCAATTAACAGCTGAGGTGAAGCAAAAAATAGAATGAAGTGTCAACATCCAGGACTCAGTTAGCTACCGCAGGCTTAAAGCTTTCCACCAACCAAATGCAAATGGGACACTGTGTACATTTAGGATACTGAAAAAATACCAAAAAAGAAAGTCACGGTGGGCACTCTGAGACAAAGAGATGAGGATGCAAAAGTTTCAAGTCAGGTGTGACATACGTCACCAAATGTGGAGCTTTGTCATTCAGCAAATGGCTGTTCCAAATGACTGTTCCTGTAGGTCCCACATTTCACATCCATCAAAAAAGTTCCACAAAGCCTGCCATGGATACTTTGTGAGAATAAAAGTCAGGATATTTAGGTGCTATGAGTGGCATGCTCACAAAACTGATTAGTGTATCAGACCAGCTATAGGCTATGTTGGTGCAAGTGCCATTTATGTGTGCAAGTGCCTACAGGTACAAAATTCACTTGCAAACACATGCACACATAAGCAGTTAGGTGTATGCACACACACAGGTATTTACACAAAATCAAATATGGGTAAAAATGAGGTAAGCCCATTTAAAAATTATAGCATTAGTTTCTCCTTAGGATTTCACAAAATGACCAGCATCCCTTCTCATCGTTAAAGGACTTCAAGTACCTAATTCCTCAGCCAATCCTGAATCAACAGTTTTGCATGTGTGGGGAAGAAGAAGAAAAAAAAAAAAAAGCCAAGGTACAGGTGTGCAGTATAGTAAAGCTGGACTTTCCCTAGAAAATACAAAGACAAACAATAAAACGTGTATAAAACAAGTCGTTTGCTCATGAAAAGTGTGTGAGTGGTAAGCATTATGGAGTGACCTCTTGCCAAGTCATTTGAGAGTGGACTCAGAACCATTTATGCAGTCATAAACACAGATAAGGTTAGGGGGTGAAGTATCAGTGGGTCTAGGAGGGCTGCTGGGAGGTGGTCCATCCCGTGGTGTCCATGGCATTGTGAAAAGGAAGCTCTTCATTTGTCCCAGTTCATTCCCAGACTGCAGTTGAGCTTCAGGCCAGCCATTCAGGGTGGAGGGAGGTGGGGTGGTGCCAGGGAGAGGCAGGGGAAATAGGAGGATGCTCACTCCTCCACTGGCATCTGCCCATGTCCAGCTAGCCCTGCACACTCATCATCTAGCAGCAGGCTGGGACTGTGTGGCCATGATGACGTGGGAGGACCCGCTGTTCCCCTGCTGGCTGCCCATGCCTGCCAGGACCGACATGGCCACAGCTTCGGCTGCAGCGCGTGCACTCAGCCCATTAGGCCCTCCAGTTGGGCTGAGGGTCAAGGAACTGTGCTGGATCACTGGGGCTGGGGACCCTGTGGGCTCTGAGGGGTCTTTAAGGCTCTCGTCTCCTATTGTACCAGATTCAAATGCACAGAAGAAACTATTCACATATAGTGTACAAATTATTTCATACCAAAATTGCTTTTCTTAAAGTTATTTCTCATTTTCACACCATTAAAGTACCTATATTTACCCTTTTTGTATTCTTTAACTAGGTGTTTTTTAAACTGGTGTCACAATTAAGCTGATCCAAGTTTTTAAAATTAAAAAAAAAAAAAAAACTCATTTTGTTTTTAAACCACTGATGTCTGAAAGGATATGAGGCATAAGTTCAGACAGGTGACAGGACTCACCCAGGTAGGCAGCCTTCTTCTGCAAGGTTGTGACAGGGCAGTCTTTGTGGGCCAGCAAGAGCTGCTTCAGATGGGCTACCTCATTCCGTAACAGAGACACTTCATTCTGTCAGGCAAAACAAGAAAAACTTATAACCAAGGGGGACCCATTAGTCTATACTCAGTCTTCAGCAGGCTAAGCACCATGGGTAGCTGGAGCCAGCACTGCAGGTATAGCCACAATGAACATGGTTGGAGAGCTTTTTTGCAGCTAAGGGGATTATAGTGACAACATGGCATCCGTCTCTCACACACACACACACACACACACACACACACACACACACACACACACGAGACTGGTACCACACAGCTAATACCACATAAAGAGAAAAGGCAGATGTACAGACAAATTGATCCTGAGAATTTTAGGGTAGAAAACGAAATTCAAGAAAATAATTTAGACTATGCTACATTTCCACATCTAGCTGAATCAGTGCATCTATCACAGGCCTGTATAATAAAACAATAAAGTTTAAACTGATGGGCAATGGACAATCAGGCATAAGTAGAGACAAGCAAAACAAGGTGCACAGTTGCTTACCGACAGTGACACGTTCATGGAGCTTAGCTCCTCAGCCTTTTTCTCCAGGGAGCTAACCCACAGCTTGCGCTTCTGACGGCAGCGGGAGGCAGCCGCCCGGTTCCTCTCCAAAAAGCGCTGTCTCCTTTCATCGGGGTCATCCTCTGCTGTCCTCCGTCTTCGGCCACCAGTCGGCTGCGCTGGGGAAACCTGGTCAAAGGAGGAAGGGATTTGTAACTCAGAGACCAGTAGCAATTCATCCAAACAAGATCAACCTAAACTGAAGACGAATCAGTATTCATTCTTACACATAGCTGGCCCTGCTCTTCACAACCATGTGACATCTTTAAGTTGACGCTGAAGTTTGCCACTACAACACTATAATCCAGCAGTGCAAAATAATTTACAACTAGCTATTTATATCACTGCCCCCACAGCTGTTTCCCAATTAACACCAGGGCACTTCT
This sequence comes from Heterotis niloticus, assembly GCA_018136845.1. Taxonomy (NCBI): domain Eukaryota; kingdom Metazoa; phylum Chordata; class Actinopteri; order Osteoglossiformes; family Osteoglossidae; genus Heterotis; species Heterotis niloticus. The sequence continues at coordinate 2,149,161 of CM030898.1, forward strand.
GCAGAACTTTCACTTCCCTGTTGCATTAAGGCTGAGCAATTGGAGAGATGACAGAATACTGCAATGCAGTGTTTTTGCTTCCAAAGCAATATGGCAGCAACATGCCCCCCTTCTTCATTTCTCTCATCTAGTAAAACAGTGTAATACGGCATTTTTTATCTCTTTCACTGGAATAGGAAATATTGAGTTAACTGAATGTAAATATAATGAGTGTGTGTGTATATAGACACACACACACACACACACACACACACACAAAAACTTATAAAAGGACATGTAGCTCTAAGTTTTTCATTTCAATACCCATCCCAGCTTCTACTACAGCACCACTGAACAAGGTATTTATTTAACCAGTAAAAAAATAACCAATGTATAAATCAATCAAATTATATAAAAAATTTTGGATACAGCATCAGCTAACCAAATTAATTTAAATAATAAGATAATCACCAAAATTCTGCATTACTTTTGCAGATCCATAAAATCACAATTTACAGAGTGCCCAAATTCAAAACAGCACTAATGTTTTGTTAAAAGCACAACTGGTTATCTTTAAAGGGCCAAATAAATGACTTATTTACCAAAGCCCACTTTATGGACTTTACGGTTCTAAACTGTAAAAGGCAAGCGATAAAGTAATTTTGTCTTTACCGCTTGCCTTTTATTTAAGTAATTTATTTAAGGAATATTAACGTTCATTAATGCACTTTGTGCACATGGAGTGTGTGGAAACTGACAGTGAGCGGACAGACTCAAATATACCATTTGTGTGGAAACGTTACCGTAATATACCTGGTTGTTGAGGCTAGAGGACAGAGGGGATAGTTACCTGTGGCTGTGCAGGAGAGGGAGCATCAGGATGCTGCACCAGCAACTGGCCTTGTTCCTGCCTCTGGGGCACCATCGGGCTGGAGCCCATGGCCACAGCACCACAGCTTTGGCTTCCTGGGGCTTGCTGTGATAATGCTGCTTTCAGCCTCTGCGTTTCACAGTAAACAATTTAAAAAGCAAAAACAGGGAAATTTTATTGAAGGAAGTTGCTGTCAACAAATGGGGGGAAAAAATACAAATAATGGTTCTTAAAACTGTTTTCATATCACATAAAATGACATCTAACCATTATAATACATTCACCACCAGTTCAAATTTGTTGCTCACCACTGTGAACATCTAGGTATTTCTCAGTTTTGATGTGCTATTTCTATGTCATTTCAGAATTCTTTTTTCACACCTACATCACCCTGATGCAGACAGATGCTTGGGGGTATTATTGGGATCATTACTAAATATACACCAATAAAAATAAAAGAACAGAGACCATGAATACTTGGTAATAAATGCTGTCTGCAATTACATTACTGTAAAATAGTAATTTTATTAAAGCTTTCACAACTTCAGTCCTCTTATTTTCTGAAGGTGTTAAAACATTTCAATAGATATAAAAGAAACCAAAATTTAGCTACTACAAGTCTGCTTTGACTATAAATCCTATTTCAAGTAACTATCTTGAGCTACAGAGCAGATAGGTTTTATACTCACTGCTCACATGGAAACTGACAGACACAAAAAGTCCTGAGACAGTCCCCTAACAACAGTAACATATTATACAAAAAATGGGAACAGAAAAAATGAACTAGTGGATAGTGGTGATGCCATTCTGGGTCAGACCACGCTAAACCTGGAGCAAAATGCACACCACACCACTCTGAAAAGTTTATTCTTCGGTAGTGATCTGTGCGAAACATCACCATCTATGCTTGTATAACAAGTTTAATAGTAGGACTGCAAAGAAATAGAAATAAGCTTGGGAATTTACAAAAACAGAGTGAATTTTCAGGCTATGTGTTCTGCTGAAAGAGAAAAGACAAAAGAGAGAGCCAGAGATCTTCTCACCATCTTGGCCTCGGAGTGGGGGTTGTACCCAGACGGTGAAGAGGAGCCACTGCTGCTGCCTCCCATTGTAGGGCCAGGGATTCCAGGGATGTTGGGCACCATGCACATTGGTCTGGCCAACTGCACATGATGAGGGTGTACAGAGGACACTCAACACTGGTATCATCTTGGTTCACTGTTTACAATGCAGTGCACCAGCGGAAACTCACCGATATGACAGAAGGCATCTGTAGAGGTCCCGGAAGCACTGGCACCGCTTGGCCATTGGGGAGCTGCATCATCATGGGGTACTGCCCTGTGGGAGACCTGCAGACAGAGTGTGAAGGAATGACGCTGGAAACGGTGCATAGCAGAAATGGAAAAACTGAAAAGCAGGAAAACAAGTAGCAAGAATAAAAAAATGGGGTAAAGAAAGGAGTACTGTGAGAGGAAAACCATAACTATTTAACATGGGCACAGTAAGGTAGAAGGGGGAGCTGGGGACCACAGTGCATCAAGATTAGAGAGGCACACAAACTCACCCCAGTGTGCGGTTGGAGGGTGGCGCCTGCGTGATAACCGAGGTGGGTGAGGGCATGGTTGGGTGCAGAGCATCGTAGCCAATGTGAAGTGGCAGGGACCCAGGTCGCACAATGGTGGGGGTGGGAGTTGAGCTAATTGCTGGCTTTGGTGGGGTCTCCTGTGGAAGATCACATCAGTGTCCTATGTTCCCATTCTTCTCACACTTAACTCTGGTCTCTTTCCCTCCTGTCTTTCTATATATGGTTTTTAACCATTATTCACAGTTCAGATCCCTTCCCCCATGCCACAGATCAAATCTTTCAAATCATTTCCCTTTCTTCTTTCCATACCAGAATAAATTTAAAACTCAGTCCAAACCGCTACCTTTGGCATATCCTATTCAACTCGCCATAAAAACACAGCCTTCAACATGCATCCTTCTCAATCTTCCTCCCTCACCATGGCTTCCTTGCAGCTGTCAGACATGCTGGAGATGGAGTCTGGACTTCCGGGGGGGGATGAATCCACCTCTACAGGCCCCTCCTCTTTCACCTTGACATCTGAAGGTGTCTGCAGGCTCATGTCCAGGGCACCAGAGTGGGGAGCAGACAACTAAAGGGACAGAGAATGAAGAAGAAGAAACAAATCACAGTGCTGTAGTTCTCCTTCAAAGAATATAGTTTATTTGAAACCCAAAACCAGTGAAAAGACAATTCAGAGTTGAGCTTCATATAATACATAAAAAGTGAAGTGCCAACCCTTTTTACATTCCCCCCCATCTGGCACCTATCTCATTTAATCCTACCACCTTCACACTTTTCCTCGCTAATTCCTTCCAATCCACTTACGGAATTCTTGGCTTTCTTGTCATCATCTTCCTGGGCCTTGCGGAACTCCTGCTCAAAGGAGCTGGCTAGCTCATTAAACAGTCCAACCTCTTCACAGTTCTTCAGAAATCGGGTTGGCGTTGGAGTCTGGTCTGGGGGTTTAAAGGCAGGTATAAATCAAACAAACTACTTGTGCAGAACTTTTCTAAACAAAGACCAAATTCTTTCCAAACTACCATCAATACACAACTGCTGCTAAGGTGGTGCAAAGTGGGCTCCTGCACAAATTAGTTAAGCTTGAACCAATCAATAAGGTAAATTTAGTTAATGATACTGGGCAAACTGCCAATTAAAGTCCTGGAACCTCAGAGGAACACAGTGAAATTCCTCCATATCACAAAATTTCTCAAATTTACACTGGTCAGTTACTGTTTTCAAAGGAAATGGCACCCTTCGGAGTCAAAATAGGTAACCAAGAGGTGGGACAGATGCAGGATCCATAGACAGCACTCCTGGAAGAGTGGCTTCAGCATTTCAAGAAGACAGGTACCTGCAATGATGACTGAGTCTGTCCTGGCAGGCCCAAACTTCAGGGTCATTTCATGCTTGTGCTTGTGTACAGCTAGATGATCCTCATTGGTAAACCTCTGCAACAGCAGATACAAAATAAAGATAATTCCACTGAGTGCAAGGATGTTGGGTAGGATTAGGTTCAAAGAAAAGAATCAGGGCAGAAGGGTAATTTAGATGCTGCAGCAAAGAGCAAAACTCACCAAAATATCAAATTGCAAAAAACAGAGGGGGGACAAGTGACCCACCCAGTGTCTCCCTCATCTGTCATGCATTGTGCTCCCGCTGTATGTGCATCATTTACCATTCTTTTGCACAAAAAGCCATTGGCTATGAACAACACTGATCTTACCATTATCCATATCCTTTGATTACATTTTAATAAAATATCCATTTTCAGACTACTGGTTTACTTAGGCAAATCACTGTATTCATACGTAACAGTTGTATCATATATACAGTATTAAGAGACAAACAATTTTTTAGTGAAAATGTCTTGGAATAGCCTAATTTCACTGACAACACCAGCAAAAACTAATTTGTCTGATTGTTACAAACAGCCACTGAAGGAACAAAATAGTCTTTGGTAGAGAGTGACTACTGTGGTGTGAAATTATGATACATGCTACACTTGAAAATCTATAAAACATGATCTGATTGTAACCACAAGTAACAAAATGTGCAAAGGATTGGACAAAACACATTTATCCTACATACACAGAAAACCTAATGTTTTGCAGACCATTTCACCCTATAAAAGTCCCAGAGGAGACTGGGCTGGTTGCCACAGTGCTCATTACAGCCAATCTGCAAGGAAATGTGTAATAATGTACAAATTAAAATTGTACTTTCTTTTCTTGATCACACCGGGCTAGTCATTTGAGGGAGAGAGCAAATATTTTTCTGAGGTGAGTGAAAAATTATTCATTTTCATGGCCCTTTATTTCTAATGTCTGTTTTTTGTAATAAGTATTCATACACACACGGTGCACCAAGAACTGAGGTGCTTATAATTGAAACTGGGTATAGCTAAATCAATACTTTTCCTGAAAACAAATACATAGAGCAAGTATATGTTCTTTAGTATCCACAATATTTGGCTGGGATGAACTTTCAGCAGTTGAGGTCCAACTTTCTTTGACGCTCCAGTCCCTTGCACATATTTAACAACCTAATACTTTAGCTTTTTATCGCAAACTAAAGTTTGGACACCATACAACATCTGCAAAAGTCAAGCAGGTTAGCTGGATAGGTGAGGTGATGTGCAAGTGGGACCAAAAAAGTGGATGATTATACCTTGAACATGCGCTTATCGCCAGTGTTTATAAATGGAGTTAACTGCCAATGAAATGAATTAAAACGGAACCAAACGTGTAGCGTGTATATAAATGGATTGTGCTTATAACCAACGTGTTTGTAAGCAGAGTGCACTGTACACACAAGTCATCAGAAAGAAGGAAGAGGCCAAATGGGGCTGTTTGTCTCAGTCACAACCAACCCCATTACTTGAGCATAGTAACTTTAAACTATACTGTTAAACTTACTTGAAAAGAAAAAAGTTTAAATGTTCACACATATACCCATCCTACCTATCGTACCTTCCTTATGAGAGACAGACATGCATTATTACTACTAACATTTTGTTCATAGATTTACAGCTAAGTAATGCAATAAGTTATAAGGCTTTGTTCTTCATTTTACTTTTCATTAGTCTATCATAAATTGTGAACACTACTTAATATTGATTGTAACTTTTTCTTTAAAAAAAAAAAAAAAAAAAAAAAAAAAAAGTCATGCTTAAAGAAATACACTGCACGGCCCAAAAAAGAAAAAGTCACCACCTGGGTATAAGTTAGTGTTATGATCTAGGGTTGCTTCAGTTGCTCAGGTCTAGGTTCAGCAACGTTATGTGCCCAAAAATGAGGTGAGCTGACTACCTGAATATACTGAACGAGCAGGTTTTTCCATCAATGGATTTTTTCTTCATATTCCAAGATGAATGCCAGGATCATGGAGCTCAAATTGTGAAAGAGTGCTTCAGGGAGCACGAGAGAGACATACATTTTCACACACGGATTGGCCACCACAGAGTCCAGACCTTAACCCCACTGAGAATCTTTGGGATGTGCTGGAGAAGACTTTACGCACCGGTCCAGCTCTTCCATCAATACAAGATCTTGGCGAAAAATTAATGCCACTCTGGACTGAAATAAATTTTGTGACACTGCATAAACTTGTTGAAACGATGCCACAGCCAATGCATGCCGTAATGAAAGCTAAAGGCAATCCAATGAAAAATTAGAGTGTGTGACTTTTATTTTCGCCAGGCAGTGTATGTCCACAATACATCTGTAGATATGGGGGAGTCAAAGGTAGACAGTTATTCTATCTTTTTTAAAATGTATGTGGTGTGCCCAGCTTAAAAGTAAAAAATTACAAGTGTATTTAAAATGTAATATGTCAGATTGTCAGAATTATATCAGAGTGTCTTTCACATCTAACGCAATTTGATTTCCATCTGTACCCATGTCCTCAAGCTTTCTTTTAAAGTTGCAAAGAGTCTTCTACATCAGTCTCAACCTGAGAAATCCTCATGAGAGTTCAGTGTGTGACATCCAGTTCTGGGGTCTTCTATAAAAATTGAGCATCATGCCTTCACCACAAGACAATTGTGAATGCTGAAATGCTAAATGCTTTATCTTAATTTAGAAATACCAGAAAAGATTAAACTTTAATTTAATGGCCTGTCCCTTACACAGCAAAAAAGACATGTGCAAATATGTAGTTAAATTGAGGGAAAATACAAGTCATATTATTTTATACACATAAATACACATTTTATGTTCATGCATTGTTATTCTTTAGCTGATGTCTCTCTGTCCATTACATATCAAATAATCAAATTTACAATTATTTGTTCATTCATACAACAGGTTAGTCTTACTGTATCAATTCAGGGTAAGTACCTAGAATGAGTGTATTACAGCAAAAACAGGATTTTAAATGACACTATTCATATTACAAGATATTACTGCCGCCCCAAATGCATATATAAACAAGCATATATTAACATTCTACATATACATGTAGTCACTGTGAATTAATTTTTTTTTTTTTTTTAACTGTAAAACAGAGTTATAGCAATCTAGGAGGTGAGACTGTTGACAGGTAACATTGAAAACACCAAACTGTGCTTCATTTAGTACTAGAATGATAGGCTGTCTTTGTCCACTGTTGTGTGTGGAACTGTCCATCAGTAGCGGTATTTCTCTGTCCAACATGTGCCAATCTATATCTGTCTCCAGAAGGGACATGCAGATGAACCAAGTCCAGATGGAGAAACAGATGGAGCAAGGGCAGGCCTCAGCAAAGCAGCAGACTTTGGCAACTTCAGACTATTTCTGTCACAGTTGCAGCTGAGCAGCAAAAGAGCCAAGTGGAAACACTCAAGTGTCAAGCAACACTTATTTTTAGATGTCCCGGCAGCACCAATACAACAACTGCCTGGCTTGCCAAGCCAACACGGTTTCCAGGCAAGGTGGTAGGTAAGTCAGACGAGGCAGCTCATGATGAAACTAGAAAACTACGGTACAAAGTACTGAAGCATATAGCTTGTGTTTTGGCATGTAGCAAAAAATAAACAGAAAGCAACTGCTAAACCTAGCCATCACTACATGCTGGTGTGCTAGTACATAAGTCAATTTCTTTTTATTGAAACATTTTAACAGCAAAAAACTACAGCTAATACAAGAACTGATGATCGCACTGCAGATTTCAGGCATGAGGCTTGCAGAGAGGAATAGCTGACACACTTCAGCCTTCATGAGAGGTCACCCATACAGTATGTGTTTCTCTGACAGTGTTATGTAAAACCTCAGCATGGCCTAGAAAGGACAGCAATAGTGACTGTGCAGTGCGAGGTCATGTAACAGAGAGTAAACAAAACTTCACTGCCACCAAACCAGACACTAAATCTTCAAACAACAGTTCCAGCTGACAGGAAATAAGAGGAAAACCCCATGCAGGCACCACAGTGATTGCTCACTACCTGCCCCACAGTGAGCCACGTCTAGGAACACCAGCTGTGACAGCACCACTTAAAAGAGATAAACAATGTAGTGTACATGCAATTAACCATTACTGTTTCACAAGGCGGTCCCTCCAAGATCAAGAGAGATGTACTTTTCAGAGAGCAACAAAAAGAACAGCAGGCATCTGGTCAGTTTTTCATACCATCAGCATATATTCCCCCAAGAGGGCCAATGATCTGTTAACAAGTGAGCTGTTAGAAAAACACTAACATTTTTTACATTTAAAATCTGCATTCTTTCATGTTTTTCACCCTTTTAAAAGGAAAAAAAAACCATATTAATTATTATGATTCAAAAACAGTTTGTATTAGTGAGTCTTTATGCCTGCCCTTCTATGGTTACTTTTGTGTTAAGCCATGCAATTTTGAGTACCAGTAAACAGAAAGCCTCACAATAATGGATTAGGATTTAAGACCTATTCCTTGTTTTATGCACCTTAGCCCCCCATCTCTTAATGACCCATTCTCTATTCCTGAACTTTCTTTACTGTCCAGCAAAATAACAATACCCTTCATTTACAGCCATATTTCATCTAATCCATCAACAAAATGTGTGCTCTTCTTTCATTAAATAAACTTTTATTTTTATTGCTTTCTTTACAGTCAGTCTCTGTGTGCAGGCAGCTGATGAGTGAACAAGGACAAATGTTAACTGTACAATGATTTCTCATTTCCACTGACTGAGTCACTGGCATTGAACTGAACTCACCATTGTCTCACAGGTATATAATCTACTTGATCTCTATGGTCCCCACTGCAATGCTTGGTATTGGCCAAACACACCTTCACACAGATCTGCACTCAACCAGTAGTCCCTCCAGAAGCACTGATTCAATAGATGACCAAACTATGATGCAGATGGTTTGACAAATGGTGCATTCCAAGTTCTCTGAAATCCCTAAAATAGACTTTACTGATCTTTTAGAGAAGTACAAAAAAAAAAAAACACTCTGCATACAGCAGTTTTGCTCCTACAAACAAATTTCCTGGAAATATAGCAATGTCATCCAAGGCACACAAAAAAGGGTCGACTTACCTGCCCACAGCCTGGAGCGTTGCACACAAAAGGTCTGTCATCCCCCATCTTTGCAAAGAGCTTGCAGTGAAACTGTTGGAGAGGAGATGAGAACATTGCTGTGTTTCAGTTGGGTGAAGAACAGCAAGAGTGATGCTTGAAATCATAGCCTCAGCCAGCAAAGGGAGAAGAACCCTTTTAAAAATAAAACAAGCAAGCAGAAAGCAATGCACACATTAGAGGCTACGCTCTCCCTAGTAACACATCTCACACACAGGGTTTCACAGTCCAATGAGGACTACTTTATACATGGAGCAAGCCAACATTTGCAGAATTAAATCTCTCTTATCTTGCGCTCTCGCTACATAGCATCATCCATTCCATCATACTTAACACCCTTTATTTACCACCGTTTTAGTCTGTCTCTCCCGAAAGGTTCCCTCTGTCTCATTCACCTGCTACCTCACCTCACATTTAAACCTACTTTCAAATCCTGTCCATTATGCAAGTTTCATCCATGTTGCCTTCTTTAATCTTAAGTCTCACAGATTCTCAAACCTATACCATATACGTCTACAGTTGTTTTCCATGTCTCAAGCAGTCATTTTTAAAAATAAGAATTGTAAGTGGTTTATAAAATTACATTATTACCTCCAGTTGTGAAATTCTTCATAGATGGTCATAATTTTGCACTTCTTTGCCTAGTATCTTGAGTGACAAGGTTAGAAAAATTTATTTTACAATGAAGCAAAAAGCCTATATCATTAACTGATAAATTCTTCTAATGGCTAAAAACAAGCTACTCACAATAATTAAAATATATATTTGATTGTAGCATATTTGTGAATGTGGTATTCTTAGTCTGTTTAATTCTCATTCTCTTACTAACCTTCAATAACCATCTTTGTCAGGGTCATGGTGGTCCAAAGCCTATCCCATCATTATTGGCACTAGACTTGAAAGGTATAGCTTGGACAGAATGCAGTCCGGGGTAGCCATGCTCACACTCACAGACCACTGACAATTTCGAATCACCAAGGCACCCAAAATACATGTTTTTAGATTGAGGGAGGAAACTGTAGCACTTGGAGGAAAGCCAAGCAGGCATAAGAAGAATATGTATACTCCACAAAGACTGGATTTGAACCTATACTAGAACACCCAAGGCCTTTTTTGCTTAATTCTTATTTGGGTTTCAAAAAAATATATTTCAGAATGATTATGGGTCTCTGAATTAAAAACTATATTATTTAGAAAACAAATTTAAGCTTAAAAAAAACTGCAAGAACTACTTGTTAAAAACAAATTAATACATATCTGGGGTATATATGTTAGGCCTGTATACATTACCAGAGTTAACTGCTAATAACAGGTTTGTCAAAACACAGTGGCATTTTTTACCTTTGATTAGATGCCCAGTCTGTCAAAATTCTTCTTACCAACTCACGCATATTAGAATTACAAAACAATTCCACATGAGAAACAGCACAGTAGTTATGTTGGGAAAAAGAACACATTCATAAAAGTTAAATAAGAACAAGGCACAGAAAATATTAATGTTTAATTGCTCCCTACCAGCTCAGAATGACGTCTAATACTTTTACATAATATACACAACAAGTAAATAAACAAGAGTAGATATGTCACAGAAGACACTGTCTCAGCAGATGTGCCACAAGGTCAGAACGGTTAAGTCCTATTATTACATGATCACTACTGATGAAAATATTGTGTAATGTTCACCAAAGCTATTGCATTTGTAAAAGTTAAGCATGCTTTCCCTCCACCATCATTAACTGTTCTCCACAGAATCCCGGAATCACAAACTGTAAATGAAGTATTCTGATCACTCCCGTTTCCTTGCAGAAGTCTACCATGTCAATGGCTTTTTCCTCCATGCTGAGACAAAAACGGACACAGATAAGCAAACAGCCTGCCTTCTCTCAGGTCCCACAGGCTCTTGCAAAAGCTGAGAACATGCTGCTGGGCTTCAGAGTCAATTTACACAAGGCGTTTAAACAAGGAGTTGCAAGCAAACAACTGAGTGAAGAGATGGTCACGACATTCAGAGATTAGGGGCTTCAAATATGCCGGAACCAGTGAATGCCACCTTTTGGTTCCAACACATTCTAGGGATGCACAGTGATATTGTAATCAGCATATGAGTGTTTCATTTCACTGGCATCGGAGTGATGCTTACATTTGACTGGCAACTCAAACTGATACTTGATGATGGATTCACTGTGTTCCAAATGAGAACGTTTAGGCAACACTGACATACTTTGAAACAAAAATTTTTTCAGTATGTAAGTTTTTCAAAGTAAGTGAGAGAAACATAAAATATGCCATTTATGAGGATTAGGTGGCCGTTTGAGCATCTGGAGCCCTATTATATGAAATCTGGTTATTTCTCTGATGTAGCCATTCCAGAGTTATGTAATATGGTGCCAAGTTGTATGCACAAATTCCCACTCACAATGTCATAACCATAAGCTTTACCACTGATAACTGGATGTGTGATGCAAGTCTTGTGCATATGGTCAGTTTATCTGCTCAGTGGATAATCAGCAATTTTGAATTACAAAAGGCAATTCTGCATGCCCAAGAACATTCTAGATCAGACTCGCATGCTGCACTTTCCGTGCCATTATCTTATTTTAATGATTGCACGTGGACTGCAAGACTGAAGTATTGCACAAATTAATTTTGCATTTCTCTCCAATTCTCATCTAGGCAAATCTCTAATTTTTCCTCTGTATTTCATAAACATGTGTATTGGCATCGGCAGATGGGTACACAGAAATTACTGGCATCAGCCCAATATTCCAATATCGGTGCATTCTTAACACACTCATTAATGTTGTTTATAATTCTTCATGTGCTGCAGGCTGCAGTTGAGCCCATCACACTGTAACGCAGTCCCGGTAACTTGGATTTCTCCTACTCAGCAGGTGTAAGGGGGCAACGGGGAGCAACAGTCCTAGCTATAAGCGGCCACAGGCCCCTGGTGTTTGACACAGCCTGCTAGGAAACTGACTAAACAAACCATATTAATAGCTCCTACCACAGCTAGGAATGAGCAATCTGGAGCTGGAGCCTTTGAAGGGTGGTGAGATTCTACCTCCGAAAGAGAGGAAGACAAAGAAAGAAAAAAAAAACTGGATGCATAGTGCTGATGGCAGTTCACAGCAGAATTGTGTCTTTACTTTAACTTAAAAGGGCTTAAATATGAGGGTTTAGACTGTAGAGTGCCCACCGGATCAACAGAAACAAAGTAACACCCATTAACCTTGGAGTTAACAAATATCATACAATAATCACAATTTATAAACACCGACTATGAATTACTGTTCCTACAACTGACAAGCTTTACATAAAGCCATTATGCAGTATTAATCAAGACAATAAAAAGGTTCATTAACTCTGACATTCATTTAACTAAAACATCTTAAACCTCTTAGGATCTTTGTCTCTGTGCATTTTTATGCTACACCAAAAAATAAAAGAACTTTTGTACTGCAGTTCAGTCTAGTTATTTCCAGATCTGAATTTCCTATAAATGCATACCACACAGAAAACACAACTGATTAAAAACAGCCAATTATATAATACCATTTTGGCCGAGAGTTACTTAAAGTACCAACTTCTTTAAAATATATACAATCCTATATGTAATATGTTACATATAGTGCATGTGTATGTATACACACATTTAATACATAATCTAATACATGTAAGAACTTATGCCAAATATCCTTACTATAATAATATCTGAGGATTTGCCACTCAAAATGGAATCAACATGGCCATTACGGCACATAAAGAAACAGAATAAAGGCTATTCACTCAAACTGTAATCATGTCAAACTTTATAAAATATACAACTGGTATATTCTTGAATGTACAAAAAAGTTCCCATGCATTCAGCTGTAATGGTTGAAAAACTGATCATTTAAACACCTGTGGCACCTCAATGTTACCCAGACACAAGCGTCCATCAAACAAATACATGAACATGCAAATTATTACCGGGGTGCACCACTTACAAAAAATGTCAATACATCTCAACTGAAACAAGACCAAAGGCCTTTCGAGTCAGGCAGACTCGGAACAAGCAACACATCCCTATATTTGTACACAGCCCGCATGACTGTGGTTCTTGGACGTTGGGGTGTCAGAGAAAAAGTCAAAAAGCAGGCCAAAAATATCACAAGCTAAAGTCACAGTATTCATTATAGTTTATAGTCATTCAGTCTTTTGTGTCTCACATCTGAACTCCTTATTTTGTTATGCTGTAAGTATAGGCTGGTTTTGAGCCAGCCTGTCCCATAAAAGTGCCCAGTCAGAGAACAGTCGTACAATATTTTCCCTCGTTCCAAAAAAACTACTGTCTGATGGAAAGGCCAGCCAGTTTATCCATTTCATTTTTACATAATAATGGCTTATTAATAAAGTGCACTGGAGGTTTATCTAACAACTTATAAATTCAAATAAGCATCAGTATTCGTTAAGAAGAAAGAAGGTGCCGAGGAGACACGGCCTGTGGTTCAGTGATGCTATAACAGGGATGGGACGACGGCCCACGGCCACCTGAGCACGAGCGTTTCAGACCGCCCTTTCCCGCACGGCACCGCCCTCCGTTTCTTCCGATTGGAGACAAGCATGCCGATCAATACTGTACCTTTACGCGATTGGCTACCTGGCTGTCAATAACGCTGGTAACGAGAGGTTCGCCTCAGTGGCTGGAATTTCCCCCCCCCCCTTCCTCCTAACGGAGCGAAGAGTCCCGGGCGAACAGGCCGCTCGCGCGCCACACGCCTCCCCCCCCCTTCACCCGACAACTCCAACACTTTCAGCAATCTCAGTTTGAAGTCTGGCACAAAACGGAGAGTTTAAACAAAAACACTTCGAGCTCAAATTCCAGAGGAAAGCCCTGAGCGCGCAGACACACGCAACGGTCGAGCAGAACACGGGAGTTTAAAAAAAAAATGTATATAAAAAGAGGACGATGCTATCGCAGCTAACGGCTAGCTAGCGAGTCACAGACAGACTCACCACAGCAAACTGTGCCTGTTAGTCGTATTTCGGATCGGACACTGGCAGCAAGTCGATCTTCGACATATCCCGCAGTTCCTTAAGGTCCCCCTGTCAGGTTTTCACCCGGTGCGCGCCTGCCGTGCGAACCAAGACAGCAGCAGAGTGTTTACAAACTCACCTCAACGCCCCTGTCTCCCTCTCTCCTTTCGTCTCTCCCCTGGAATCTGACACTCCCCTCCTGAACGAAATCTCGCGAGATCTGTCAACGTCAGCCTGCGAGGCGCCTCCAAGACCTTGCTGTGACGTGAACGAGCGCATCGGTTGTGAAACACGGAAAATAAAACTTTTGTCGCATTTTGCTCTTCTGCGCACGATCACACCAACGTCTTTATAAAACGTGCACACGCATTAAAGGTTAATGTAGGCAGTATTGGGGGGGGAGGAACAAAAACGGAGCCAGCGCTTCAAATTTAGGGATCGACGCGTTGACACATGAAAAAGCGTGCCGACTGAAGGGGACAGGGCGCTGGGTTCGACTGTGCTGGAGAAGGAATGTGCGACTAAATCTTTTGCCGAACTCTCTGTACATTTTTACAACATTTAAATGTAATTTGACGAGGAAATGACGCACGGAGGTGGAGCGTACGCGTCCTTGAGAGAACACGTGGAGCAAAACCGGGTTCAAACGGCGTGCAAAGCAGCGCTTCTCGGACCAGGACAGGCGCCCCATACTGGGTGCAGTTTCATAGCCATGATCGGGATGAAGCGGTAAACGGTACCAGAGAGACAGCTCGATGGATTGATGGCTGGGTACTACTCCTAGAGTAAAAAACAAAATAACAACATAAAACTTAGAATAAGACATATGGCTTAAGACCATGTAAATCGTGACGCTTTCGATCCACGGCTCGTAAAAGAGTCATTGATGCAACGGTGGGCTGCCGTGAGGACCCTGGTGAAGGCATTTCGTGTTTCCGGTTCTGCTGGACCGCATAGCCCCATTCGCGGCCCCAGCCTCAGAATCCGGAGATTTATTCTGTATACCGTTGTATGTATACATAATATGCATGCATACAACGGTACATTATGTATACATACAACATATTTTGTATACTGAGCTCAGAAAACTGTCACCAGTGTTGGCCCACCTAAAACACATTTCATTCATCTTATCATTGCGGAGGATAACACAAAGTGGAACAAATTATTATTGAAACTCTACTGGATTTATACATGACCACGGCTTGAATTAATATTAACAGCGTTCTGGCCAGTAAGCGGAAATTGTTTAAAAGGGATCGGAAGTAACAAACAACACCGAGTGAATTCACGCCCCAAGGAGTACCAAAACCAAGGTAGATTTAGACTAAGGTTTAGGCTAGGGATACACGATGGACCTCTCCTCGCACTTTGTAACAATTCACTTGGACTGTTATACATGATTGTTCTCTATTGGTTATTCATTTATTTTATGTTTCTTACAAGTGTTTGACATTATGTGCCACATGTATCCAGCTGTTGTACTGCAAATTTCCCTGCAGGTACCAATAAAGTTTTATCCTAGAGTTACTATTGTTAAATCAGTTCTGTGGGGAGATTCTTTTTAACTTCACATGAGCAGTATGTTGCTGATATGAAACATTTGCGAGTCCATCAATAATAACAATAAAATGGACATCAACAAAAAAAACTCTTGAGACACTAGACATTTTATTCCTATTTTTTCAGAGTCTTTGTAGCAAACTGGAAATGTATGACAACTGCGGAAACCAGCAGCTCACAGGTTTAATAACAGCACCGTGAGCACCACAAGCAGTTTTTCAAGAACTGATCACAATATGACCGTGGCTGCTTGCAGCGGTTACCTGAAGCTTACTTTAACTAAAACCCTTTTATCCTGGAGAGGCTGCTTTGGTTCTCCTGCATGAAATGAAAGAAAAATGTAGCGCAAATGCTCTAGGGAACCTGACACATGGTAGAGTTAACCACACATTATTCTCTCCGAAGAACGTACGCTCCCATTTTCATCAGATTGTTTGCACTAAAGCCACTGTATGTTTGTCGTTTTTCACGCCAGCTTTTCGGCTCAGTTGTTGTGTTAGCCCCTGTCTCTGGCCTTTCTCCTATATCCTGAACTCGCAAAGAAGGAAGCGGTGTCTTTAATTATGTATCCAGTCCCTTGGATCAGACCTTGCGTAACTGCTGGCTTGGCTCCAGTCCCCTGCCTGCCCAGTCCTCCTGCGAGTGGGAGTAAGCTGGTGTGATGCTGGGGGTACAAGAGGAGCGAATCACGCTGACAGGCAAGGGCCAGCTTCCCCCGCTCCTGCTCAGCTGCTTGCCTTTACAAAAGACAAGAAAAGAATCCTGCCTAAACTCAGGAGGCAAGAAAGGCAAGAAAAGGCTTCAGATTTGCGGAAAATGTAGGGAACAAGGAAATGGAGGGAACTGGAGGCAGTACACAATTGAGAAGGATGGGGGAGGAGCGGGAGGGCTATTCAGTCTCAAGTGAGTTTCCTTCCTGAGAGCCGCCTTGCATTTCTCCCTCCCCCAAATGGGATGTCCTGTGCTTAGACTATGAATAAAGCAACTGAAAGTGCTGAAAAACAAAAGTCAACTGTGATGAAAACAAGGAAAAACAATGAAAACGCAATGCCTTAAGTTGGACAGTGTGCGTTTGCGTTACATATAAAAAGTTTCTCTCCTAGTTTTTCCATCTGAACCCTGAGCAGTGCCCTTGAGGCCCACACTCAGTTTCCTTTCATTTAATCATTTCTGTCACTTACGCGCATAACAAATATGTGGTCGTCGTCGTTTAAAATACAGCTTATATGCCAAGACGCTTTAAAAAATCATTTGCATGAGCAGTCCACTTCCATAGTCGCATTGAGGTGTGACTCCTGCACTGCAAACCCTCTGATTATGTGACTGCTGTCACCTGTCACCCTTACGATGACCTGGACTTAAGTTCCCCTTTCATGCAGAACTAAAATAATCTACCCTGCATCACAAACACCAGGGTAACTCAGCAAGCTGCCGGTAAGCCTGCATACCAATTCTGGAAAATGTAAGCGGAAGAGAAGTGGGACCATGAGACTGAAATGCCCTGTGGTTTTAGACCATAAGCAAAGGAGAAGAGCTGCTGCCTCTGAGATGGGTTCCTGCCAGCACCAACAGTGACAACAGATATGCAAAACAAGCAACAGGCACACCGAGGGACAGCATTTCCCTCAATCTGTACTCTACTGAAAGCAGAATGAGGAAAAAACGTACTGGCTTTAACCACAGCAGATTTCCCCCCACCTGAAATAGTACTAAGACACTTGAACTCATCCAAAAACAGAATAACTCTCAACTTTATGACAAGGCTGCATATACTTTTGAACAGATTAACAGAGCCTTACCTGGCATAACCAATTAAAAGGCTGGATCTCAGCCCCTGAGCATCCACACCCACAGCGGTTGCCCCTGCGCCGTTGGGCTTGGGCTTGGCTGCTGCGTCGCTGTCCCTTCACCCGGCGCTGGAGTGGAGCGCCTCTCCGAGCGGGCGCCCTCTGCTGGAGCGAGACTGACGCTGCACCTTGAGGGAAAATGGGGGCGCGAAGTGAATCGGCTGAGCGGCGCTGCGTCCCTGCAGCCGCGACCACAAAACGTGGGACCGAGTTATTCGATGACCATTTGCACACCACGTGAACCGACCTGTGTGGCTGGTTGTTGACTTAAGAAATTATTTTGGTCTGCTGAATGATGACTAATGAAGCAGAGAAGCAAATAAAGCGTTTCCTAAAGCAGAATTTGTACACAGCAGGTGCACTACAGCAGCACAGTGCCAAGCCAGAACTGCATCCCATTTACTCAGCTCACCCATTTCTCCAATCTTTAACAGTTATGCAATTGCTCAGTTTTTAAGAGTTCACAGTATATTCAGAAATGGCCCTCTCTCCAGTGCATATGTTGATTTAGAAAGGACAGAAATTTCGCTAAAATATCAAAGCGCATTATCCATCACAATTTTTTTCTTTTTTACGTCAAACTGTTGGAGCAGAACAGTATATTCATGAAGCAGGAAAGTCATGTAAGGTTAAAAAGAAGGGTGTGTCTCATAGATAACATACGGGCTTTACACAATGTCTAATGAAAAAGTTAGTTTTAATCCAGACTGTAATTGTTTAAGGAATACATTGTAATAGAGTGCATGGTCACCGTAGGGCTGGGCCTCATTTCTGTGGGCTGAGCGACATGCAGAGTTGGGATGGACAAGGGGTGTGGGGGCAGCCTGTAGCTGTACATCTGCTGCAAAAGAGGAGCAGCTTTATCATCCACATTAGTATCATCACTCTGCTCATAACAGGCAGGGGTGAGATAAAGAACATGTCTCCATTAAATAGCAACCACGCTGTAAAACATCGCAGATGACTGAGAGTGGATGTAAATCACGCCGACGTGCACCTCGCCATAAAAGATGGCTGGCACGTATACATGGTATTTCTACGACCTGCCGACTATAGGAGGTGTAACCCTTTTCGTTAGCTAAAAAAAGCAAATAACCAATGAAAACTATGGTAAATCTCACAGACATTGTCAGATGTAGCAGTGAGGAAAAGCGGGACTCTTCCTGGTGGACAGGATAAGTTTTTAATGAACAAAATGAACGTTTACAGATTGCTACATTCAAGCAACCTGAGCAACAGATTTGCCAGTCACACGCACAGGAGTGGCTGACAACCAAAACGAATCTCGCAGTCAGGTGTATGAATTTAGGTGAGCCAGGAACGGCTCCTCTTAAACCGCCCAGGTGGCTGCAGCCATGATTAAATCTTTACTGGTCACCTAACAGTCATGGGCTCTGTAACCTACTGGATGTCCATATACTGAGGATGTGTTTCCCAGTCAAAGACTGAGGGAGATCAGCCATGGGGGGCCAGAGCGTGTAAATCTGTATTGAACAGGTTGTTTAAAACTGAGATATTTCTGCAATGGAAATGCAAGCAGTAACACACAGGTAAAACAATCATTACAACATATAAAATCTTAATAAAAAAAAAAAAAAAAAAGAGGATGACAATGGCATTAAAAGAATAAAAAGGCCAGGATAAAAAAAACCTAAAATTCCCTGGGTGCATTAAAATGCTTCAAAATAACTGAGTTAGAGATGGGCGGATCACTTTTATCCTCTCCCTCACCACGAAAACCATACAAGTGGTCACACTCGAGTTAAATTCAGCTCAGCAGCACCTAGCTCAACCCTGAAAGGAACGTCCAAGAACAATTTTCTGGTTGGCTCATCAATTCAGATATGATGCCACACAATAAATGAATGTATTAAAGGCTTACAATGCAGATTTCTTGGTATGCTGACATTAAAATGACAAATGGAAATTAGACACACAGTAATACACAGGTTATGGCCTGTTTGGATCCCACACTTCCAAAAAAAAAAAAATAGCAATTGTTGAGATCTGAATGTGGGTTGTGTTGAATTTCAGTGTTTGTAGGTTTGCTATTTATTTTTTGGTTTTGTATTTTTACAGTTAAAAATTGCCTTGAATCATTGCTTTTGGTAGTAATAATGCATTGTAAAAAATTTTGAAATAGCTGAACACAATGTTGAAATGTTAAGAACATTTTTATTTTTCAATTCAACCATTTATTAATTTCAGGTTGTAGAAAACGGCATGTGAAATTAAAACAAAAACTGAAACTTTAAAAATGACAACATTTGTAATTCAAAACGAATCTCATTTTCAAGCCTCAGAATAACTGCTGGGGCGGCGTGGGGTCCCAGAAACACGCACCCACAGGCAATGAGCGTTAAGGCCATCTTATTTAATAATTCTAAAAAAGAGCTGTTGCCACTTATTCTCAAATAAGCCAAATTCGATCTCGTGTTCCAGTGCATTTGGATTTGTGAACTTTCACTAATATTCTACACACATCTGCGAACATACAATGAGGACCTCACGGCCAGGAGCAGTGAGCATTCATGCTTAGGAGGGCTGAGTTTCTTACGGTTGAACAGTGATGAGGTAACAGATAAGGTGCCAGAGTCCAGGAGCCTTCTGACACGGTCAAGGTTTTCCTGAAAAAATGACATTGTGAAACTCCACATTTAATTTTTGAACATTAAAACAATTTATGCCTTTATCTTTCTGAATCAGTTTGCCACACGGAACTGCCTGAAGTATTTGTTTAGCGCACGGGGGCCGGACAGCTACATCAGGCAGTGCTTCGGTGCCACTAAGGGCCGGAACGCGAGTCCCACTCTGGTCCAAGTTGCGGTCCCTTTTCCAGTACCCCATCAGCACATTCCGGTTAACAGTGACACATGAACTAGTCTTTACTTTAGTAATGCCAGCATTCTTTATTTCCCTGATGGATTTACCCAACCTGAGACAAAATGTCAGGAAAATGTCGAGGAGAATAAAACCAATGAGACCGGAAGCAGAATGCTGAGATTTCACCCATTCAAAATGTTTTAAATAACATGGAAACCCCTGGCTATTACAGAGCAAGGCTTTGACTTTATTCATTTTATTGTGCAGCTAAAAGCAGAAAACCCACCTTTGGTTAGCTGCAGAACGAAATCATTAGATACAGAGTCAGTTACATTTACACAACACAAAAGCCACTTTACAAAGAAAAGTACAGCCAAAAGGTAGCCATTAATAAGCCACCCGTTCTCTGGGAGGTCAACACCAGCTCAGGTATATCTGTTAAAATAGCACTAAACTATCTCATCGAGAAACACAGGATTCATTTTACGGCATCGTTTCACTATGCCGATGCATGTCTCTTAACAGCCAAAATTTATTACAAGGAAACGCAAGTCCAGCAATTGTCATTTCAAAATATCAATTGTTAATGTCAGAAAATCCCCCAACTGTGGTAGCTTAAATAATCCTAATGCTGGTAAAGCTTTCGTTGTGCAAACAAATATCACGTATAGCTTTGAGCTACGCACTCCTAAGAACTAATGTGAATATTGATTATTTTACAACAGCTTTTAGTCCTGATCCTTGCACCCACTGTTTAAGCCTGCGCGCACAAATTTTCATTAAGTTGAATGAACTGATGACCGAATTAACTGCATGCCCTAAACCATATTAAGTTGAAAATGTAACAAAAGATTAAATTTTTACAATTTTTTTTAACATGTTCAGCGATTTCAATAACAAAAAAAATTCAAAATCACAACCTTTATGATTAAGCTGAAGCCTAAACTCTCTATTGATTTAAATGACTGCTAGAATAAACGAATGTTCAATTTGCTAAAATCTTCATTAAAACAGGCATTCAACACATCCTGTAAAATGTGATCCAGACAGCCCTCAGCTACTCATTCAAACAAACATGGTTTGAACTATGTCATTGGGGAAAACCAGGACTGAACTGTTTTTTTTTTTTTTTTTTTTAAAGTTGCAAACCGTTTTGGCAGGGCTTTCATTTCACAAAGTTAGGCATAAGCGCTGCCTACATTTTGCATCATCACGCGAATGAAATCTGTCTCAAGGGCGAATGTTAGGGATAAGGTTCCTTATACCTGCACACGATCACAACACATTTGTTGTATTCACATAACTTAGAAATTACCCCATTATCTTCAGTCACTTCAGATCTACACCCCACCCCCAACACTGTGCTCTCAGTCTCTCAGCAATATGTACTCCTTGACAGACTCGGGCAGCGGTAGCGTTTGTACAGCCGTAGGGAGGAACTGCACTCCCATGCTGTGTCGGATAGTACACCGAGCCAAGGCACGGAGCGATGGAGGCTGAGCCACCATAGTGGTTAAGCGAGCCAGTAGCTGGGGGTCCCTACTGAGCTCTCTAGGCAAGGAGCCATCGGCTCTGCGGATCTCAAACTTCCCAGCAGCCCGACAGAGAAGCTCCAGGCACTCCTCCTCCTGTTCAGCCCCCAAGCCCCGTGCCAACAGGGCCACCAGCCGGGAAATGGGGGTCTGGCCCTTGAGATTGGTTACGTGGACTTCAGCCCCGTACTCCAGAAGGACTCGGACACTCTCCAGGTTGCCTTTCATTGCAGCCCAACTAAGAGGGGTGTCGTTGTTGTAGTCCTGGGCGTTGGGGCAGGCCCCGCTCTCCAGCAGTGCGCGGACACACTCGGGGTTGTCTTTAAAGGCAGCCCAGTGCAGCGGGGTATCTCGGTTGCCGTCCAAGGCATCTGGCTGGGCCCCGTACTCCAGCAAGAGCTCCACGCAGCTCTCGTCCTTCTCGGCCGCATAGTGCAGGGCTGTGCGGTTGTAGCCGTCCAGCGCGTTCACCTGAAGCGGCGGTGCAAGGCAGCAAAGGGGGTACAGCAAGAAGCGACAGTGTATGAAAAATGAACGCTGTCCAGTCGCACGTTGAAAAGGCTACAGGAACAGGTTTCGTTTGTATGATGCTGCTGTTTCGAGGAATACAAAAAGGCTACGAAAATAAACACAGTTGATGCGTCAAATGAACATTTCAAAATCATGTTAAGTTTCCCACTGTCATTACTATTAATTTTAAAACGATTACAAAAAATGCACTGCTGGGTGGCAGCACTCGAGAGGGTAGACGTGGTACCTCCGCTCCTTTCTCCAGCAGCAGCTCCACACAGTCCACATCAGCTACCATGCAGGCACAGTGGAGGGGCTTCAGAGTGCCGTGCATTCGGTTCACATCCGCGCCCTGGATCGGGGGTCACGCGTTAGCACTCATCCACCAAATACGTAAAGCGGTACAGAATCCGAATTCATAGCTGACGGAAAGAACGCGTCCGCTATCGTTTCTACGCTGTTGTCGTCCTAAGGGCTCGGAAAACACTTTAACAGAAGTTTATAACGTTTCGATGAACATTTACAGAAGTCGCTCAGGCGTAGGTTTGAAGGTTCCTCACGATTCAGTCCCTTCACCACTAACACTAGAGCACCTGGTGCCATTAACAAGGTCTCGGTGAAATTTGCGCCCGTGTCCTCCACGGCTCTTTGTCGAGGTGTTAAAAGGGTCAGCGACCACCCGAATCGTATTGTTTAGACATCAAAGGCCTCGCAAAGCATTACACCGACATGTGGCAGTAGTATTTGTACCACAAAAACCCAAGAGCCACTGACAACTTAGACATTTTTCGTTTCTTTATTTAGCTGAAAGTGTGCAATTTTGTCCTGTCCGTACTTCCTTTATTGACCATCTCCTCCTCTGCGGAGCGCGTTGTTGGCATCGGCATTTCCCTCGGGATCCATAAAGTTTTATCTTAGCTTTTCCCCAAAGGAAGTAAGAGTGATGTACTGGGTCCTTAGAGTGAAGAGGGACCGCCTGGCGCTGCCAAACGCCTTCGGTTTTTAAGTGTCAGCAGGTGGGGCAGCGGTTTCGTGAATCGCACACCTGGGCTGGAATAGCAAGAGCCCGCTTATGCACAGGGTTAAGTCGGTAACGTAAGGCTGCAGGCTGTCTTGGACCAAGGGATCAGATCGACAACAGCGGGCGTGTGAGTGACATGAGCGCGGCTGGGTCCTCACCCTCCGAATGAGGTCCTCCACGTTGTCGTGCGGGAAGGAGCGGATGGCCGCGATGGTGCGGATCAGCCTCTCCGACAGGGAGTATTTGCTCTGGATGCTCTGCATGATGTACCACATAGTGGAGCTCATGGGGCCCCGAGAACATGGCACCCGCGTCCGGGCTGAGCGCTCGCGGGGTCCAGGCGCTCCACCTCTGGAAGCACAACAAGCCACAGCCACAGTCACCCGTCTAGCACCTCGACTCGCAAGTGTTCGTCCGTGAGTTCCCGCACATCCTCCCGTTGCTGCTGCTGCTGCCCGACACGGACGCGCGGCCCCGCGGAAGAGGGCCGCCCCACGGTCACGTGAGGCGGCCTCCCGGTGGCGCTGCACGTCCAGGGGAGCGCCTGCAGCGGTCGCGTCGCCGTTATCAGCTCCACCACAGGGCCGTGACAAAACGTGTTGCTTCCGATACGCTAAACCCAGCCCCAGCCGCTAAGACCTCCGCCTCCAGCGTCACACCGACAAACACCGCCGTGATTCCCCTGTCCCCGGGAAGCCCAACACCCGCCATCACACCAGCTCCCTTCTCCTCGCCCAGCGCCAGCTTGGCCGCCAGGGCGGGCACCGGGCACCGGGCTGCTCCCCCCGTTTACCCGCGACTCGGCCCCGCCGAAGCATTACCGTGCCTCCCGCGGTCCTCGGCGCCGCTCCGCTCCGCTCCGCTCGACAAAAACACGGAAGCGCCGGGCGCCGCGTCACTGTGCGTGACACGTCACGTGACTCCCGCGCTTTATTTATTTGCGCGCAGCTCCGTCCCCCCCCCCCCGCGGTGCGAGGCCGCCGAGGGCGAAACCGAGCCGCGCTTGAGTTGAAGTTGCCCCCCGCTGGCCTGCGCTGCAGCCCCGTTGCTGTCCAACTTCCTGTCACCGGACGACAACCAAGACGGTAAACGAAGCAGGCCGCATCGGAGGAGTGACTTCGCGCTTTATTTGGGAAAGACTGGCTGGCGAGTCGCAGGGCGGATTTAGTTCGCAGCCACTTGCGCGGAGATGCCTGGCCTAATATAGTAAGACCTGGCGTCAATGCGCACATGTACGACAAGTACAGCAGACTGAACAGAAGGGAGCTCAGAATCTTGGTAAAATGGATCCCACACGGCTACTCCGACCAAATCCTTTTTCATACAGTCAACAGCAACTAGGAATAAGCTGGCAGAAAAAGCCAGCATTTTATGCATCAAATAAGTCTTTCTGGCCATGTTCATATACACCCTCCTAATGTACAGATTAAAAGCAGTGCAACTTGTCAGATCCGGCCGGGGGGAGCCATAAATGGGTTTGTTTGAATGCTGGGGGGCATCCTCCTGCCCCTTCTTGCTACCCCATGCAGACATCACACCAGCACCGTGGCTTATTGCTGTGATCTTGCACAACATTTTGCCAACTCAAACCCAGCGAGGATGAGGTTGCTTGTGGAAACTCTCACCTTGAGCTCAAAAAGTGTCCTTCAGCAGGGTGCTGGCAAGGAGTGATGTCACCCTTATCCAAGGTTAGACCAGAGGTCATCTTTCCGAGCCCAGATTTGCTCACCTTTGCCTTGCAACGCATTCCTCGGGAAAAGCAAATGGTGCTTAACTTTAGCATTGGAGATTGAGGTAGTAAAATGATATCTGTAGCCGCTTTAGAAGTGGACCCGAAACTAGCATCTTGTATAAATACCGTAAGAGAAAACAAGAGTGGCCAAGTATTTTTGGAATTTAAAAAAAAAAAAAAAAAGGTTAGTCAATTCATATTCTCTTCTAGACAGCTTCTCTGCCGACTTGGATCTCAACCCTGAATGCAGCAGCCGAATGATTTCTCAAAGTCAATCATATTCCTTTCACCTTGAATTTTTCTTTTTCAGAACAGCAGAGTATGCAGGAAGTGCTTCAAACCTGAATTTTAAATAAATTAAAAAAAATCTAATTGTAACAAATTCAGAAAAATAAAGTATTGCAAGAATAAAACATTTAAGACCTAAAACCCCCAGCTATGGCTATACAAGAACTGGATAATGCCCTACATGTAGAATCCAGCATAATAAAATAATTTATGAAATTTTGATTAAATGCTTAAAGCCCATGAAAAACCTTAGGTATTTTTCTGGCCAAATCAATTTTGACCCAAACCAAATACATGATCATAAACATCTTGACCAAAATAGTTCCCAGACACATTTGAAAGAAAGAGATCATGGTATCAGCTTTTTTCCTCAACAAATTTTATTCAGACTTCTAGAATTCAGTGTCTCAAACACAACACTTCACCCTTCGACATCGCATAATCTCTCTCCCACCCCATCCTAAGTCACCATACAGAAAGACAGTCAAAACTGATGGTAGGGAAGAGGAGAAAAAAAAAAAAAAAAAAAAAAACCCAAAAAAAATCCTTGATTTTAGCGAGCCTGTCAATTTTGTCAACATACACTTCTAAAATTCACATTACATAACAATTAAGATGTTTTAAAACAAGTTAGTGCATTTAATTACACAATACCACTAGCTGCTCTTAATATACATTTTTCATTTCTGAGAAAGACCAACAACCCCAATGATTCATTACTCAATTACTGCACAGTTACAACCCAGTCAATGAATCAAGTATATTTTCTTAGCTCAAACCATATGTAAAATGTGCGATTCTTTCAATGCAGTTGAACACACACGTGGGGAAACAATATCGAGAGAAAAATTCTTAAATGGCATCGCCTGTTCCTATGTTTAAACAGTCAAGTTTTAGGAATACCGAGCACCACACAATCAGGGCCTCGTGGTGCTGGACATCTGTGCTGTGGAGCAGAAGGAGAAGGCGAAGCTTCTCTCCAGATGTCTGGCTGCATCCTGGCCACCGTGAATTGTACGTTCTCCTGTGGAATCACCTGAGAACGGCCATCTCAGTCAAGAGTTTGGCGTTTCAAACTCAACCGACGCCAACTTCCGCATTCAAACGGCACCATTTTCCGCCTCAGTGTTTTCCCCACTTCACACCAGTCCAACATCTGCTGATAACAAAACCAGTTTATTTAGTCTTGATTTGAAATTCTTTAAATAAATTTAAAAAAAAAAAAAAAAAAAAAAAACAAAAAAAAAAACTACTCACATCTGGGAGCGTGTATGAACATACAATCGTGCTAATCCCACTACATAAATCCAAAAACCTCTGCACTACGCACTGATTCCAGGCATAAAGCATGATTATACTTATGTTTTGCTTTCTCAAATAACTTTCAATTTTCCCCACTTAATAAAAAAGGAAGAAAAAAAAACTAATTTCTCTTTTTTGGACTAATGAAAACTTTAGAACTTTGTACAATCGTACGCAAAAAACTGAGCAAACTGTCTAAACAAAACAGGGATGATCCCAAATCAAACGCATTCGAAGTTGAAAGCTGCAGCTAAAACATGGCTACGAATTTTAACAGGCAGGCTAGAACAAAAGCAAAACGGACACTTGAACCCCTGCACTCTACTTCTCCCACACACAGGCACGCACACATACACACACATCTAGAGGGTAAATGTCAATACTACTTTCAGGACAGGAAGAGTTTGGTCAGGTTTTTAACGGACCATAAAACAGACCCTGTTATAATAAATTTAAGCATCATGACCAGACTGGTGGTGAATGACTAAGAGACAATGGATTAGGATTCTTTAAATAGTTACAGCTAATATGTACAATAACCTGTATTTTAATCAGAAGTAGTCAGTCACACTTTAGCAATGCCCGAGCAGAGGGAGAAACAACATTAAGCATCTCAAAGGATGCAAGTGCCAATTCAACACTCATCAGTGCAGACAGTAGTTTTATTGAGCATGGTAGGTGGCCAATGGAAGCTACAATAAAAGGGACGCAAAACAAATTTCCTCTTCTTTCACATTTTACTATGCTCATGAAATTTACCAGTGTTAGGAATGAATTATGAGGAACAACATTTATTTTTAAATGCAAGTCGATGCTTATCTCACTCTTGCTTGAAATGTATCTCCTTAAGTGACTAACATGCTAGTGGGTTCTGCTCACGGTCCAGAAAAAGCTTAAACACACTATATTCTTTTAAAACTGCTTTGTCATAAACCCAACACTGAAACCCCCTGTAGGCCAGACACAGACCAGCTGGCTTGGTCTCTCTCACACACACACGTACACACACACATACACACTTCAGCCATCCACACTCAAGACAGAAAGCTCAAAATATTCTGCAAATAATGCAACATATAAAATAAAGTTGGTAAGACAGCATTTAGCTGAGTAGTTTGCATTAATCCTGAAATGCTGTCATATCTAATAAACCAAATAATTCTTGGTTATACAACTGTGAATGCAGGGACGTCAGAGTCAACTGAAAACACTCCATTTCTGCAACAGGATGAGACTCAATACAAAACCAACAGGACCGCCAAAAACTAAACAATGTTTTGATGGACAATAGGAAGCAGGAACTTAGATCTCCAATTACTTACTGGTCCAGTGACTTGATGGCTAGAACCAAAATTGGACAAGGCCAGCAAAAACAATTTTCATCCCAATTATCAATCAGTTACTGCAGCAGAACGTGATGCTAAACAATGCCAGACAATCCCCTTCCCTCACAGAGGAAGCTTAAATTAAAAAAAAAAAAAAAAGTTACCAAAAACTTCAGGCTTCCACTGATCTTTGCTTTAGTTTAGCACAAATCGTGTCCTGTTTCCTGCAACTTAATTGGAACATACAAGTTGCATTGCGGAAGATGCATCATCACATGTAAAGGTGATATTCTCTATGCATTGTCATATATGTTATGTTTACACCATCCAAGTCAAAATATTTTTTGTAAATGATAAAGGACACCTGCCATTTTTCGCCCCTCTTCCTGTTCAAACTCCCCACTCCACTACAGGAAAGGCAAAAAAGGAACCACGCAGCTCAGCAGAAGAGCACAGGTCCTTGAAGCAGCCCTGAGGCCCTGTGTTACACTCCTGCTGGAAATCCAAATCTGTTCACAGTCACTTAGCAACCCAAGTCTCAACACATTCATGGGGGACAGAGGGGGCTAACCTTGAAGGCTGCCTTTAAAATCTTATATATATTCATTTGTATATTTATACATATAATACACCCCCTCTTTCCCCCATTAATTCTTTAATGTTCTATAATTTCACTTTGGCGATCTCGGGGGGATGTTCTGCTCCTTGCCAGCATGTCTGGGCCCCCCCTGCGGAGAACTGCGGCGAGCCATCGGTGGGCGTCTCTGATCTCGAACCTTGAAGCCTCCATGGCCTCTGTAGGAGCCCTGTGAATCACGAAATGCCCGACTCTCGCTGGCCTTGCCCTCCCCACTTCGCTCTGGGAAGGGCTTTTCTTGCCTGTCGCTAGAGACCGGCTCCTCCGCCTTGTTCACTGGTAGCTCGCGCAGAGGCTGTGTAGCGGCAGCCACGGCTGGTGGAGGAGGTGGTGGATCCTTGGGTGGTCGCTGGCATACCTCTGCATAGCTTAGCTTCCGAGGCTCCTACGTAAAACAAGTGAGCAGTCAGCACTGTACAAGAGTTGCTGAGAACAGAGGGCAGAGAAAGGGCTAAATATAGCTGCTTTATTCACACTTAAAGCAAGGAAAAACAACCCATAGGAGTGCACAGGAAGAGACAAGTGTTCAGTAATGTGAAAAAAATAATTACAAATTAATTATTAAAGCAGTATCCAAGTGTTTTGATGTCAAGATATACTGTAAGAGCTATAGAGGAAGCAAACGGCAGCTTACGGGTGTAGTGTTGCTGGGCAGCACAGGCATGCTTGGGGTGGCAGGTAGAGCTGCTGGACTACGAAGGGGCTTGGAGCTGGGTGAGGGTTGTGTGTTGAGTGGAGAGGCAGCAGCTGTGGGAGCAGGGTGGGCCTCTTTTTGTGCAGCAGGTTGAGGTTTCTCCATCTTTTTTTCTGGACAATTCACACTGAAAAAGGGAAGACATTGCCATCACACTAACTGTACCCCGAAATAAGCTGGCTTGAGAAGAATTACCAGTTTGGTGAAGCTCAATCAGTCCACAGCCAAAAGCAATATGCCAGTTACACTGTAGGCGTGTGACCAAAAAAAAAAAAAAAAAAAAAAAACACTACTCTAAGAAATGAGTTGATGAACTTTAAGCAAACAAAGATGGCATGATAAATGCATACTTTGCAACTGGAGACTCCAGAGATTGTGGGGCGTCTTTGCGAGCCGGTTGGACAGAGCTGGAGATGCAAGTTGCCTCATCTGGAACTGTGGTAGCAGATTCCTTGCTCACATCCTGTTGTCATTTTCCAAGAAACCAAAAAGTCACGATAAAACAAACCACAGGTCATGTGTACACACATCCACACACCTGCGCTCTGTGTTCATATGCTGACAGTATGATACAAAAACTGTCCCCAACTCTCAAAGACAAGCATGGTCCTCACCTTTTCTCTGTTAAGTCCACGCACCACATCTGACATGCGGTTCTCTAGCACAGGCTCTCCCTGCACGCTGACCACTGCGCCAGGCAGTGGTGGGAAGTTGGTTGCAGCCAGGTCAAACTTGGGCGGTGACACCTTAACCTCAGACACAGGTCTCTGAAAGGTGGAAAATAAAATAATTTCCTCAGTCTTCTAGAATTATGGCACAAAATGCTTAAAATAAAGTTAAAATTATTTCTTGGTGGGATTCCTCTCCAACACAAACCCATACAAGTACAGAAAAGGCTGATTACCGCTGTCCGTTCGTCATCTCTCCTCCTCCGAGTCCCCCTGTACGAACTCCTCCTGTGATGAAAGGGTCCATGAGGTTTAAAGCAAAGCAACACGTGTGCAGAACTGGACACCAACTTACAAGGACATGTCAGACCCTCAGATCTCATAATCTTTCCGCTCACAGGGTCAGGTATATTGGGACACGGCTCTTGGCGGGGCGGAGAGGGAGAGAGAGAGAAATGGGGAGCAAGAAGGAGGAAAGGGAGAGGATAAAGAAACCCAAAGCCATGCTACCCTCACCCTGAATTCCCTCTATGCGCATTGGTTTCTCATCATTGGGTCTGTGCTGACAGGACAACCGTAAAATTTCATTTATTTATAAAAAGCCATTTTAAATACTGCCATAAGGCCACACAATTACTGTCATGCAATTTATTTGCAAGTTCTCTACAGGAAATTTGTCTAGCTGTACAACAAAATTTAAAAAATTATAAAAAAAAAAAGCATTAAAATAAATTCTCATTCTGACCTGCCACGTCCAGCTAGGCTAGCATCCTCGTTTGGATCTGAGGGAGAGAGATGGACATCTCTGAGCTCTGAAGATCCCAGTATAGACTGGGGACTGTGGGATCCTGAGATTCCCTCCATAAGGGGAATGGGGGTCACAGCAGACGACAGTCCATCACTGGTCCGAGTCTTCACATGGTTCCTGTTAAGGAGAGAGAGACAAGAAAGGCAAGAGTGGGGAGAGGTGCAAAATCAAAACATTTGGAAGCTGCAGGATACATACAATTTCTCCTGGTTAAATAGTGTATGAAAAAGTGACCTGTATTGAAGGTTGAAAGTACAATAAGTCACGCATGACAACCTCATTTAGTTACATACAACAAAGGGGGAAAATATGCAAGTTGAAAAATGCTGCAGAAGCACACTTTTCTAGCTAAAGTTGTCCTTGCAGGACATTTCCTGACACAGAAGATCATTTTATTATCCCAGATTTAGCATAATAAGGGAGTCAGTAGGCAAGAGTGAAAACCGTTTTCAAAAATTAATACACCGTTTCATTTTGAGAACTGAATTTAGAGACAGTAAGATGGGGAGGGCACCAGCCTGAAGCCCAAGAACCAATGATTTACCATAAACAGGATGCAAGGAAATATCACCTAAGATTCTGTAAGAGTGAAAAGAATAACTGAAGGCAGAAGACCCAAATCAGAGCCCTCTTTCCCTTTAAACCTGGCTGAAGCAGATCAATTGCAAGCAGTCAAGGACTCCCATCAGCTATAGCAATCATTCATGAAGATGGAGGTCTTATATATTGAGTGCTAAGGTCACCAAGCAGAAGCAACTTAAGAAATGAAGGTTGCAACACAACGGTAGTGTAAATGAGGACAAGACTCCCTCCAAAATAAGTTGCAAAGTACAGATATCCCCCAAGATAAGTGTTTGACTTGCATATTTCCACATAAACCAGTGAAACTGAACATCCCTTGACTTACTAGGCTGATTTTTTGCATTTGGGTAAGTTATTTTAAAAAAAAAAAAAATCCCTTGCATGTGGGAGAATTTCATTAAACATACTCCAAATGACCAACACTTCTCTGGAATGCACTCACTTCCCTAAATGCACCATTTTCAAAGCAAAACTTGGACATTTATGTGCAATGAGGTTTCTTTGTAAATGAGCCAATTTCTAGGATCACATCTCACTTGCAAGTAGGGGATACCTGTATTGCAGTTGAAACAGACAAGACTATTTGATCCTAACTGCTGAGAAATCCAAAAGCCACTGAAAGGTTACATTCCTGCCCAAATAATACTACGAGTCCTTCGTGCACGTCAGTCGTGTTGTACATGAACTGTTGTCATACAATTGTGAATACATATTCTATAATGGGACCAGCTGAGGTTTTCCTGCTCTAAGACAAGATGGGGAGAGAAGAAGGGGGGGGGAGATATCACAGAGGCTGCAGATTTAAGTTTTATGCATAGCAAAAGCCAAAACACTTGCTACAAACTATTTTTTCAGCTTTCAAGGTATTTCTTTAAAAAACTTGAGCAAGAATACAGCCATCATGCCTGTCCATCACTTCTGCAACAGCTAACAGATATAGAGCACTTGTTGGTTGTTTTGCTCTTTTCTGTACTGTTCATAAAATGCAAAGATTACTCAGACCACAGAGATACTCAAGTTTCAGGTGTACTGCAATTTACTCTTTAAATCCATAGAAGACAACAGAGACAACAACGCTTCAGTGCAAGTAATGGATTTAACATTAAATTGCATGCACATTAAATCCCCTTTGAAAAATATCTGCATGAGCCCAGTAAATCCCAGAACATA
Source organism: Heterotis niloticus (assembly GCA_018136845.1). Classification (NCBI taxonomy): domain Eukaryota; kingdom Metazoa; phylum Chordata; class Actinopteri; order Osteoglossiformes; family Osteoglossidae; genus Heterotis; species Heterotis niloticus. The sequence goes on from CM030898.1 coordinate 2,181,635, forward strand.
CAGCAAAACAAAGATTACACCGTTTCCGAAGACAAGCAGTGGGCTCAGTTAAATTAAGGTTCCAAGACTTTTAGCAGGGTCTGCTGATGTGCAAGAAGTACCCAAGAAAATTAAATTGAACAATGTATTAAACAAAAGAGATTAAACAACCATTTAAGGTTATTATAATCTCGGACCTGTCACTTGCCAATTTCAGGTATATCAATTAACAGTATCCAGGTCCAGCAGTTTTGCAGAAAAAGGGATACCTGGAGTACATTTCTTCTTTCTTTAAACTACCTCTAAAGAGGTAACAGAGGAAAAGATTAACACAAAATGACTGGCTTCACATTTTCACAGAAGTCACCCTAATCATTTTGTTGGAGGTGCCCTTCAGCTTAAGGGCCTTTGGGGGAAATATGGCAGTGAGGAGGCAGGCAATACTGGTAAGATTTCATGGTATACCTGAAGGGACTTATTTCATTCTTTCTTGAATAGAGGGGGACACTGTGGGCACAGAACAGTGACAGGGTTTTGGACATTATCACTAGTCATCAATGAATACCCTTGTTCCCAATTACTCTTACGCACTTACTTACTAATGGCATTTGTAGATAAAAACGTGTAGAGTTAATGAAATTGAATGAAAATGAAATTCTGCAGCATTTCCAGAATACAGAAAGGGTGGCTCTTCCACACATGCTTGCGATATGGCTCAAAATACTGGACATAAATTAAGAACAATCCAATTTAAAACAGCTTCGAGCGCATCAAAGCTGTAATGCCCAGAAAAACGGGAAGATGTTTTCTGGAGTGTGACAATGAGCCAGCAAACTGGTCAAAAAAGTGAACTTCAGTGTGCAGGTTAACAGAAATGGTACTGCAGCTTACCGGCCTGTATTGAAGGTACGCCCAATTTTGAGACCACCGGAGCCAGGCTTATAATGCCCATGTGTGCTGAACCCATTGACAAAACTGCTGTTGGGAAATGGTGCCTGTGAACACAGAAAAGAAAGGATAAACTAAGACAGTGCAAGATCACCAAAGAGTTTCGGCAAAATCCTTAAAAAAAACCAGCAAAACACTGGTATATGTATAGTCTACCCATATAGAAAAAGTGTGCTCAAAACATTGTTTCATTCCTTAGCTAACAACATCAACTGACCTGACCAATCTAGTCAGCCTAAGTTAACCTGTACCTGGAAAAATTGAAGGATAAAAAAGAAAATTAAGTGTAAAAAGGTATAAGGACTCACCAGTGGTGTTTCAAAGTATGGTGCTGGGGAGGGAGTCCAGGTTGGGGGAATGCCATAGATGGGATACTGCTGCTGGGGACTATACACCTGCTGCATGAAGAGTGGAGAGCTGTACTGGGACTGTGACTGGGTCTGCTGAGAATACACACTGGAGTCCAGGCTGCGGTAGCCATTCTTGGCGAAAAAAGTGTTGATGGCCTTTATTCTTGCCTGCAAAACATAAGGAACAATGGAAAGGTAAAAGCACAGCAGTAAGCACCAAAGTACCTACCAATGACAACACTACTGCTGGTTTGTTCACAAATTTCAGAAACTTTAAATACACATTATGTAGCTCATGTCCTCTAATATGAAAGTAATCACCCCCCATTTGAATGTAGGGAATCCCCTCAGATCTCATAATCTCACGGTCACCAGGGCAGAACCACAGTGTTGCAGTAGGGAAAAGCAGGGAAAGTTGAGGGGGAAGAAAAGTAACTTATTCACACATAAGCACACATCCACAAATACACTCGCGCACGCACACACACACACGCGCGCGCGCGCACACACACACGCGCACACACGCACACACACCTACCCCTACTACAGCAACTGTGGCCTTTTCCCTTCCTAGCGCGATACTGATCATCACTGGGGCACCACCATATTTTAAGACATCATTGCAGAACTCACCATGATTGGCTTTCCCTGAAAAGTTTTAACTTCTTCTCTTAAATATCGGTATGCCTGGGGGGGAGGAAAAGGTGGTTTATCTTAACATCAAAATACCTTTGATTTGTACAAAGGGGGTAAAATTGTATGTCTGACATTTAATACCTTCAGAAAAACACATTGAGTTATAAAATCAAAAGAGGTGCATTGTCAGAGAAATCCAATTCTTGCAGCAAAACACAAGAATAAAGGAGTTAATCACTTACTTGTTGGGCATCAGTATCCGACTGGAATGTGATGTACCAGTTGTTGTTGTGTGCAAACTCCACACTTATTACCTTCGGACAGTTGTCATTTTTAAAGAGGGCCTCTACTTCCTAAGAGAAGGGAGTAAGATCAATATAAAGCAAGATTCAAAACAAAAATCCATTCAGCAATTCTTTATCTTAACTGAATTCATTTCTACAATGAATGCACACTATACAAAGTCCTTTCAGAGACTGCAGGTGCATACAACATGAATCCAGTACAGTAAAGTGACATAAGGGAACAACCATATTATTCATGTACATCACATTAAGTTTACTATTGTTCTAATTTCAGTTCAATCACATTTTAAAAACGTCAACTAGTGTTTCATGGGGTTCATGGTGATTCTTCATTTAATACAATTTAAAAAAAAAAGCAAATCAGGCACATGTTTAGGAGGAGGGTTTTCACAGCTTCTGGCAGAATATAGAAAAAGTTAAGACGGAAGATGGATGGAATCAATAAAATATTTAACAGTGGCAACAGGAAAGCTCAGATGAAATGCAATATGGAGGATTTCTAGGAACTATTTACCTCAACTGGAGTAGTTTCAGGCACTTCCCTTAGTATGATGATACAGCGTTTATGGTTAGGACGCACTTTCTCCCCCTTTTCATCTACCTGTACCATGGGAGAAGCTGAAAAACAAGAGTGGAGCCATCAGAATAACTTCTGCAAGAGCCAAAAGTACAAAAAATGATGCTAAAACCATTTGTGCATTCAATTAGTGTCTAAGGAACACAGGGCACATCTCTTGAATGGAGCACCACAGTTCCGAGTAACTAAACTGACCACTGCATATTTTACAAAGCCTGTGTATTTCTAGAAATGGTAAGATAACACCCATTTGCAACAAACATCCACATGTCTTATACAGACTCTTAAGATAATATTTCAGACCACAAAATAAGCAGAACCAACCCACAAAAACCCAGCACAAAGGAAGCAGAACCGACCCACAAAAACCCACAACTGGTCTTGCTATACTTGAGTTGTAAAGCTATGATGCAATTTGGCAGCCTTCAGCTACACTTCAAAGAATCATGTGCCATTACATTCAACGTGGAGCATAAAAATGTTTTAAAACAGAAATACGGCTCACGTACTGATATCTTAAGTTCACATGCAACAGAATCTTGGGATTACAATGGCTGCTCATATTACAAATGAACAAAGCAGGAAGGTGGGACCAACATTTACAGCTTGTATCGGGTTGCTGATGGTGATAATTCTGACAGCACCTGTATGCAGACATGCACTGTCACCATGTCGATGGGAAAGGTGAGATAAGCTCAAAGTGCTTTTGCTTATGGGACAAATCAGTCAAAGACTGCCAATGAACAAGAGCTTGCAGAGATAGCCTATTCATTTTAAGTTGGCTTAAAATTTAATGTAGGTTAAAGTTTTAAAACAGGACCTTGCACTGAGAACCCATGGTAATGTGTGGACACAAGCCTAAATCTGTTAGCCATCTTTTTGACATGAGCCATTACACGTACCCCTCGAAATATAAGTTCACATATACAAGTGAATTTGACACCAGAGTTATGTATAAATGAAAGAACCAGGAGTGTGGGAATTTTCAAAGTTAATACCATAATGGTAATTACATCTCCAATTTAGGATTTTAGCTTGCACACCAATTTCTAAAAAAGCATTACGCTCATAAGAAGGAGAAATCTGTATACTTACATCTTAGCACATCTAAGATAAGGTCCATGTCTGTGGTGAGAACCTTGATTCCCTCCATGTTTGCAATGGTCCAGATAGGAACAAACTGGTCACTATCCATCTGAGACATCAGGTACAAGTCCTTTGACAGGTTCTCTCTATGAAGGAAGGAATTAAAAATCAAACCCTGCAATCCTGTCCTTGGGCTATGGTTTATAAATTGTCTTCAGTTGTCTTTGAAATAGTGCATGGTATTCATTGAACAATTTTGAATATAATGGTACACAAAGTACAAATATTTTACATAAAGTAGTAACTTAAGCACATATAGCACTCATGCTGATAATAGCAGCAGCTAAAAAAAAAAAAAAGCAAGAGGGCAAGTGCAAAAAAAAAAAAAAAAGACAAGCTGCATTTTCTGACCTAGAGAAGCAGAATTCCAGCTGCTTCTTGAGGGATTCCCGTAAGGTCTCTGCCGAAACGGGCTGCTCTTCCAGCAACTCGTCTTCCACTGCGAACACAGAAAGTCATGGTACACTTCTGATCTGCACCCAAAAACGATGAAATGCAGCCTCAACACACTGTACATCTTTGCATGGTCAGCAAAGTGTATTAACAGTACCCCCCCACCACCACCAAAAAAAAAAAAAAAAAAAAAAAAAAAAAAAAACCTATTGGCAGTACTGACCTGTTCCAACTGTGGTACCATCACCTATGGGAAACAGCACATCTGGGGGGTCCACACCATTCACAGCACAGCCATCTGCAAAGCCAGTGAACCCCACGGTGTAAGGTTTACATCCAACAGTAGATACTTCTGAATAACCTGAAGGTACAGAGTAATGATAGGATCAATGCCAGAGTTCAAAGTAAATGGTAAAATGTACAGAAGCGTACATGTGCCACTGTTTGAACTATTATGCCCACTTACAGCTACAACTAGGCAGAAGAATAAACTTACAGTAAAACGGATCGAAAGAAAAACACATTCACTTGTCAGTCAAATTCTACAGGATCTTTTTTTAAATACCAGAATATAAGCACAACTTGTAACTAAGAACTAAAGTGTATTTATTCATTATTAAATAAAAAATACACAGCAAGTCTAGTGTTTATACAAGGTTAAAATCTAATGTTTGCAAAGCTCAAACAAAAAACAGGACCATCTGGAGAACCTGTGGTACTTAAGTTCAGACAACAAGCATTCTCACCCTGCAGGATGCCAGCCATGGAAGGGGCTGGCTGGGGCCAATGCGAACCTTCACTCCCGTCAGCAAGGGTTTCGTTCGGGGTTTCTGGAATCTCCTGCCACACTTTAGCATTTGGGTTCAGGCCTGCACCTTTAGAGGTCACCTGTGACAGAGGGGGCAAAACATAGTAATTTGAATCCTGCCTGAGCTTGGAAGTCCCACCACCCCACATGTACTCATGAAACACTGCATATACAATACATAAAGCCTACACAAAATATTATTTAAGAAAAACAAGCTTTAAAAATTTTTCTTGAAGATAATGGCAGTAAGTTTGTTCCTGAAAGATCTCATAAATTATACATCATATACAAATCAAGTAGCACCAACAGATTCAAATCTGAAGATGTGCAAAAGCATTTAATGGAACTTCAAACATTTTTAGGAGCCCACCTTAAAGACTGAAAAGACCCAAGGCAACTGTGCCAAGATGCACTTCACCTTCTCAAGCACAAGTCAGAATACACACACGTGTATGACCCACCAGGGAGACTACCGACTTATGAGATGCCAATCCTTACACTTTTCAGTCCCCGAGAAAACCAAAAATAAGTACAGTACAGCTCACATTCTGCCCTGTGCATTCATTACTATATCAACGATAACCCGGGAGCTTATAAATAAAAGTTGCCTGCCATGCTCCGTGTAAAGCAAGCTATTTTTAAACATACGACCGTAAACTTTAACAGCCCTAACAAACAGCTTCACACCAAACCGATCGCAGCTGAAACGGGGAAAGGAAACACCGCCAAACTCGCTCGTTCTCTCCACACAAACGTACAAAACAGCGGCGCGCTGTAGGCGCCGAGGCCTCAGGCTGACGCCGGTGTAGAGGTGACCGAGCGGCGCGCTTAGCATTCAGGCTAACGTCAACCACTCACCTCGACGAACAGCACCATCGTGGGCGCACTTATCGCTTTTATCTCGGTCGTCTTCGCCGTATCTCTTGAAATATTTTCAGGTTTACCGGCTTTCGAGTGTAACCATTTAGTCTGGCGAGAAAAAGGCCGAGGATTTTCCTTGGAAAGACGTGCGACAAAAGTTCCTTTTCAGCGGCCTTCGCCCTCACGCGTTCGCCCGCAGGCCATTTCCTCCGCCTCCGTGCGCCGACACTTCTACGCGGCTTGCGAGTTCCGCTCAACACTTGTTACCGCCGTCCCCAGAAGCACTTATTCGCCATTGGCTGACAGCGCTGTCACTCTCGCCAGCAGCCTGTAACGTTTGACGTTTACGTGAGGTCTGCCGCCGTTTCTGTTTCCGGAAAACTGCCCGCCTCCCCGGACCCCAGCATGGCTGCTCCCGACAGCGTGGTGGAGAGCACATGGGGGGAAAAAATGCTGACCGTAAAACCCCGGAAAGCGGTACACAGGTTACTCTGTAATAGTTTTTTAATATACTCCACATTGCCGAGTGTCGAAGATGCTTGGTACAGATTTTGACTATCTTTTATACGCTTTTAAACAGGAAAAGCAACGGTAACGTGCGTCGTTATCGAAAAGGCCATTTTAGCACAAGTGTGGCAGTGCGGCAGGCTCCATTATCGGCCCAGCCGCAGTGCTCTTCAGCAAGCAACAGTGCAGCCAAACAATTCACATCCAGGCAGCAAGCCACAGAATGCTCATGCCACGACGGGATTATGTGGTGGTTTTATGACAGAAAGCAGTCGAGATCGCCATATCAAGATTACATCCATACTCCCCCCTCCCCCCTAATAAAAAAGACAATAAATCGGCATACTGTACTGACAACTGTGTAGATGCGCATCTGCATGCAAAGCACATTCATTTGGATTTACTAAATCCGTACCTGATTTGATCATTTTAGCAGGCGGGTTATTCCTACATTTTAAGTTCAATCAACTGAACTAACCTGCATTTAAAAGCAGACTTGCCTTGTATAGCAACATATGTGTTTAAAACTTCTTGTTATTTAAAGAGGTACATAGATGCAGATGAAATGAAAAACAGCATTTTAAATTTTCATGATCAAACAAGTATAGATTTAGTTAAAGGTGTGTTTTCATAAAAGTACTATCTTTAATTGACTTCACCAAATGACACTGAATTTGTCATAAGCAGCCTATCAGTTATAGCTAGAAAGATATTTAAGCTTAAGCTGAGGTTATTTAAACTGCAAAGTAAGCCTAATGAAATTCAGTAACCAGAAACCTCTATCCCTTCATCTCATACTACCGACTTTAAAAACGCATTTGTGTAGAACGCATGAAAAAAATTATACTGATGTTCATAAACCGTACATTTTTTTCCCCAGTTCGGCCAATGTCACCTTGGTAAAAAGGTTTGTCAGTTCTATACTTTCAATGTACATATTAGCCATTATCTCCATTTTTGAGGCAAGACTGTTTAACATCCAGGTCTCAGATGGACAAGCAAACAAGAAGATGACAGTTAAGGCTCTTTTAGGATGGGCCATACTTCAATACAGCACATTCCACTTTTCAAACCTTTAAATAATGTTCATGTTCTGCTTTGCTTGTTTGCAGATTTCCACCTATATTCTACGACTATATGCTTTTCACATAAATCTTACTCACTTCGACCATGTTGCAGCTACCTACCCTCTAAATCTTGGTCACATCTACTCAATAAAAAGTGACAGCCTATCTGGTAAATGCTCTTTCCCCCCCCCAATTCATCAGAACAGCAGTATTAGTATCCACAGTAGAATGGACCTTTAACAATTTAAGATATAAATAAGGTTAAATATATCTATAATGGTATTGTAATGGTAGTGTAATTGTCATTTTTATTCAGCTAATGTATAATTAAGATATTACGCTTTGGCCTAAAAGTGTACGAAAGTGTTGATGCTTTAAATTAATAGGAAAAAAGTTAAGCTATTTGAAATGTGATCACACGAAAAGAAATGTGAAAAGATTTCAACATTAAAAAAACCTGTTACTCTACAATGAAAGAACTCAACTTACACAGAACCAGTGAAATGTAGAGTATTTGTATGATAAAGAAATCCCCTTACAACTCAGTGACCATGAACAACAACGTTCTCCTTTTCTTAATCTAAAACTGGGTAAAAACCTAGCTAGGGGAATCACATTCAATTATTCTAAAGCTCTCCCACAAAAACAATTGTTTTCTATTGTATCATCTTTACTGACACCAAAGTTTGCATTTAAACTGAGGACAAGAACTTCAGCGAGCAGATGCAGAAGAAAAACCTTACCGGCTAAGAGCTCAGAATAACAGCTAGAATAAAATGGACTAAGGGATAAAGAAAAGGCAACACTGAAGGCAGGAGAGATACCGTTTAGAAAGACAGATGTTCTACAGCATTCGTACAGCGACCGGATTCAGTGACCATGTTCAGGCTACGTTGGAAAGTACAACTTCGCAAAGCTCCATAAACACCACACGTTCACGGTGCGGCGGACACAATCGAATACCCTTCCTCCTCCATGGTTTCCAACCCCAACAGCACATGTGGGAGGACTCTACAGCCATTTGTACTTCAGCACCCACGAGTCACAGGGCTAACAGCAGGCTTGTCCCTGGACACACTGGCGCAAGGACGGACCAACCCAGCGGTGTCCCCTGCCATCGGGGCTCGACTGCACCGAGGGCTTCTGAGGAGCCATGATAATAAAAATAATAATAAAATAAATAATGATCATAGCTGGCAGCCTGTTACGCCGCTGCCTGGACGCACTGCTCAGACGACATTACATCATCTGCCACATTTACTCACATGCCAGCTGGACAGTTCAAGCCCTGCAATAAAAGACCTGCGTTCTACACGTGCGAGAAGATGCCTGTGTGAGGCGCAAACTCAGCCCCCACTGGGCTCTTCTTAAATGTTCAACCTGCCAGATGTCAGAGTGCAGCGGCCGAACGGCGGAAAGACCGCAGCTGCTGCTGCTGCTGCCGCCGCCGCCGGTGGTGGTGCTGCGGTTACCTCGCCAGCACATGGCCCGTTCAGCCCTGCTGCATGGAGGCATAGGGCCACCAACACACTGCAGGGAGAGGTGTTCATGTCGTTATGCCGGCGCCGCCTGTTCGTACGCGGAGACACCTGTAGCTGACGAGCTACACGGCGTTAGCGAGCGGCGGCGGCAGCGTCCGCCGGCCTCGTGGGCCCGAATGAAGGTGGCAGAAAGGCAGCCCGTCGCCTCCACCAAACGAAGCTAAGTTACTTGCCCGGTGGTGCGAGTTACGGCTGAAACGGGGTTTGTTTCGCCCGTTGCGCAGCAATAAGGCTGCGGTGGGGTGGGGGGTGGGGGGTACTGTCCTCGCCGGCCCTGGGGCCCCACTCACCATGCCGCCCTGTTCGCTGTCCGCTGTCGTCTTCTCTTCCTCTCCTCGGGCGTCCGATCCCGGCTTGGCCTCCCCCTGCTGTTGCTCCGAACTCATGGGCCGCTCCTGGCGCTCCGCTCCGCCGCAGTTCTCTCCGGTGTCCCCGCTCGGCCGCCCCGTTTCCGCGCGAACGAAACACTCACTTGTTCGATCTTGGGCGATTTGTTTCAAGATATTTGCACCGAGTGGGGGAAAAAAAAATCAATGAGGCAACCTCTGACGCCGCTACGGGTTAAGTTTCAGTCCAGTGGAGCTTCTCTTGACGGGCGATTACTCTTTTTGTACCTTGTGCACCTCAAAGCGCATTCCCGGCCGGACGAGCGGAGCGCACGACAGCCACACGCACCTTCCCTCGGTAACCTACATTGACGAACACGCACGGGTCCGCCACGGTCCCGACGGGCAGCGCGACCTCTCGACGCCCTCTATAGGATATCGCCTTTCCACATGAACTCTCACTTCCGGTTCCGGTGTGCGGCGGAAGTGGGTTGGTGTGACGTGACGCCATAAGTAGCCCAATTGTACTAATGTTTTTTTTTTTTTTTTTTTTTTAGTTATTTTTTAAAAAACTTTTTACTTTAATGCAAACGTTCTAAACGAACAAATATTGAATAGGACTGTAGATTGCAAAGTGCGTCAGCAACTGGAAACAAATAACAGCGGGGGATACACAAATTGTGAAATATAAAAATGGAATAAAACAAAGCACACAAATGCGAGGAGTGCTACAGCTTATCCAACAACAGTTGAATTATTTGAGATGCGCTTATAGTAGCTTTCTTATTTGGGATTTTTAAGAGGAAAGACTGCAGATCAGTGAGGAATAATTTAAGGTTGCATCTAGATTTAACTGGTTTGTGAGTATCAAATTTGCCAAACATACAAATGAGATTTAGTGCATTAAGTCCTTGTTGCCAGATTCACCAAACATTGCCAGAATGATGGGGCCAGTGCTACCATAGTACTTGTACATTGCACTCACGTAACAGATGTTCACTATTTTTGACAACCATTTCATACATTTTTAAAGTTAACTTGGCATTAAAATATAAATTCCCCTTTAACATATTAAAGAGATTCCACAACATAACCAAGGGTTGAGTAACAGGCAGTAACTGCAGGAATGGCCATTTCATTTTACAAATTATGTGTTTATCTAATACGTAAGTGATATTTTTCTTGCCCTAGACTAAAGAGGGTCCCTCACTTGTGGTGTTACAGGCAAATTCAGTACAACTTCACTTTAAGGAGTATTATTTTATAATAAAGTTTTCATTTATTAATAAAAAAAATTGATATACTTTTTGTTGGGGAGTCACAATGGGAATTAAATACACTCAATCTGCTTTTTAAGTACTTCCTCAGAAAATGGAATGAACAGCTTTTCGGTGTATTTGTCCAATCACCATTTTAATATATCTGCGTTTAGTGTAGTGTATATTGCAGAATACCCATGTTTTATGATACTTTGCCGTTTCTGAGCTCAGGTATTTGTTTTGAGTTAATGAATCAGTTGCATGTTGGGACTCAAGGACAACCAGCAGACACTGGAGAACTGGGAATTATGTACCGAACTGCACAGCTTTTCTTGTCCTCAGTAGTCAGTGTACACCTATAAATAGAGAGGTGGTCAACAGATGAGATGAGAAATAAGCCAATATTATCCATAAATGAAACAAGGCATTCCATTCCATTGGTGGAAGAATAAGGAGGTTTAAGTTTGCAAGAGATTAGGAAAAACTATATCTCAGTGCCTTCTTCAAGAAATGTGTTATTGTAATTATGTTTTTACTTTTTACTTTGAGATTTCAAATTAAGAGAGTGATTAGATCAAAACAACTGGATGTGAGACTAAATGCAGTGCCAAGTGTGAAATCAGAAGTCAAACACTTTTCTTTATTTAGTTTGTATTGTGCATTATTCTTCCACAAATCCTAACTATGGCGATAACATTTTTTTTCTGCAGTCAAAGATAAAAATCACAATAAACAGACAAAAAATGCTTAATATGATGTACATAATAGAAAAATAAAACCTCAAACTGAAAAAAATACACTGCACCAGTCAAAGATGTGAGTACACCTGGCTGCCTGCACACTACTTTTATGGGATAAAATGATTTTCATGAGATTTCCCAGTCAGCTAAGTTTCAACCAGGGTTTTATCTGTACAAATACAGTATCGATATATGAGAGCATTATCGTGCACAACTGCAGATAAAACTGTGCAAGAAAAGTTTGGAGCTTTAACATATCAATGAATTTGTAATGTGTCATTTTCAGCCTCTTAGTGTGAGAAAATAATCTGCTTGAAACATACCGCTAACAGTATCCTGAATGCTCTGAATGTTATTCAGTCAAGTTTACTGTAAGACCTGGACAAGAAGTACCTTTGGGGATTTATGGTGATTTATGGAGATTTTCAAATTATCCTAATTTTTTTTACAATATTGTAGGGTAAACCATAAGGTCGTATTTAATTTTCAAAACTACATGACTCTTTTTTATGCATTTGGGTTACATGTCATGAATGCTGTTTTAGGAAGTTGTGGAAAAAAATTATTGGTAAAAAGGTCTGTCATGGCCAATACAGAGTCATTATTCACTGTACTGTATATTTGTTATACATGTAAGCAGATTACACATCACATTTTTCAATGCACGTACTGTCTCTGTTGTTGTTTCTTCTTAAATTTCCAGTACTGTATTTGATAGATCACTTCAAGTATAAGTCGGCAGATGCAAAGGAAGATGATACCAGTGAAGCAGACCCCGAACACAGCACTGAGGATGATCACAGTTGTTATGTCAACACTCCCTGAGGCATAGAAAAGAAAGCAGTGACACAGGACACCTTATTTAATACACAGGTGTAGATGTGTGGCAATTGGCACCTAGGTCAACCTCCAGAACTCCATGAAGTCTGGTATGTTCACATAGTACCAGCTACTACCCTTCTCAAGTATAACACTAACCTCATTCTTCCTCTCTTCATTTACCACCTATCATAGTGAGACACCCATTTTTTTTTTACAGGTTCACACAGAGAAGGTTCAGCCTGTTGCCAGTGTTGCTCATCAGATGAGAAGAAAGCTGCACTCGATAAGTTAAATGCAGAGTATTTGTTTGACAAAAAAACGTGCTGTCATGACAATTATTTAAAGGTAGGAGTCGACCTAGAAGACTCACCTACTGGATGAGCACAGAAGAGCAAAATGCTGCCATCTCTCGTGTCCAGGTCCACTTTGAAAGGTGTCTTGGTATCTCCACATGGCAGCCAGGTTGAACTGATATGGATGAACTTCACTGCACCACCACAAGTTCTGTTGCAGACCTGATAGATGTCTTCTCCCTCCTCCCTGGATAAGGCACATCTAACACAGGCCCTAGTAACAGTAATTCAGCATTTATGTTGAGAAAAGAACAGATAAATACTGGAGAACAAAAATGTAAATGTAAATGTTTCAGGCAACCCAAAAATTAAAACAAACACCAGGTCTTCTCACAGACACTTCACTGATTTCAGGCACCAACACACTGCAAATGGCATAATGAGACAGAAGTCTAAATAAGGGTTTTTAAGCTGTGAGTGTTTATAGGATGTGAAAAACAGTGATCATAAAGGCACACCCTATAAAACAAACCATCATTTGCCCAAAGTGCAAAATGGGCACAAGTTATAACTTGGGATAATTTAAAATTAAACTTTTCAGTACAAGATTTCCCCCAGAAATTCTGTTATCCCTGATAACAGTGGATTTTTTTATTGACTCAGGCAGCATAGTGGTGCAGCAGGTATTGTTTCTGCCTCCCAGCAACTGGGTGGTTGGATGTAGGTTTGAATCTGGTTCAGTGTGCGTGAAGTTTGTTCTTTCCATGTTTACCCCATGTCTGTGTGGGTTTTTCTCTAGGGGCTCTGGTTTCTTCCCAGTCTAAACATGTGTTTCAGTTTAACTGTAGACTTTAAACGCCCATTGTGTGTGTGTGTGTGTGTGTGTGTGTGTGTGTGGTTGCCTTGTGATGGATGCCAGAATACATATACACATTAGGAGATGTGTAACTTGTTTGAATGATAATGCTTTCACACACAAAGTACCAGAAAATGATTCTGGCAGATACAGAAACACAGACAAAAACTCATTCTACTTCAGCACCGGTGTAAAATTCCAACAGGACTGTGTGTCAGTGGTTTAAGCAAACAGTCAAAGCATTTGTTGCCTAGTACTTGGTAGAGTGATAGTATACATTCAGTTAGTACATTAAGACTTTCAGCATACACTTGTGACCAAAAGTATGTGGACCCCCTTCTAATGACTGAGCTATTTCAATTACACCCACACAGCATACAAACACATTCTAGACAACGGTCTGCTTCCAACTTAGTAGCCACAGTTTGGGGTAGAAGCTCCTTTCCTGCTCCAGCATGACTGTGCCCCCCTTGCACAAAGTGAGTTCTATAAACACATGGTTTGTGCAAGTTGGTGTGGAAGAACTTGAGCAAGTCTGCACAGAGCCCTGACCTCAAGCCCACTGAACACCTTTGGGATGAATTGGAACGGCAACTGTGAGCCAGGCCTTCTTGCCAGATTTCACTGATGTTCTTCGGGCTGAATGGGTGCAACTTTCCAAAATGTGGTGGAAGGCCTTTCTAGAAGAGTGGGGTCTGTAATAGCAGCAAGGGGGGGGGGGGCAACTCCATATGAATGCCCATGGGGGTGATGATCAGGTGTCCACATACTTCTGGGCATACAGTGTATGTTGTGATAGACAGTTATCAGTAATTGTTATGTGAACTGTGCTGAATTCCCCTCTATCAAACTGGAGTATTATGCAATAAGGCACAAAAGTATAAAGCATTTTAAGCAGAAATTCTGATCCAGGTACTGTAAACTGAAGCAATGTATAGTTAAATGTGCCAAGTACTGGACTGTTTACACTGAAGCAATACCTCCCACTGTGAAAGGTGGAGGTTGTTGGCTCTAACTTTGAGAATCTGTTTTGAGTCATTTTTATAAAGTTGTGGAAAGGAAACCATGTATGTGGACAGATAGGACTGTTCAATAAGCAAGCTGCAACAACACTGTACTGAAAAAAATGTGGAGTTTGGTTTCATACTCTTAATACGAAGAAAAAAGCATAGCAACATTCTCAGGATCTGGGAATGGATGAATATTGTTATACTGTTATAATTAAAAGGATTCATAGATGTGATAAAAGTCAAACGGTGCCAGTCGGGCTAAAGTGTGCTTACTGGCCTCTCCTTTATTACACCACTTAGTGGTGGGGGGCTTTGACTTATTCTTATCACCTTCACTCAGATAGTGTTTGTGTCAAGCAGCCCTTGTTTACTGTTTCTAAAGTCACATTTTCTGCCAAGAACAATTCACACTATACTTGGTCTAAATTACTTACACTGGCAATAGGCAGCTTCTGATGTAAACAAAAAGTGTACGTATCAGTCTCTAGAAGTTTTTGGATAATGTTATTTACAGTTTCTGAAGAGTTATTCACCAAAAATCAGGCATAGCTTTCCCACCACTGTAAAACAGCTCATCAAAACCTGCTGCATATTTGCAAAATTGTAAAATTCACATTTTAGTGGAAAGAAACATAAGTAAAGTTACATGAATGCTCAAGTAAATGTATCTGCTATATTTTAACAAGATCGCATCAGTAAAAATAAATCAAAAGGGCAGATCTGCACAAGCCATTCTGAGCACTGAAACAGATCCAGTGCTGCCAAGTCATCAGTTCTTTCAAGTTGGTGAGGATCAAAATGTACATAAAAACAGGTTCTGAAAGTGGAGACTTACTGTGTTGTGAAGCAGGTTTGCAACACCAGCAAACGTTCTTTAGGTGTTTAAGGCTGAACTGCTGTGACACTCCCGCACAACAGCCCTCTGAGCACCCTTACCACCACAGATCAGGTTGTTATGTCGATCGCAGCTGGTGTCGTCGCACCAGCAGAACTTGCCCTTGCGAGGCTCTCGGCACACGCAGTGCCCACACTCGCAGCTCCCGTGCCCGCTGCACATGAGAGAAGAGTTGCTCTGCCAACACATGGTGTCATGGGACGATGTAGCACCATTGTCCTTCCTCTGCTGGCACTCACATTGCTCTCCTGTGTGCTCTGGGTCGCAGCTGCGCATCAACACCCATTGTATTTTAAACAGCTTTAAACAGTTTGTTTTGCCACAGTGATTTATTATTTCTGTTCGAGCGAAAGAAAAACCCACAACATTCCCCAGTCTGTGGTGAGAACTGGGGTTTTACAATGAGAGCTGACCTCTAGCCGGACTCACCGAAGTGCATGTTTAATGGCCGCTTTTTTGGATCAGTGTGTCTTACCCTATTATAAGTTTACAACCTGTGAGTGATAACCCTCCTCTCACGAGCTAACCACTTAATATTGGTCTTAAATGACCATCATTAAATTGCTTTTCGTACTAACTGCAGCGGCACGCTGTTGAACGGGGACCTGCCTGCAGGCACCACACATGAGGGTCCCATGGTTGCTGCAGCTGGGGGACTGTTCCTCCTGGTCAGGGCGGTAGCAGTCGCAGTGTGTATCCCCAGACACCTGAAGCTCCTCACTGGTACCCTGCAGTCTGATGGCAAAGAATTTGGTGCTCTCCAGGCAGACAGAGCTGCTTAAGGTCACAGTGAAGTTTATCTGGTGGGAGAACACAGCATGTTACCAATAACAGCTAATCGACCACTGGTTCCACGTAAGCTTAAAGCTCCTGTTCTCACCTTACCTGCTGTTTGATCTTAACATCGTGGCATTCGCCTCTCTTCTGTCTGTAGTTGGGAATGCCATTAAAGCAGTGGGAGCTATAGGAAATATTTAGGCCAAAAGGGGCATCCTGGTGGTCCAGGATCACAGTAGAGGTCAGACTCTGAAAAGCAGCGAGACCGATGGTCATTGACATCGAGCGTCAGCTTCAGCAACATCTCATGGGTTGAATTGGATCCAATATGTTTCCTGAAAAAAGAAACTGGCAACAATTTAAGGTTTGACCGATATAACAGGCTGTCCTTGAATGCTTAAAATAGATATTCTGCTGTTTTTGGCTATGGTCTTGCCATAGGTCATCTCAGACTCACGATGCTTGATAAAGATAGGAATATTAAATATTGCATTAAATGACTATATATTTTTATATTTGAGGATTACCGGCTGATGGACAGTGATCTTACCAACAGGAGGTAAGGGTGTGTATCTGCATACCAATGATCCATACCAATTACTCACCTTGTGGGCTTCAGAGATAAGCTGGACCACATTTCTAGAATCGTCACTCAATACTCTCACCACAGACTGGGGGATGAGCTTCAGCTCCTGATCAAGATGAGATGGAGAGACACTGGAACGGTTAGGCCCAGCAAATGCATTCAGTGCATCAGCCCAACAAACCCTCAAACTGGGCAACAATGAAAGCAGCACCCCTCACCTTATAGCTGTTAAAAATTTTGATCGTAACGGCAAAGATCAGATTAATTTTGTTAGCCGAGAGGACCTGGGAAAGATGGCTCAGCAATGGGTAGTCCTGAAAGAAGAGATAAATTACACCTAATATCACCTTAGGGGAGCTGATGGTCCCAGAGGTGACAGAGAGAAATAAGAGGACATTTTCTTATTAAAAATATATAGCTACAAAAAAATATAAGTATATAAATAGTCTGCAGGCAGTACATTATTTACAGCTGTTGTCTTGGAGTCAAAGGACCCAAGTTCAAACCCCTCCTTCTTCTGTAGTATTTTGGTCCAAGATGCTTATCCTGAATTTCTCCAGTAAAAAATTCTCTGGTAGAAATGACTGCAAGTAGCGTAATATAGAAACACTGTAAGTCACTTTGGAGGAAAGTGTAAGCTAAATGGATAAATGATAGTTACAAGTTACCTTTGTAAAATTCAGTAACTAAGGGGAAAACTAGCCAAAATTCTAAGATGATTTTGTATCGAAGTTTAGAAGTCTACATGTATTTGAGATTTAAATTCAAATAATATATCTAATGATTGAGTTTCCATTTTATCCTTAAATGTGAACAAAAGGCTGCAGACAGAAGGCTGAAGCACAGTTTGGCACTGAGTGACGGAAACTGAGTTTTGCACCTTAGGAAAGGGTCACAGATGTAGAAACACAATGGTGTTGGAGCTGGAAAGGGCAACGGATACTTACATAGAGTACACCCTTGTCATAGAAGCCTGCAGTGTTGAGATGGCACTTGCCATCATTGGGAAGGTAGATCCCAGCCATCTTGCCATCTCCGGCAGTGTGGGAGGTGCCGTCAGAAGCAAAGACCAGGATTCGCATCGCATTTCTCCATCCAATCTGTTCCTGCACAGAGGAAGCAGAGCAGATGGGCACTTGTTGGCTTAAAAACACCATGGAGGCACCACATGACCAAATCATTCTCCTTGAGTTGAAATAATGAAACATTCGCCTGTGAACTCTTGGCTTTGAACGGTCCTATTGCAGTTGGACCATGAGAGGGCGCTAGATATCCATGATGAGGCACCAGGGTCACCGCACTCATGTCGGAACAGTGTTTACCTTGTTAACAAGTCAATATTTGTGTCAGCTAATCCAGTGACCATTCAGCGTGAAAGAACTATATGTAATGAAATGATGGTTTCCTTACTAATCCAAGCTTTCACTATTTAATGTTTTTCTGTTCTTAGTATTTTTGTGCACTGTGCTCTGAGGCAATCTTGTTGGGAAACAATGACTGAACTCCATTTCCACTTTAATGCTGTGCTTCTGATTGAACTTTTTAAAACTACCTCGAGATCGTTCTGCATCTACAAGCAAAGCCAACAGAAAAGCTTCCAGCCTGGCGTCTGTACCTGGCAGACAGCAGTCTGCACGATGGCATCAAAGCCGGCTTCTGCGTTGTCCAGGTTGGCCGAGATGTTCTCCTGGTTAACGCTTCTCTCAAACTCCTTGGGATCACTGGTGAGCTTCTGAACATTCTTGAAGCTGAAGGCAGGCTGGCAAGGCTTCTTTTTAGTGGGGCAGGGCCACTTGAGCTTTTCAGACCCCATGTTGACAAATGGAAGGGCCACTTTGTCCACAAAGGAGCCAAACCCTGTGTGCAATGAAAAATCTCAGTTTCATTTACATTTTTATTGCGCGCTCTACCCTAAATAAAAGTGGTCCAAGTATGTGTGGTTCAGTCTATCTAGACATTCTCAAGGTCGTCCTCCATTGAGTTGGACAGATCCATCAGGTAGTACAGATCTATGGGATACCCCTCTGCCTGTTTGAACCTTACCTTGAAGGTCTGCGGGAATCCTGAGGTGAAGATAATAAAACTGTTACATTTTAAAGACTAACGGGTTAAATGCAATCTTGTACTTTATATATAATTCAATATAGTCAAGAAAAATATCACACAAATTATGTACACTCTGCCATCACATAACTTGTTCATTATAAATGGTCCAATAGTTTCTGAAAATATACAGCATTTTTTCCCCAGAAACTGGCTTATTATTTACTATAATGACTTTGCACCAGGAGACTGGATTTTAGTTCCACAGCAGGATCCCCAATCATTGGTACTTTTTTTGCATCATCCTTAGTAAACCCTTGAAAGAGTCATGCATAAGGACAGCTGTTTGGGAGATTCTATAACTGGGAACGCTAGTGCCAACTATCATGCCATGTTCAAAGTTACTATGGTCACCCACTTTGCCCATTCCAGTGCTCAGCTGAGCACTAACTGATGATAGAAAAGCTGGTCTGCCTAATTTATACCACACACTGTAGTTATGTGATATACGACTTGTTGGAATGTACCAGATTGTGTAAGGTAGGGGTTTACCTAATAAAATGGCAATTCAGTGTACAGTTCCATGCAAAAGTTTGGACACCCCTGGCGAAACTGCATTATTACATTTCAAGTAAAAAAAAAAATAATACAAAAAAATTATTTATATATATATATATATATATATATATATATATATATATATATATATATATATATATATATATATATATATGTATATATGTATATATCAAGATATATATATATCTCCCCATGCTTAATAGTTGCCAAGGTGTTCTTATCTGCAAATGATGCTCCTTTTTTCTCCTAACAAACCTTTTGTGGTTGTGGCGAAACAGTTTGATTTTAACTTCACCTGTTCCTAAGTGCCTCTGTTTTATGCAGGTGCTGTCTTACATACTTAAGATGTTGTTTGTGATCGAATCGCAAGGAAGGCTTCCTTCTGTGAAGGCCACATCCGTGTAAGCGATGCTGCACAGCAGAGCACTCCACCGCCACCACTCCTGTCTCAGCTAAACCTGGGCAGTAGCGTTCCCTTCCTGGTGAATTAACCACCATTTATTGGTTTTAAACTGTACAGTTATTGCATGAACAGCAGTAAGGAACACATTAAATGTGTAATTTAATTTTTTTGTACTTTTTAGCTGATTTGTTGGGGTTCACATCTATTTGTCATTCTTAAATTGTGTTCTTCACTTTTTGTCAAAGTAATGCACAGGACAGTATGATATTTGTTGCATTCTCTTCATATTCTTGTCAAACAGGAATTCATGAGAAGCAGCCATGTATTTCTAGGATTTAGCTCACAATTTTCTGGGGAAAAAAACTCATTCAGCCTTTGCAAAGCTATGTTTCAACAACAACAAAAAATGATTTTCCAGTGTGTTTATCGTGTAAAAGGCAGCTTATCTGCTATTTTATAATCCTGCAATAATTTAGGGATCACTCATCTTGACTAATTTAATGACCTAACAAAAATAATTTTAAAAGTTTTGAACAGATCTGTTGTCATTCTTATGTTTCACATTTAAAGGCAACATCTTGCGATACAAGAGAAGCAGGAAGTAGAATTTTAAAGGTCATGGACGTACAGCATGAAGGCTGCAAAGTTCAAGTCCCAAAATGGCCTCAACTGTATTAGCTTTGAGAAAAGCACTTACTGGAATCAAATTGTTCCAGGAAAAAGTGATAATAAAACAAATATGCAGATTTGTACACCCACCAACTCGGAAGTTTAAAGTGGAGCTTCTGTGGTCACAGCTGAAGCTCGCTGTCCTTGAGGGTTTCTTTGATGGGCTGGGGGTTGATCAAGTCTCTCTCTGAACAGTTCCTGCTTCTCAAAGTCTCAGCATCACTGCACCGCAGCTCCGTCAACTCACCTGGTTTAAGAAAACCCTGAAAAACATATAGTCAAGTTTAATATAAAGTTAATGTAAACGTTAAGGAAAATGTTCCACTTTTTAGAATCTGAGCCAGCGAATGCATTTCTGCAGCACAGATGGTGCCCATTACAACTTTAAATAAAAAAAACTATATATAGTCCTCCTGTACAATCTTTTTTTTTCTCAACTAGATAGAGCAGAATAGACTGTAAGTCTCATGTGCTCGCTGGGGTGTCTGAATGTAGCCCACAGCTGGATTGGATACTGCTGATGTTCAGTATATATTCATTTTTCAAAGGGCACACAAATTTAGAATAAACAGTAGGAAAGTGCCAACTTGCAGCGTAACTTAGTGCACCCTGGGTAATGAAGGGTAACTGTGAGGGCCATGAGCTACAGCAGCATTTTGCTTCTAAGCAGCTCGGGCTGAGAGTCTGGTTGTAGGGGGATTCAAACGAATGCTGAAAGGTTATGAGAAATGAAGGTACACAGCAGAAACTTCTGGTCCTCTAAAGAGCAAAAGGTAGAAGAGCCTGTACTGTGTGCTGCTGAGTACCAGCCCTCTTCAAACACTGGGTCGCTATTAATGTGTTGGATTTTGTTAATAAGATGAAGAGTGATATAATGTGTAAGTTTACCCATTACCGCCTCATGTCTAGTCAACAGCAGACAAAAAGTTAATTTTCTTGTTGCTGGAACAGCATCATCTTGTTTGGTACTCCCAGTGTTTCTCTAACACTACCACTGACATCACCCCATTTTACCCCATGTAGATGGGGTAAAAAATACACAAATTCTTCCAAGCTTCTGTGAAAGCATTTCTTTGTGGGAACTGAGAGACAGGGTATCTGTTCCATGTGCATTTTCCCTGAGCCAGGGTACAGGTGACAACGGTAGGTGACCGTTTGTTCAGGAACTGTAAGAAAATTAAGGAGCATCAACTTACCTGTTGTTTACACCAAGCACAGCCTGGACTTCTTATGCAATCTTTACAGGGTGTTTTGGGCCTGCATTGTCCCTTCCATGCTAATAAACATGTATAATGAAAGTTTAAGTTCCAGCTTTTCTTGCTCTCAAATCAGATTTTCAAAACAAAGCAGCAGCACAGATCAGTCAGCAAATTTTAATAAAGTGCACATGAGTTGCATGCTAAACCGACTTTCGGCTGCTCCCATTAGGGGTCGCCACAGTGACTGATCTGTGCTGCTGCTTTGTTTTGTCCGCATATTTGGTTTGGCAGATTTTTACGCCGGATGCCCTTCCTGATGCAACCCTCCGTTTTGTCCGGGCTTGGGACCAGCACAGAGGTGCACCCCCTTGTGGCTGGATTTGCGTCGATGCCCAATGTGGGGCTCAAACCCACAACAAGTCACATGCGCTACCGACTGAGCTAGCCAGGCAGGGACAAAACTGCTTTACTAAATTTCAGGGTACAAACGTGAGAGAAACTGATTTGCCTACACCTCAGCTGTGATGTTTGTAGCAGACTTACCCGGAGTTCCCCTCAGCTCTGCGCAGTGCAACAGCAGGACCAGAGGCAGCCATGACCACATCATGGCGTACAAAAAGGGGAGCAACAGTGAGCATCAACCGCACTCTCCAAAGTGAGTGACAGGCTATGTGCTGTAGGCCAGCTTCACCTAAGACCACCATGCATGACTTCTTTAAAAAAAAAAAAAAAAGCCCCCAAAAACACCCAGGGGCAAACCAGACTCAGTTTAAACCAAGGTGATTTCTGCTGTTCTCGGTGTTCAGAATCTCTATTGGATTTTGAGTGTTTTAATCAGCTGCCTTATCAGTATTTTCTGCAGAAATATTGCAGTATGAACTCAAACCAGAGAGGCTTCATTTGCTATTTTGTGCCATTTTTACACAAAGTTCAAATGAAAATGTGGAGAATTAGTTCAATGACCGATAAGGCTATGCAGTAAAATGTTGTCTATAAAGAGCAGCAGCTGGCCTTCGAAATTGTTAGATTATTTCTGATCCAGCACTATGATTATTCAAAATTGTCCTTACATTTCCAAGTACCTTTTGCCACACAGTTCTAAGATTTTGCATATGGTCAAAAGTGATTTATTTACGAGATCTTCACAGGCCTACGTTTGACAAACGCACAATCATGCAGGCTGGACGATGCACCAAAGTGCCTGTGCTGCTATTTAAAACGTGTTGGATTGCACTGTGTGCACAAAACTGACGCTTCTGCCTTTTTTTACATCGATGTTCAGGATGACTGCATTCCATTATGGGCACTGGCCATGCAGGCTGATGCACCTGCTGAAGTGTGGAGGCCCAGCTCTCAGTTCCACTTTTGCAGCCATACGAATCCACTGTGCAAAAACCTGTCCATGAGTACTGCAGCTTCCCGCTTGGCCTGTCTGCTGTGTTGCGACACCTAAAACATAGACAGGGTGTTAAAAAATGCAGGCACCAGTTCAATGTAGTCAGTGTCTCGTCTTATGCAGTTAATTTACTGTAAATTCATAATGTCTAAGGGGTGATACTTTAAAAGTTTGTAAGTTGACTGCCGCAAGAATGTACTCAGGGGTTCATCATGGCTCCTAAAAGATGCTAAATGCATAATGGATGCTGGCAAAAACTGCGGATTTTGGACAAATTTAGCTGAAAGTCACATCTCCCCCCAAAGCAGACTTATTAACTGCACATTTTAAGTGCTTCACTCCTGCTGAAGAATGACTAGGTGTGCATCATATGTCTATTTGACAAATACTAGATATCTTTATGCAAAAAATTGATGGGAACTGAAGAATCAGCTCTAGGCGGACTCTAAAAATGTCAGTCGAGAGTATTCCATCATGGTCTGTTCTTTCCATCATTCAATTAATTTCAATAAAGTATGAGAAATTATTTAATCTGAGAAAAAGAGAGGTAAACACATTAGGTATTTATTACACATCAACATCTTCACCTCAGTTTTACAAGCTGGTGCAAATAGCACATAAAGCAGAGGCCCGATAACATGCATAGCTTTTGATTGACAAAAAAACACCACGCATTATAAATTTACTTCCTTTACTAGAAAAGGATTTATTCTTCTCTCCAAAGAGGTTTCGTTTGATCAGCCACACCACACAGTATTCCCTCCCTCATCCTGACGGGACAGAGGGAAGCAAATGAGGCAGAAGAATGGTTTAAAGATGACACGATGGTGCCTGGATGAGTGAAAAGGTTTGAGATAGTGGAAGAGGAAGGACCAGTAGAGTAAAACAATTCACAGGAGGGAGAGTGATGGGGAGATGAGCAACTGTGAGGCAGAGCGAGAAGGAACAAAAAAGCTGGTACAGGTCCTGTTCGGAGTAAGGGGTGAGGAGACAAAGTTATGTCCCGGGGCTTCACCAGAATATCTTCCCTGTCTTAAACAGATATGAGGACCGGGTTTCTCTTTTGGATCACATGCTCCATGTGGGCCTGCTCCGAGGTATCCAAGCTGATCTTATACTTGGCCAGGATCTTCATGATGGGCCTCAGCTTCAGCCACCACTGTGTCTTTGGGATGCGATGCCTCGGGTAGGGGGAAAACGGAAGGGTTAAGTCACGTGCATGAGATGTGGCTTATTTGTCGTGTATGGAATTTAGCCACAAAGTGCTGCCTGAAAACACAGACTGAAGTCTCAGTGTGTGACTGCCAAGCAGGGTGGAGTCGGTAGAGACTCACTCAAAGTCCGTGTAGTCCCTCAGCTCATCAAGGGGTTGAAACATCAGAGTCCTCTTCTTCATACCGAGCACACAGGCAGAGTCTGGGGTGTTGGCAAAGATGCGACCTGCCACACACACACACACACACACGTGCGCAACATCTCAGCACACAGCACATACTCTGCTCTAAGGCCATGCCAGGCATAGCTGTCACAGTCATTTCATGGTAACTACCGACACCTTCAGGTGTTTGTGCCGCACGTCAGTGACAGAAGCAAATTCGGTCTCTGTTAGCTGAGTGAGGGTACATCCTCAGGTGGTACTCACCATGGCGGTAGCATTCCTTCAACTTTTCAGTCATCCAGAGTATAGACTTTGCTCCCATCTTGGTGCCAAAATTCCTGTCAAAAGGTGTGGGGGTGCCACCCTGGTGGGGAAAGATCACATTTGTCAGTTATCATATTGCCACCGACGCCGGACAAGGCAGGCACATAACTACTCCATCAGCATAATTTCCAAGGGACACATCTTGTATGTGGCGGGATACTGCTACTAACTAGTTCCTTCTATTACTCATTAGCTTTGGTGTAATATGGGCAGAAACATATGAGCCAGTATGACTAGGCTAAGTCAACTACTGCCACAGAAAGGCTATTTCACCTAAAACTTCCCCCAGTCTTTGTCATTGCGGACCCACCTGCTGCATGTGGCCCAGTACATTCTTGCGGCAGTCAAAGACCCCTTTCCCCTCTTCAGAATACAGGTTGAAGATGAAGTCAGTGGTATAGTTTGCATTGCACTTTTCATTCCTTAGTAAGAAGAAGCAGGAGTCATTAAGCAACAATCTAAGCGCAATGTGTAGGAATACTACTGTATAACTTTTCTCAAAGATCAATGAAGATGGCAATAATCTCAGCACAGTTTGCTAGCCCATGAACATGAACAGGTAAATGTCTATACTGATAAAGAATTAAATAAATAAGAGAAACTCACCTGGGACTGGTATGTGTGTGATTCTTTAACACAGTTTCATTTTTGTCAGAAATAAAATGCTTGTCTGATTTAGAACAACAAAGAAACACAGAGTGGCGCACAAGACCACTTTTCACAATGCTAACTGCAGGACATGATCTCACCTGAGAATCAAGCCTCTCTTCACTGTTGTTTTCATCTTCTCTACGAGATGTTCTACATTTACCTGTGGAACACATACAACTACATTATTGCTCAGTTTTTTCTCTTGCTTCTCTTGGCAAGGGCTGTGATGGGCCCAGGCTGAGCAGGCGATCGCAGACTTTCCTATTCCCTGCAGTAGTCTACAGCTCCTCCCAGGGGAGCCCCAGGTGCTCCAAGGCCACCAGAGAGATATAATCTCTCCAATGGGACCTACACTCTGCTCCAGGGCCTTCACCCATTGCAGACCCCTTAAAACATGTCTGAACCACCTTCACTGGCTATTCTCAAACTCAGTGACTGTCCCACATTGCTAAGATGCTCACCTTGTCACAGAGGCAATGCTGTATAGAAAACTCATTTCACCCTCTTTTAACTGCAAACTCATCACCCCCCTTGAGACAGGTCAGAGGGTGGCATCTGCTGATGAGCACCTGGTAGCCAGGCAATCCACATAATCTAGTCAGACTCAGACCAAAATAGGGATGTGAAATACTTTTGTGGGCTCACTACTTGCAAGGTGAATTTTGGGGGTTATGTGCAATACCAGTCAAGGGGCAGGTATGAGTGGTGGGGACTCTAGCAGTGGAAATCAATTTGATGGAATATCACTAACCAGGTGGTGTAAGGAGAAATAATGCTGCGTGGATCTATAGTTCAGAATGCATTGAAAGGTATCCCCCTACTCATTAATGTAATGAATGTAATGTGTTCCTGGAAATTGGCATGTAAAGTGAAATCTTGCAAATTTAAGAAAATGAAAGAAAAACTGCTTTATATTTGGCTATAACTCGGTAAAGGGTATTAAATAATTGTAATAAACGAATGCATAAACTTGTAACTCAAAGGTACCGGTACTATTTTTTAGTACTGGGGGATACCAGTACTATTTTTTTAAATAAAAATCTGGATTTCTATAGACATTTCTTGTTTGAAATAAACTTTGACTGATTAGATTGTGTGACTAGAATATGCATTGTCCACATTAGTAATCTGAACTAAAATTTACCTTAAGATCATGGATGTTGAAGTGCTCCTCATAGATGTAGGCTGCATCAGCTCCAGAAGCCAGGCCCGCCATAGTGGCCAGATAGCCACAGTACCCACCCATTGTCTCGATGATGAACACACGACGCTTGGTACCAGCGGCCGATTGCTTGATCCGGTCACAGGTCTGAGAGATGGAGAGAGAAATAAGTATAGTGGAAGGATGGGTCAGTGATGTGACAGTAATGACCACAGATTCTTGAGGTTCAGCGGTCCTGGTCCTGACCGATGTTATGGTGTTGAGGGCTGTGTCTGCTCCAATGCTGAAGTCTGACCCAGGTACATTGTTAGAGACAGTAGCAGGGATGACCACTATAGGGATACACAGCTCCTCATACTTCTGTCTGCCTGTCACCAACTCCAGTCCACCAACAAAAGCCTACAGGAAGTGGGAATGAGGCGGAGAGTCACCAATTTCTGTTGGCAACAGCAAAAGACAAATCTTTAATTTTCTTTTATCTTTTTCTATCTGCACATGCAGACATTAACCTCAAACCCCCCAATAATGATGAGACCGTGGATGTTGAATTTGGCAATGTTCAAGCTGATTTCCTCCATTATTTTTGCAGGTAGTGTTCTTCATGAAAAGAGAGACAGCAGTAAGGTCAGCAATAAATCACAAAAATATTATTCATAGTATGGGATTCTAGGACAAAAGGAATGGTATTTACATAACTGTACACCTCAGTAGCCAGAGTATAGTACCTTTTGGTACCCAACACAGAGCCACCCTTTCCTGTCCAACCCCCAACCTCAGTCCATGTGATCGGGTCCACCTGGTGAGAGGGAAAAGTGGGAAAAGAAGCAGTGGTTCACAACTACAACTGTGCAATCATCACAGCAACATATTCATAATAATAATAATAATAATAATAATAATAATAATAAAGCACAAACCTATGTGTACAGTTTTTGATGGCACGGTCTGGTCAAACTCACGCTCAAGTAAAGATTTGTATACAAAGGAAGTCCTTAATGCCTACTAAGCTGCACACCAATTTCCCAAGGAAGGATACTGGTAAGAAGGACCCCAAGGAGCACTTCTTAGAACATTTAATTATTTAGAAAACAAAATGCCAACAGAAGCTGATGGGATGGACAACTTTACCAGCCCCTGGGCAAGTCCCTCGAACCCGTCGTGCACGGCCAACATGTGGTGACCCTGTGTGATTCCAATCCTGACGGCTGAGCGCACAGCAGCGTTCATTCCTGCGCAGGGGGCTCCCACGTTCAGAATGGCCACATTGATGTTGCTCTTGTAATGGCATTAAAGACAACAGTGTCACTGGAAACTATGTTGCAGCCCCTGACGTGTCCATTCACCCGTCACAAACTGTTTGCTCACAAACCAAACCAAATTTCTTTTGAAGGGTTCCATAAAGAAATTGTTTCACTACCCTAACAGAGCAAGTTCAACACTATTTTATCACCATCTTAATTCAAACCAAAGTCAGACTTTATTTTAGTCAAGTGGCAGTAGGATATTCAGTCAGAACATTTAACAGCTCCCTTGTGATGAGGTGGGGGAATTTCAGCTTCCTCCTGGCAACGTCCTTTCATACACCGAGCTGGTTAAGTTACAGCTGAAGGATTAAGGATTATTAATCATTAAATATTGGATTTAATTTATATTGAATGCTTTTTCTGTAAGGTCGAATACAATTTTAAACAGTTTAACCAAATTTTTGGTATTTAAGGGATAGCTGAGATAAAAACAAACAATAACAATGATTAGCAAAATGGGCAGAAACAGCTTATGGAATTGTTCTTAGATTTTCAACAATTAAGTGACTGCTCAAGAAATCCATTATGGTATTTTATGATCTTTTGCTTCCTTATCAATAAAGGGATTGAAGCACAGAGATGAAGACTTTGGGCTGAAGGACATGCATGAAGAGATCATTAGAGGGAGGAAAAGGGGAGAGAAAAGAGATGCAGTTGCTCACTTTGACTTCTGGGGGGCGCACATGAGCCAGCAACTTATAGGTGTTCCAGTTGTTCTCAAAGCTCCTATTGAACAAAACATTGCTGCGTTAGCATGAGAAGACCTACATTTATATTAAGAAATGTACCATTTTCACGGTTAATTCTAATCCTCCAAAAGACAGGTCCATCACCCTGTACATGCGTGCGTACACACATACACACAAGCATAACACTCGAGACTTAATATTCACAAGACAAAAGACAGACTACTTCTAAACAAATTAGAACAGCATGAGAGACACACTTTCCCCTCAGCTTGACTGCGTCTTCATATCGGCCTTCCGCCATTGCTTTGGTCACATCTTTAGTCTTGAAAACAGAAATGAGAGACAACAAGATTATGGAATTCAGTACCAGTTATCTAATGATCTTTATTCACATATTTCTTGTTCAAGTAAAAGCTGAGCTCAACAGCGCACAGCACAGTGAACATTAAATAACTGCTTGGCAGCTAATATTCCAAGATACAATACTGCATATCTGCTGTATCTATCAGGAAAGGGGGGCTAAAATTCTAATATCTATAAAGTGTTGAGGCAAAAGATCCACGAAGAAGGCAAATCATGCAATAATGAAGGTGGTCTGGTAGACACAGATGTAGAGGACCCACCACTTGTACACATTCCATGAGAGGCAGTCGGACAGCCATGTTTCCCGAGAGGCTCACCACACACGCAGGGGTGTCAGGCGTGGCTTCTAGGAGAGCCATCACTGCTTCCACCCCCATCCTGCTACCCTAGGGGACGAAGAGAAGGGTACAAAAATGAAAGTGGGAAGTAAGGGCAACAAAACGCTGGAGAGACTTCTTTATCTCAAGCCAGAGTGAGAATTACAGTTACAGATTATTGTACTACTACTGCTGCTATTTTATTTGATCTAGTGCATCTGCTGCATCTCCTTAAATTAAAAAAGCATTCGGCAATTTTTATATTGAATTATATGTACACATATGCAAAAGAAAGTGACTCTGAAAGTGACTTGGAAGTTTGGGTAAATAAAGAGAGACAGAGATGTACAAGGATTCTGTCGAATGCAGATGGAGTGCCTCCTCTTTGCACATGGCCAAGGATTGTGGCACGAGTGTCATAGCCAAGCTTCTTTGTCACAAGCTATAGGCAAGAGGACAGAGAGAGGGGGCGAGAGAGAGATTTTACTGTCTTGGTTACTGTGGCCAGGATCTTTACTAATTAACTCAATGCAGTAGACAGTAATGAGGAAGTAAACACATTAAAACCTGGTTTACGGATTATCACAGTGACAAATGCAGGACAGAGCTCACATGCTTGATCTGGTCAGAGGTGATGGGTTTTCCATTCCTGTCCATGGCACCCTCAGCCACTATGATCACATTCAGGCGAGAGCTTCTCCTGGTCTGAGAGAGCAAAGAATTAGTCAGAAACTCTCAAATAGCTGCCCTCTGTAAAGGCTTCAGCCATACAAGAAGAAGATGAGGAAGTGAAAGGTGGAAACCCAAAAAAAGTCATGTAAATGTATCAATATAACATACAGTATTGATTTCTTTCAGAAACACAAAATTAGGATTTAGTCAGGTTTATGCAACAAAAAAAAAATAATTTCTCATCTGGGCTTCACTAGTTTCCTCAGTTTCTTCCCCTTGAGCTGTTGTTTATTATGCCATTTCCCACAAGGGAGTAGGCAGGGGGTTCAAGGAGGTTGACAAGGTGAATGCAATGACATGAAAGCATTGAGAGAACACAGGATATATTGTGGTACCTCAGCCAGCCTTCTGCACAAGTGGTCCTCCCACTTATCCTCTGGGGGCATCTCTGGGATGAAGACCCAGTCAGCACCGCAGGCCAAAGCAGTCACTAGAGCCAGGTACCTGCATCGAGCATGGAAGCCCATTGTCACAAGCCGCTATAAGCCTGTCACCTAACACTTGCAGGAGCAACACAGCACTGTCAGTGGAGGACCTTCGCCTGGTCTCTCACATTCACACTTGCTGTCACCATGGCTCACCTCTTGTACAGAACTGTTACTCCACCTGTACCTGCGCTGCTATCACACGGTGCCATGCGCTCCGAGTTATATGGCATACCACTGCTTTTTACTCACCCGCAGTGCCGGCCCATGACCTCCAGAATAAAGGTCCTTTGGTGACTGTCGGCACACAAATTGAGGGAACAAGTTTTAAATACAACAGAAAATCAAATGCAATAACAGAATGTATGAAAAGCCTTGCTTAGTAAAAGTTCTGTTGAAACTGTGAAAACATAGTAAAATGACAACGCAACATGTCCTGCAGGACAACTTAAAAAAATATTTGCAGTCGCATCTTATTATTGACTAAATGCTTAAGTCCAATAAGCAGTCATTACCTCTGCGCAGTTGTGGTGATGGCATCCACAACCTCCATGATGCGATGCAAGGCAGAGTCGGTGCCAATGGTCATGTCCGTTCCACAGAAGTCATTGTCTATGGACCCCACCATGCCCACAATGTTGAGGTGGGAAGATTTCTTGGCCTCAGAAGATGTGATCTTACCTAGATTGGAAGAAAAAAAATGCAAGTTTATCCAAGGGTGGCGTTGCTCTGGACAAGGGAGCTACCAAAAGCTGCATAACATAAAACAATACTGACACTTGCACTAGAAAAACCAGACAAGCAAATGTAGCATATTTACGCCAGGATTTCTGCATACACAAGCACTTGTTTGCAAAGTACCTTGGAACAGGCAAAAATGCATTTCACAAGCAGCAAAGAGTTTTATGCACAACACTGTACTCTGCATGGCCAAAAGTATGTCAACACCTGAGCATCACACATGTATGTGCTTGCTGAACCTCCCATTCCAGACCCATAGGCATTAATACGGAGTTGCCCCCCCTTTGCTGCTGTAACAGCCTCCTCCTCTGGGAAGACTTTTCACCAATTTTTGTCAATTTGTGCCCATTCATCCACAAGAGCATCACTGATGTTGGGCAAAAAGACATAACTCGCGGTCAGCGTTCCAGTTCACCCCAAAGGTGTTCAAGTGGTGTTGAGGTCAGGGCTCTCTGCAGCCACTCAAATTTGGCACCACCCTGGGCAAACCGTGTTTTCATGGCGCTTGCTTTGTGCATGGGGGGTCACAGTCACGCTGAAGCAGAAAAGTTTCCCAAACTGTGGCCACAAAGCTGGAAGCACACAGTTCCCTAGAATGTGTTTGTATGCTGCTTTGGTGCAGCTTAAACAACTTAGCTCAGTCATTATAAGGGGGGTTCACATACTCTAAGCCATAGAATGTACATTACCAATTTACCATTACAATTTTTACAGGAGGTACAAAGATAATCATAACAGATGATTTGAAGGAATTTTATGTAGCCATTGAGAGATCAGAAGTAAACCAGTTCTGAAGGAGAGAAGGAGCTCAATCCAACACACTGAAACCAAACTTCCTCAACAATCCAGTGAAGGCAAACAGCAAAGACAGAAACAGAGGGCAACATTACAACTTATGTAGTAGCTACAGTAGTTCACTGGAATAAACTAGCATTAACCTGCTTAACAAGGTTAACCAGCAGCACACTGGAGACCAATACTGGTATTCAGGTCAACCAGCAGGTGACTGGAGACCCAGAGCTGTGACTAGAATGTTGGGCATGTTATGGCACTCACCAGCTTGAACAAGTTCAGCCAGCAGCTCACTCCACTCATTGCGGAACTGGTTGGCCCCAGTCAGGCTGCCATCACCGCCAATGACACAGAGGTTGGTGATGCCCAGTTTAACCAGGTTGCACGCTGCCTTGGCGCGTCCCTCTTTAGTGCGGAAGTCCTGGCAACGCGCACTGCCAATAACGGTGCCCCCCTGAGACAAACAGAACAGCAATAACAATAAATTTCATCATTTCCTTCTGTCAGTCTCAAACAGACAGACACATACACGCGCACACACACAAGGAAGCACCAGAGCTTATTCCTGGCTACCTTTCCAGCCTTGATTCCACCTGAAACACTCATAGAGATAATTTACAAGGGTTGACTGAAAAGTTTTAAAACCACACCCAACATTTCAGATTAGAAGGTCCTTCTAGGTTGAAGAGCTTTTCCTTTACAAAGTATCTTTCTTCTACGTATCATGTAGACATGCAACAGGGAATTTTTTGACACAGTCTTTAAAAGGTAGAGGCCAATGCTTTTGTCACCTCCACATCAGGTGAATATTTTTTCCCTATTAATTCCCTGTTTGATATCCTTAGTTCAACATTTCAGATGTCTCTTGACCACTTTTCTCAAGTTTTACACAAAATCCAGACATATTTTTGTTTCACAGTTGGAGAAACACTGACAGCTGTCCCTGCAAAATAGGGGTTCAGCCCTTCATTGGGCTGACAGCAAAACCTGTCCTACTAATGCTGTACATTGAGAGGTCCAGAAGCATGTAGGCACAACAAACACAACACGTGAGTACAGTCACACTCAAAAGTTGTAATCCAACTCTCCAACACATAATTTCCTTGTTCAGTTGATGCTTTTCTCTAAAGTGACTTACAATCTTAAGTTCCTGCTGGAACCCAATGATGAGGTTGAACATGCTGCTCTGATCAAAAAGGTTGGCCATGGAGACATCACCAAGTACAAATGCGCACAAAATGTCACCTAGTAACTGCCTGGCTTCCCATCACTGCATAGCCACTTCAGAAGGCTTCAACCTTTTGGCTCCCAATATCTCATCATTTTTCAGAAACAGAGTAATCCTCATTTGCTCCATTCCTGCCCTTACAACAGTCATAACCTTTGCACTAATTTTAATAATGTAAAAACGTTAAGCGTGAACTATAGACCTTCTACTTATACATCTCTGACAGAGTAAAATACTGGCTATTTATACTAGCTTAGTCACGTCAGGCATTGCAGAGCAAAAAAAAAAGCACAGCGCAATCCAGTCTGTGCTATGAAACCTTTAAGCAGTTTGGGTTTCTGTTCAGCTCCTGATCAGGAGGTCCTCAGGAGGAAGAGACTCTGATGATAAATGTCAGTCTTCTGACACAGCTCCCCTGTGCCAAAGAGACGGCTCTGAAACCACCCTCTTAAAATTCACCGTTTGCATTCCAATGTCAAGACCAATCCTTGAATGTCTGTCTAAAAATAGGAAAATATGTCTGTGTTCCATGTCACCACAGCTCCTGTCCAGCAGCAGCTCCAAATTTAAGATATAGCGCTTACCTTTTCATTTGGATTATATTTGCATTTATTATTGAGCTGATACTTTTCTCCAACATTGCTTGTGTTGTTAGATACGGTTTTCTAAGCTATTTACAATAATGAATCAATTTACATAGGCAGGTAACTTTTACTGGAACAGCTCAGGGTGAGCACCTTGATCCAGGGTAGTGTAGCAGGAAGTCAGCTGAGGATCTATCAGGTGCAAGGCAGCAGCAATAAATACTACTGAGCCTACATTTAATAAATAATCATGGATTTATTTAAAATTAGCCTTGCATTTCAGTTTTTTTTATGTTTACCTGAGAACAGTAAGTTTTACTGTGGCCTTGATCCTCTTTCCTGTGAAGAATTATATGTGTAGCAGAACAACTTTATTACGTAGAACAAAAGGGTGCTAACATCTAAATGAGCTGCAGGACTTTCATAGGGCCCCATCCCTCATCGGATGCGGGAAATCAACGTTCAGTTACCCACTCACCCACAGCAGTCGCTAATGGCCTCCTCCCCTCGGCAAGAGACCGAACTGCGAATTAGGTGACCCGAGGAAATAAACGCCCCCCCCCGGACCTGGCAATGACAGCTGGTGACAGAGAGGAGGGGAAAGCAGGAGTAGGTGGTAGAAGACACATAACTCACCAGCTGCAGCATCATGGACACACTTTCCCAGGTGGCAGGGCGGATGTTGTCACCTCCATCAACCAGGCCCTGGTAGCCCTGTAGGAGTTAACAAAACGTGAGACGTGTTTTCGAGCTCATATCCCGCTGTTGGCTCCTTTTCTGTTAATCAGCTCCTCTCCCATGGGGCACAGAATGGCATAGACAGATGCTTCATTCAAATCTATTTCAAAGAATCTGGCATAATTACAGGATACAATCGGAACACGACCGAGCAGCAGCACTGATGTTAGTTTTATTTGTTTGCCGACACCTTTGTTCAAAGCAACTTTTTAGTTTTCAGCTTGGTGCGACACACGTGCTGCTATAGTGCCAGCAATGTAACACGAAGCCAAATTCATTGGTATAAAACTACGCTGGTTTTCAATACTGTCAGCTGACTCTTACTTAAAAAATGGTTAAGGGGTGTACAATTTTTTTTTTTTTTAAATTAAAGACTTAATGGCTATTTTTCAAACCTGAGAGATGCAAAATTCACTGATGAATGTCTTATGTCTTGTATGACATGAACAGTTTTAGAATATGAGAAGTGTCCCTCTGGGATCTGACCTCATGAACAAAAAAGACCTTTGCTCCAGTGTAAAGGCCCACTCGGACTGTGGCCCTCACGGCAGCATTCATACCTGCAACACACACAGGGTAAATCATTTAGAGGAGAGGGGTAAATCACTGTACCAGCAGGATTTATGCATGTCTCTTCAAAGATGGGCAAAGTGGGGTTGTCCACCTTCACAGAAACAGGCCTGGCCATTAATATCATCACCTGGGAACTGCATCTTGCAAACTAAATGACCACTCTGGTTCCTGAATGAATCCCTGAGCCCTGGTAACATGAACAAGCTTCCTGCAAAAGAAAACTAATGATGTGAGTCTGATGGTATGACACTTGACTAAATTGGTGAAATTAAAGGTTGGCCAGAGTAATGGAAAGGTTATTTGAAAGAAAAGTGGATTAAAGTGGTCAAAGCGGGAACTTGCGTGTCTGGTGCATTCAGCAAATCTTCTGCATCACTGTAAGCATTCTGTGTGGTCACGAGTCTGTGAGAATCCTCTGGTCTAAGCAATGCTTTAATATTCATCTTTAAGATTCTCACTTACCCACTTTTATTAATAATGTAATACTTGTAATTCAACCCATTCTGTCCTTGGTCTGCGTAAGTGCTTATTGTACAGTTCCAGTTGTCAGCCTAGATGGGCTAAAGGATGGGCAGGTATGATGTGAATAACAACACAAAAGGAAAGACAAGCCAAAGAACAAATCCCTGGTTCTGTGGCAATGCAGGTGCAGATGGAAAGGCCACGATTTTGGGATTGCGTTACTGTAAATCTGCCCAGGCCCTCTCCTGTTTCAACAGAGAGCAGCTGTGGCACAGCAGAGCCCTAGCTGCCCTGACACATCACACCACGCAAAGGTCATCTGCTCCAAAATTAGCCCCACGTAGACTGCTGGTTCAGACCAAACACAAAAGGTTACCTGGAAAGTGGACGACAGCAAAAGTCGTACAAGTTATTTTTCAACAGCCGCTGGCTACAATAACAATACCTGCCAGGCACAAAGATTTAATTTTGTTTAAACTCATTATGGGAACAGATATAAATAGGCTAAGATAGACAACAATGTACAATTACGTATCTGTTGCTATAGAAAGACACAACAATCTTTTTTACAGCGAGCTCTTGACAGTTTGTTTGAAAACACCTGATTGCATTTATAAAAAAAATATGTATAAGAGATAATAAAATTATGATGTCATCCTATAATTTAATTCACACGCAGACAATGGAATAAGCGGTTACACAAAGAGAGTTCGCTGCACCCCTGCACATTAAAATAAGCTCCCCGAGAGCTGTTTAAACTCCTCTGGTGACATTAACTCGGCCAATTTTATCATCTTGGCGTTTCATCATTTTTAGACACTAGTTTTGAAACAGTCTTTTTCTTGCAGTAAAACAGCTTCACACTATATTAATAACAAAAAAGGAACATTACATATATAAAAGAAAACTAAACAGAGCTGATACAGGAGAAAACCAATGCATAGATGTGATGTACTACTGTGTACTTTTGGAACTGGAAAGTGCCACTGTGTCACATCTGACTCCTGGGTGACAACTGGCATGATTTTCGAGGCAAAGAGGAATGGAAGTGGTTTGCCGTTGCCTTCTTCTGGCATATTTTTTGGCTTAGAGGGGTGCAAACACGCAGGAGAACCTGCAAACTCCACGCACACCCCTGAGCTGGACATCAACCCCACATCAGGCAAGCAGCCCAGGAGCTATGAGGCACCAGCTTACCCCACTGCACCCCTGCATCTTTACTTATACTTTAAGTTGATCTTTGATCATTGAAAACTGTATGGCTTCTTACTAATGCTGAAATATTGGTGACTTCAGTGGACAACAACAGTAACAGCAGCTACTGCAAGTCAGTGGGGACTATGAACCAGCTGCAAAACACTGATCAAAGATGCTTTATTAACTTCAAAAATTTCAAGATAATGTCGAGAGGCAGACTCATTTACATTTATAAGAGTCGCAGTTCTTGGGTCTGTGCGCAGTCATCAAAAGAATAGGTCAGATCCGCTTTAAATTCTAAAGGGAGGTGAAAATGTAATGTGGCAGGTAAACCAAGCTGGCTTCACAGTGGCTTCATCTAATTTACATTGATCTAGTCATTATTTCAGCAGTGCCAGGTTTGACAAACAACAAAACAATTACTCTGCTTAGAAAACTTCAAACCCAAATGGCAAAATGTGACGCTTTAGAGCACACATTTCTAGGATTGGGCATCTTGCAGAGGGTTGAGATGTGAAAAGTATCACTGAAGACCAAAGAATCTCAAGGGCAACAACTGCCAGTGTCTAGACAGATCATTTGGTGACTGCCCTTTCAGTTTTCTTCGCAACACTTCCCTGCTGGCCAGTCATGGCAAGATTAAACACAAAAAGCATCGATCAGCCTCCTGACAGCCTCCCAGTCTCCACCGCTGCCCTTATGCACGAGAAAGTGCCACTTCTGCATTCTATGATAACTCATGCTTCCCTTCCAGTTTGCTTTGTTCTTGCTGTCGTTGGATGGTCTTCAAAAAGCACCTCCAGTCTCTCATCGCTTCTTGGGGCGCTCCGTTCACACCCGAGGGATAGCCACAGGATCTAAGTGAAGGTAGTTTACTGCCAGTGCACTTAGCCATGAAAGGTTTGGAAGTGCCTCACTTACCTTGGGCATCCCCCCCAGATGTCAGCACGGCGATAGCCCGTCCTACGCCCATTTGGGTGGGGTCCACTGGTGCAGGGTCCTGCTGCGGCTGCTGCATGGTGACTGAGGAGATCTGAGAGAAACAGGATGGAAACAGAAAAGCCAAGAAGAGAACTGACAGATCAGAATACTTAATCCACAGATTTTTCCTCTCGATTTCTGCTGCTTCTCAGGCCAGGGACCTACACGTGTCTTCGTTTGAAGGACATGTGGCTACCCCCTCCTACAAAGCCACTTGGTCATATAAATAAACCACTCTAGCCCCCTCCCCAATCCCTCGAATAAGTGCACCCCTCACCCACTATTATCCAATGTACTACTACATGATAGCTCAATAGCTCCACTAACAGAGATGCTTTGTTTAAAGATCTGGCCCCACTTGAGTAGGTGCAGGTCCTCTGGAAAACTACTGCTGGGGCTCACATACTACTATGACAGTTTTAATGAGGATCATCAATGCAGGTTTTACAATCTGGCATGCACTGTGATTCTCCAGGAAGAAGCCCATAAGTTACAGTTCTTCAGATTTTAAGTATTTCAGATCAGTTTCCACTTGTCACCTTAAAAGGTTTTCCACTGACAACATCTTACGTTGCCATACTTTCACTAAAAATCAAACACTCCAAGAGAAAAGCAACAATCAGCAGGGGTTTTCCACACGTTGGAACATCACATTACAAAGCAAGGATGAGGACACCACACAGATACATTTCAGAAACATTACAACCTTACAACACCCTCACAACATATCTATCTTTATAACTATCACTGAATTTATTGAATCTAGCTCGTAGAGAGAAACATGAAACTTCCAGCAGACATGCATCCTAACAGCCACAACATTAAAACCACCGAGAGGTGATGTGAATAACATTGATTTTCTCATTACAATAGCACCTGTCAAGGCATGGGGGTCATGTATTGGGCTGCAAGTGGACAGTCAGTTGTTGAAGTTGATGTGTTGGAAGAAGGAAAAATGGGCACGCATAAGGATCTGAGCAAATCTGACCAAATTGTGATGGCCAGATGACTGGGTCAGAGCATCTCCAAAACAGCAGGTCTTGGGGGGGGGGGTCCAGTATGTAGTCCACCAAGAGTGGTCCAAGGAAGGACAACCAGTGAACCAGAGACAGGGTCATGGGTGCCCAAGGCTCATTGATAGACATCTGGTCTGATCTCACAGATGAGATAATGTAGCTCAAATTGCTGAAAACCTTCATGTTGGCCATGACAGAAAGGTGTCAAAACACACAATGCATTGCAATTTGCTGCATATGGGGCTGAAAGCATCTACAATGGGCATGTGAATGTCAGAACTGGACCGTGGAGGTGTGGACGAAGGTGGCCTGGTCTGACAAATGAAGTTTTCTTTTAGCTCATGTGGACGGCCGGGTGCATGTGTATGGTTTACCTGGGGAAGAGATGGCAGCAGGATGCATTATGGAAAGTGTGATGCTCTGGGCAAAGTATTGCTGGGAAACCTTGGGTCCTGGCATTCACGTGGCTGTTACTTTGACCCATACCACTTACCTAAACATTGTTGCAGACCACATACACCCATTCATAGCAGCGATATTCCCTGATGGCAATGGTCCTGCCGCACTGCAAAAATTGTTCAGGAATGGTTTAAGGAACATGACAAAGAGTTGAAGGCGTTGTCTTGGCCTCCAAATTTCCCAGATCTCAGTGCTGGAAATACAAGTCCGATCCATGGAGACCCCACCCCCAACTTACAGGATCTGCTGCTAAAACCAGATACCACAGGACACCTTCAGAGTCCACTTGTGGAGTCCATGCTTCGACAGGTCAGAGCTGTTTTTGTGGCAAGAAGGGGGCCTGCACAATATTAGGCAGTTGGTTTTAAGGTTGTGGCTGATCACTGTCAGGAACTGAGATTTGTCTGCAGGAGGGGCTGCGAACCTGCATTTGTATGTGGTGCTGGGTGCACTGCCCACAGGGAACGCTATATCAGGGTTTGCTCAGGTGGTTTCAGCCTGACCAGCAAATCCTGTGAACAAGCAGGGTTGCCCACTTGCCTTGCCTACTTTTGCCTGTCTGCTCTCTTGAAGAGTGTGAGCCACTTTCAGGAATGGAGGGTCGTGCCAAAATATCCAGAGCTGCCCCCTTGAAAAGGGCATAGCCTTTCCTTTTATGACACACAGTCTCTCAAGTTTCATCGGGACACATGTGGACTATATGACTGCAGCAAATGGATGACCTTCACCCTTGCCCCACTGCCCAATGTGAAAAAACATTTCTAAAAAGTAAGGCAGTAAATTATGGTGGCCTTCACAGGGGAGGAGCTGGAGATAAACACAAATTTCAAGAGGTCTTCAAGCAGACAAACAGCTCCCTCTGCTGATAGATATCCAACGACGGACTGAAGTTCATCCAGTGGACAGCACACACAAGCGATCTGCTTTTTGGGAGTAAGAACCAAGCAAATGAGAAGGGGGTCATTGTTCAGCCATTATGTGATCAATGTAGAAGATGTGTGAATATTTCCTCTTATTCAGACTATAGACTGCCAACACACACGGGTGACCGTGTGACACACAAGTCGCTGGCTGGCTGAAATAAATACGGCTTAAGCTGTCGGTCCCAGCTGGTGTTCCCTCAACAGCAGCTGCTCTCAGAGAGCTGTGAACAATGTAAACGTCTG
Organism: Heterotis niloticus; assembly: GCA_018136845.1. Taxonomy (NCBI): domain Eukaryota; kingdom Metazoa; phylum Chordata; class Actinopteri; order Osteoglossiformes; family Osteoglossidae; genus Heterotis; species Heterotis niloticus. The sequence goes on from CM030898.1 coordinate 2,221,888, forward strand.
CATCACTCATGCCCTTGTGCCAACTCCATGTTCCTCACATTGTTAAACTAATACAGTCTCAAACAGAAGAGCAATTATTTTTGCAATGGATAACAAGGATGTCCAACGATTACACGCAATGCTTAGCTTTAACTGGTGGACTTAATAATTCTTTAAACATGGCAGAGACTTTCATCTCCAGTGCACTTGTCTAGATAATCCATGTTAACCCTTTAACCATAACCATGACAAACATTTCTCATATGAGAAATCCCTTTTTTTTCTGATCATCACTGCCACCAGTGGGTGTCAGCATATTGCTGACATCATCATTACTGTTCAAAATATCCACTTGTACACCACAGGGAAATGATCTTTTTCTTGCCGTTGTTTGTAGGGCCCTCAACTTTTAATTGCAGAAAGCAAGGGTCTCAGTATTTAAACCCAAAAAGGTACAAAAATGTGTTAAATCAGCCAAACGCGCCGCTCACTTTGGGCAACGCCGCCAGATATCGACATACGCGTCATGTCCGACTCCTGCCTTTGTGTATCCCCAAATCCTTCTTCCCTGGTGGAATTTGTGAATGTTACCCTTCTGCAGGACCCAATCAATAGCCCCATTTCCTGTTAATCCCGCCTTCACATCTTTCCTGACAGTCCTAACACTCGCGCTGGCCATAATAACCCATCGAAATCAATAGCAGGCAATTTCAGGCAAAAACCTCTTCAGTTCTGAATCGTGAAGAACAATGTGTGATACATGTAGTTCTCTAATGAGCTGAAATATGAACCTGTATTCTCAGTCCACCCATATTCCCACGGACCTCTATGATAAAGTGTTAAGCTCAACCCATTTCAGATTCTCTAAACGCCCTCCTTTTTGACACCCCTGCTTGGGGCATCATTCTTAAGCCATTTCATGACTCCACCTGTGGCCTGACAATATCTCCCGCATCTCTGTCATTTTTCGCTGAATGCATATACAGTGTGATGTTCATATGACCATTTTGTCCTCTCCTATGTGCCTTGTGCTTGCTTTTGGCTCCCCTACTTGCTCTACGACCTCACATTCAGATACTTTATTCCTCCCTTTAACCCCTCCACCTACGGCTCATCCTCTGCAGTTCACTTTCACAGCCTCAAGCCAATTACAGAGAAATGGACAGTCGCAGCTATAATGACTTCTGCCTAAAAGCAGAGGAAGTCCAGCACAGTTAATGAACTGAAAGAATCCAACAACTGCTGGACTAACATGGTGGGTAGGAGGCCACAAAGGGCTCTGTTGTGGTTGCAATGCAGTACCTAAATGTCACACAATGCTGTTCACAGCCACAGGTATCCATGTGCTTTGTGCCACGAAGCGGGTAAACATACCGTAGATTCAGTTATGTATGATTTTTCTCTCTGCGTAGTGTGAACATGCCCTCTCCAGAACTTTCTCTCCAACCTCCGTCTCCTGTCATTTTCCCGTAGTATACATGGACTGAAGAAAATAACAAAATGTGCATCCATTTATGGGAAAACTGCGGAGCAAAATCTCAGAGACAGCTATTTACTTGCCCAAAGAAGAGGTTAATTATGACAGTTCAGTGTTATGGAAAATGTTACAGCTTGTATGCCCAACACTTTGGAATAAACACCCAGTGCGGGACTTCAGGCTCCAGTCCCGCATTTATGTCTAACACGACTCATTTCTGAACCCCAAAAAAAAACCCAACATGAAATTGAGCTCAAAGACCAAGTTATTAAATTCAGCGTTACACACTTCATAGATGTACCCGAGCTGGGTGGAGGTCCTCACTGGAGGCACAGGTAGCTTTGTGAACAAAAGCTTCCATCTGCTAGAGGTTATTCTATATAGTAGCTTCAACAGGACACAGTCAACCCTGTTTCATACCCAAAGATGTCCCAAATTATAGGAAGAAAAATTTAGGGGGAGGTTATATAACTATTAAATTTTCATATCGGTGTTCTTTATGTTAATTATATCTCACAATTTCCATATTGCCAGCTTTAGAAATGGCAGCATGATAAAAGCTAAATGCCATTGCTGTCACGCGGTTTAAAGACATTTGTCACAAGTTTATGGATTTTTTTTTCTTTCTCCCAAACACCAGCGTAGGTGCTAGTTTACGCTGTGTTTTGTCTCATGGTTGCGTACAAGACGGACACCCAGCAGCCAGGGAAAAGCCGTGCTACCCCACATCAGAATCAAACAGACATTAATATGGTGACTGCATCACTTCCAGGAGACAAGCATGAATTAAACCCTGTCTAAATAAAAGATGTTAGCGTTATTGATCCATTTATCTGGCAGATGGCCTTATGCAGGGTGACTTAGAGTTTCTGTAAACACGAGAGTGATGACTGCAGAGGGTCCCAGCCCACTTACGACTGGAGCCAAAGGAAGCGAGTAGCCTAGTAGTAGAGCATCTGGGGGAAATGACTAAGGTGACGATTTTACGGCACACGGCAGTACTGCGAAGAAACTCTGCCTTTTCCTAAACACAAATGTCCTTTTTTTTTAAAAAAAAAAAAAAAAAATCTTCAAAATTATTAACTGAGCTCTAGTATGTTCTCTTGCACCTTATCTTGCGTAATAAGGCATTTTCTCCTGCACTTTCTAAAATAACCAACAGGAGGTGGCAATAGACACTTTATTTTTACTCAAGAGCAATGCAATGATTTATTGAAGACTAAGCAGAGAAATAAATAATAATAATAAACATGGCTGCAATAAAAAACACAGTGAAATGAAATGCAGTTCCGTTTAACAACAATTTATTGTACAATAATCAGCTCTATGAATTTTAAAATAGGACAGTGTGTCAGCGAGGGGCTGAGATTTACATACTTATAAAAAGACTTATTAAAGGCGACACATTTGTAAATATAACCTATGTTCTCTGAATGCGTTTTCAGGTATTTGTGCAGGGAGGAATTTTCCATGGCTTAGTAGGACAACAGGACCCAAGTTGCGATCTGGCCAGCAATCCTCCCTTTTCAAAGCGAGTAGGGGGCAATGAACCACCAGCAGCTTTCACAGACACTGCCGGTGCTGAGGTTTATGCAGCTGCCCCTCCCCCATGGCTCCCACCACATCTTCTCATTGTTTGGTCATGGCTGTCTTGCATCTCATGTTGGTGGACCAACACAGCATGACCAACAGAACCAGAACCATGGGAGAAGATCTGAATTAAGCAGCTGAATACATGGGCCACACTGGGCTTCCCTTCCTCCCGTTTTCTTTCCATTTTGCTTCTACCTTCCAGAGTGATGGTTTCTTCTCTGTTCTTTCAGTGTCACCTGTTCATTTCACCCGCTTTCTTCTTCACCGTCACCCTCTTTGACCTTTCCGTATTCCGTCCCGTTTATCACGTCTTTCCATCACTCTACCATTCGCCATATGATAAAACAGTTGCATATAAGATAACCACGATCCCTCCCACCATTCCCCAGAGGAGTTATGTTACATAACTCATCTGGCTACTGTAATAAACATGTTGTAGGTAATTAAAGAAGAGGGGGCAACAGACCTCGGTGGTCTGGAGACAAAGTGAAAACGATAAATCACAGTTCCCAGCTGAGCTGCCCCGAGCAGCGCACATCGCGCTCACCGAAAAGCAATTCCGCCAACTTGCGTTAGCACATTTGTCTTCATCAGTGGCCACAGGGTGGCTGGTGGGGGGGGCGGGGGTCGGGGGGAGGGAGGCTCCAGTATGGCTTTGCTTGTCGACTACCAGTGTCATCCTAGAGGACGAATATGTCAGACAGAGCCATTTAACAGTGCCATGTGACTGCTGATAACTGTTGTTATGTCAAAACCTGTCAGCCAGGAATTAAAAAGAGTGAATGGTGCAAACATGTAGCAGACTTCCAAAAGTCTCCGCTGCTGTAGGTGGACTCGTAGCCAAGCGACTCGCACTTTTATTTCTGTCATTTATATTCATATATCGCAAAGAAAAAGTTGAGTAAAGCAAACTGAATTGGTCTCACTTTAAAGTAATTAAGTCTCGCAAAGTGGCTGTGAGATACGCGGAGAAAAGAAGAACTACAGAAAGAATCTGAGCTACTACAAGTGGATAAAAAAAAAAAAAAAAAAAAAACTTAACATAGAAAATGAATTATTAACTTTGCTTAATTAGTACAAAATCTGATGTGATGATGCATTTGGCACAAAAGTGCCGGCTGTGACATGTCCTGCGGTGATTAAATTGGGGTTTATAAAATTGGTATATTCAGCTCAGATTTTAACAGCGTGACGTGAAATAAGAACCCTCTTCGATCACGGTCGGAAAGTAATTTGGTATTTGCTTTTATTGCTATCAAATCAGCATCCAAATTGCGTTCAGTAAATATTCCCCCATATCATCCAATAACAGAAAATAACTAAATACATTGATCTGGATTATTTTTTAAAAAAAGAGGCTCTAATTTCCTACTAAACAAATTATTGCGCTGATTTTTGGTCCCATCCATTTCAATAATGTGTCCTGTCAAAATAAAATAAATAAATAAATAAATAAATAAAGGGTAAAAACCAACTATGACAGGAAGACGATGCAAGGCCAAAGGGAACAGAGAGAGACAGCGGAGAGACGGACACAGAATGTATAAAAGACAACAAATTAGAGTTAAGAAGAAAACTTAGACAAGTGGTTGTCAGTCTAAATTCTCCCTCTGCTCCCTCACGGAGGTGCATATGACTGACAGCTGTCACTCATGGCCCTCAGCCCTTCCAGTGAGACAAGACAGGATAGCCTGTGGTGTCTGGGCCATCAGCAAGACAGAAGTGGACCTTGATAGACCTGAGCTGGACAGATGTGGCAGCAACCGAGCTGAACTAGGGAGGCCTACTCAGAACTATGAACAGGCGGGATATCGCGTGCAACACTTGCCTCTGGAGAAAGCTGGAGCTGGCGGAGCGCGAGATGCAGCCAGACAGCACAGGAAGCCCAACAGCAAAGGCAACATATGATGGACAGAGAGGAGTTCGGCGAAGTTGTTTTTGGCCCTGCATTTTATTATCCAGTAATTTATTCTGCACCAAGAAGATGCTGAGAGAGAATGGAGTTGGTGCCCTTTTAGGAGAAAAACCGCTCTGAAAGACTTCACAGGCATCAAGAGAGCATGGACCCTGAGAGCGGCTCATGTTGCTTTTAATTGGTACTTTACAGCAGCACAGGGATGAGGGCAAAAAGAACAAAGTATGTGTTGAAATGTTGACATCTTTCGGAAAGAAAAAAAAAAAAAAAACTGCTGTCTGCTGAGTGGTCCTGGGGTAAACATCAATGTGCTTGGAGGTGGGATCTGAATTTGGATCCCTGTTGTGCCACTAACCATCCATAGTCACGAGGCCCAGGGTTGCCCTTAGAACAGTTAAAAAAATGGCTCATTGTCTGTCCCCTTCGCAGCTCATAGCAACACTACGGCAGGCCACGTACCAGCAGAAACGCCAATGTATTCAACAAATATTGCTCACATCCTTGTGTTAAGTCACCTGACACAAGCTTGCACCTCATAATAAATCTACTGATGTACAAGTTTTCCCATTTTCTGCAGTAAACTTAACATTAAAGTACCACCTTGAGAGCAATTGACTCCTAAAACATAGCCTGATGAGGCTGCTGGACAGGGACAGAGCTTAGTTGACAACGCCAACATACAGTCTGCAGCAGAGCAATAAAGTTGCCATTGGGGCCTATAAATAAAAATAAATAATTAAAAAAAAAAAGTAAACTGTAAATGTTAGCACCAGAAATATCTAATATATATTGCCAGTGTACTCTGTATTTACTCTCTTGGTCATTTACTCTTACTTTTGTGTTCCACAGGCCATGCTAAATCTCCCTGAAAGACAACAAAGGTGCATATTTGGAGATACATAAATGTGTATGCAATGAAATCTTTTTTTATCCTCTTCAATGTGAAAGTATCAAACAACTCTGGTTATGTTATTTATTTTTACATTCTTTTTACTTTTCCCATCACCTGTTTTCTTCAAGCTTTGCTCAACTATACACTTTCTGTAAACAAAAAGCTAAAACAGATTTAAAAACTAAAATGGATAAAGATGAGCTGATGTCTGAGAGCCAGGTTTTGTGATAGCAGCAGTTTGAAGGGGAGCATGGATATGAACCTGAGGAGCTGTGTGAAGTAGTAAACACCTGTTAAACTAGTCAGTCAAACTAGGCGAGAGCAGAATACGAATGCTTGCTCTGATGGACAGAAAGACAGACGTGACATCGCTGGCCAGAGACAACCAGGTTGTCACTCCACATCTATGCTGATCCCCCCAGCCAGGTGTGGCCTGGCCCACCTGCACCAGCTGTGGCCCTTGTCTGGGGGGGGGGATTCTCTCCAGGTGTCACTAGCACTCACTCCTCGGACTGGATCCAATCCTGGCAGCAGTGTGTCCTGGGCTACAGACACAACACGCGCAACGTAAACAATCATCTGTAACTGCTTTGGACTGCAACTGGAGGTGTACTTTTCTTGCAAAATAGGACACAAAATAAACAAGCACTCCAGTTTTAATACTAAAACAACCACACCAATTTTAACAAAATAAGAAAATGTTCCCTCATTACTCTCCAAGTTCTTCTTAAATGTTCGATCATACGCTGACTTTTAAGAGTGTGCAACAATAGTTTGAGATATTTCCCCCTCTCTCTCTGTTTCCCCAGCCCGGTTCCGCTCTCTTTCCTTTAGAACAGGGACGCGTGCTGTGAATCAGTGGCAAACGGGCCGAGACCAGAGCTGTTCTCTCTCCTCCCAGTAATCCCCTGTGTGGGCGTAGTGAGTGGGCTGTGGGCTGCTGGGCACAGCGGAAGCCGAGGCAGGCTGGAACTGGCAGTGTGATCCAACGGTTTCCAGCGGAGACTTCCGAAAAGAAGGGCCACAGATGGAGGAAAACTGCATTTGCCACTTGTTTCACCACAGGGGCCAGAAGCAGTTTCTGGCAGACTGAGGGCACTAAGCTTTCCATCCCTCCTTTTGTCTAATTAACAATCATTTTGACACGGCAAAACTGTGAACAAGTAAATGGACCAGTTGGCCTGGTAGACCAGCAGATAGACAGAAACAGCTACAGCACAGAAGTAGAACCCCATAAACCTCTACAAATGTCTTGTTGCATTCATGACAACTTAAATAATTATGCACACTAGTTTAAATAATTTTTTATATATCACAAAATATTTGCATTCATTCATTGAACTTCCCATTTTCTACAAAGCATCACATAATGTACTTAGCTGACCACCTTCATACAAACTGATGTACACAGCACTGAACTCCCTACAATCGTTCACACATTTTATGCAGCAGAGCAATGCAACACACACACACACAATCTACATTCACCGGTACACCTGAATACACCTGGATCCATTCATTTTATAGCACTGCAATCAGCCTTATATTGAACAAGTATTTAGGTTTGAGAATATCAGAAATCTTAATACTGACATTTCGGGTGTTGAACAGTACCAGTAGTATAATTTTTAAATGGCAAAAAAAACCAAGGAAAAATGAGAGATGACCTGTGGCAAACAAATGTTTTTAGGTAATCGCTTTGGAAATTTCAATATGTGCCTTGAATAAGCTGCTTTTCCTGTCACAAACGTGAGGAAATAAACCTACCAGCCCATATCCTTCCATCAAAATTTCAGTATTTTTTTTTTTCCTTTCTGTCCCACAGATCTTCTCATGGATATCAGCCTCTCTGTCTGATATATCCTCTTGGGTGCATTCTTGCCATTTTAAACACATCTTTTCTTGAACTTTCAGACACACTCTTCTCCTCCTTATGAGTCTGTTTATAAATAAAATCTTTTTCTTCTTTGTCTTTAAAAATCTAGGAGATTCACACAATACCCTCTAGCCAGTAATCCAGTATAAAACTGGCTTGACTCTTCTTTAAGAAGAGTAACTGGTAACTACAACGGTATTAGCAATAATGATGTCAGTCCCGCAGGCAATACTGGGACTGCCAGTGGTCACCATGTAATGATGCAAACACCATCAATAGAGATGCTATGGAGCTTTGGTTTAGGACGTGAAATCAAACATCCAGCACATTTTTGTACATCTGATGCTCATAAATGGAATATTTATAAACAGCTGACTCATTGATTTGTACGTTTAGTTTGGGGATCATAAATTGAAGACACTGTAGTATTTATTAGCCTGTAATATGTCAATCAGCTAAAACAAAGGATAAAAGATTACAGAAATTGAGTTAATGGAGATGTTACCCAGTTCGGCTGGATCTGTGAGCTATATTTCTACAGCCTTGTCAGTGAGGCATCCCGATGATCTGTCAACTTACACGGAAAGCAACACAGAAATTGGCTTCATTCTGACCATACATTGCATTGATTAGAACCGAATGGGTGGCGGTGTCCGGGCACCCGCCAATCTCCCAACAGCCGTGAGGGCACATAATTCAGCAAGCGAGGGCTTCTGCTTGGAGTTATTGAAATTCACAGCAACGTGTTCAGCCCAGGGTAACAGAAAGGTGGGACAAGGAACCATGAGCAGTTTAATTTTGGGAGGATGGAGACAAGAAAAGTGAGGAAAGCAGAAAAAAATTCAAATCCAGTATGCAGAGAGCCTGTAACCGCGTGTGTGTGGTTATGTACAAAAGGAGTGATAACGTACACACATATGCACACAAATCACTGACTACAGCTGACTAACTTACTGACCTACTGTTATGTTTACCACTTACAGCTGGGTAACTTTTACCGGAGCACCTCAGGGCAGGTGCTTTGTCCAAGGCTACTACAGTAGGAGCCATGACTGAATCCTGGGTCCTTTGAGTGCAAAGCATCAGCTCTAGCCGATATGCCACCTGCCGCCCTACCCAAATGATGACGGCTAAGCCACTACCGTGGCCCTACAGGTGAGTCAGGAAGACGTCATCCCCACCATCCTCATCCCCAACTCTTGCACATAATAAGCAAATATGTGCAGAAAGCTGGTATGAGGGATATTTTGGAAAATCACAATTTGTCACTGTGTAAACTGAACTCCAACCCCAGTCAGCGTTGACAGACCACGGTGGTACAGTACAGTGGAGCCCCCCCCAATTCTATTATTAACAAGGGCAGCCTGGCTTGTTAGCACCCAACCAACGATGCTGGAAGAACAAACAAATTGCCGCAAATTTGTTCAGGTAATTG